>CM035406.1:42101636-42444136 GCA_020310875.1 Ceratopteris richardii | reverse complement strand
TTGGGGATAAGGAGGATTCCAACCACTTACAAATGTAATGGAAGCTAGAACAACTCAAAGTAACACGTATGCCCCAGGTCCTCGTGGTAATTTTGGAAATGGGCCAAAGAGGCCAATCGTTTTTTTTAGGTGTGGGGAATGTGAGAATTATCAAAGAAAGTGCCCTCTACCAAAGAATACCCCTCCTTACTAAAACTGCCTAGAGGCTAGGGATCATTATACTGATTGTTGTCCAAAGAACAAGGCATCTACAACTAGACCTCACATAAAAATGATCTCTATGAACAAAGAAAAATTTGTAGAAGAAGTAAGTGTGTCATCACCATTTGCCAGAGTAGTACAATTAGAAGAAATCAACTCTTCTTTTGTGCAGACAAGAAGCAAAGGAAAAGCTCAAATATACATATTCCAAGATTCTAGTACTATTAGACTAAACAAAGATAAAGGGACACACGAGGACAAAGCCACTACATATGAAGATACATGGAAAAAATAAGAGCTTACAAGTGCTAATGATGTCATTGGGCATACATTTTGCAGGGCTTGAGAGGAGTCTGAATAGTCAAATAGAGCCTATGCTCTTAAGGAATCTAAGGCTTCAAGATTATTCAAATCTATCAAAAAAGAGGTTAGTATTTTTGAGCTAATAAATATGGATGCAAAATTCAGATCATAGGTCTTGCAGGTCTTTGATGAGCCCTCCACAACCACTTTAGTGGCAAAGACTGGTGCTATGAGTAAGGATAAAATTGTGAGGCAAGCCCCCGTCATAGATTATAGGAGTCCACCTCCAACAGTAACTATTAGAGGACATCAAATAAGTAGTTATAGTGGATGAAGGTTATGGTGTTAACTTGATGCTAGAACATACTATTAAAATGCTTGGACTCCAACCTTTAAGACCTACCAACTTCATGGTAACATTGGCTAAACAAAGCATAGCAAGACCTATGGGAGTGGTCCCAGGAGTTCCAATTGAGGTACAAGGTTACATCTTCACTTTGGATTTTGTTGACTTAAGGCTGCCATAGGTACATGAAAGTTTTCCCCTATTGATTGGGGGACCTCACTTAAGGCATGCCAATGTTTTGCATGATTGTGGCAAGGATACTATGTGGGTAAAACAAGAGGGAAGAGAGCTGCAACATATGTTTTTAGAAGAAGGACAAGACAACCTAGGAAATACCAACAAGGTGCAAACACTTGGTATTTGTATGAAAAAGACAAGTTGGACAACATAGATTTGGGTTTATATGAAGAAGAGGACATGTTGGCTTGGCTACAAGGAAAAGAATCATCTTCCTACTATGGAACTTTTCCAAACAACTCAAGTAGAGAGGGAGTCTATGAAGGATAAGACGAGATAATTCAAGTTGTTGATTTGAGTGAACTAGTCACATACCATAGAAGAGAGAAGAAAAAAAACCCTTAAGTGCAACATTGATGAAGCACATTCGATTCATGTATAAGTGGCCACTTGGTTATGGATAATGGTATGGATATCATCTTTTATGATGATTTTTATAGAAATAAGTGCAGGGCATTACAAGGATGTGGAAGGACTATCTGCATGTTTCGGGAAATAAAAGATTCCACTGCTAAAAAAGCCAGACCAATAAGAGAAAGATGTTACAAATTAAATAAAAATTAGTTAAAATAGACAAACAAAAGATGGAGAATGTTGGAAATATTATTCCAATGGAGGATTCTTGGTAGTTCTATCACATGGTCAGTTTGCCCAAAAAGAAGACAACCAAAGTGGAGTGCAGTACAATTAGAGACTATGGAGGATGAAGAGCTTCCGTTAGTCATCAAATCCAGGCTCAAGGCCTATCATCAACAAAAGTGAAGCTTTCTGGATCACATAAACTTGCAAAATCTATCCAGCTTCTACATAGCCTTCTCATAACAAATGCTTTGCTCAGTTTTATTAAGCTTCATCAATTTTCTTGCTTTTTATTTATGTTTTTCATGCAATTTAGAAGCCATTTCATATCCCAATTCATGAACACCTTGTTGGACATTTTTTGGGATTTGCTTGGGAAGTTTTAGAATTTTTTAGAATTTTTTATCTTTTTTCAATGATCTTTTTCTTGTTAGTATAAAAGAAAAAAAGATTTTCTTTGTGGTTTTGAGTGTTTTAAGCTGAACTTGTTAATTTTTTTGAGAGTTTTTTATGATTTTTTTTGGAATTTTTTTGAACTTTATTTGGATTTTTTAATCGATTTTTTGGCATTTTCCTCAAAAAATAAGCAACCCTCGCCTGTTTTTTTATTCTTATTCCAAAAAAACTACTTGCTTACGTACTTACCTACTTACATAGACACATACATACATATTGACATACATGCATACATACATACTTACGTACATACATACTTACGTACATACATACATCCATGCATACATACATACATGCATACATACATACATAAATACATAAATACATATATACATTTTGGCTTACTTGCATAGTTAGTTTCTTACTTAGATATATACATACATATATACATACATACTTACATACTTACATACACACACACATACATACATACATACATACATACATACATACATACAAATGTACATACATACATACATACATACATACATACATACATATAGACATACACACATATATATATATAGGCAAACATACATACATAATTACCTTTAGACTTACTTGCTTGCTTATATGCATACATACATACGTAGATAAGTAGACTCATCCATAATTAGTTACTTTCGTACTTACTTACATACATACATATATACATACAACCATATATACATAGATACTCACTTGCTTACTTATTTACTTACTTATGTACTTACATACATACGTACTTACTTATTTACTTACCTACTTACTTTACTAGCTTCTTACTTACTTATTTACTTACTTACTTACTTATTGCTTACTTACCTACATATTTATTTACTTACTTACTTACTTACTTATTTACTTACTTACTTACTTACTTATTTGCTTACTTATTTACTTACATATTTAAGCTTCTATAGAGCACAAAATGAATATGGATTTCAACGTTAGTTTGTAGTCCTCATACATCATTTTCCATCCCTACCCATATCGCTCTAGCAATTTACTACAAAGTAATGTGGCAATGAAATTTGTAGAAATAAGGAGACCAAGGATCAGATTGCTTTATCAAGAACTTTGAAGCAATGTTGAAGTCTAGGGATGATAGCGTGAGGTTACTTAAATAAGGTAATATGAGCATCATTTATTTTTCATGAATTTTATTTATTTTTTATGCAATATTACTGATGTGGGTTTTCTTTTGTATCATGGCGGATGATTGTACACCATGTTATCATCATGATGCATTGTTATTGGATATGTTATGTCATATGAAACTTATACAACTACAGATTCTATCATAGATGTTAATGACATCTACCCTTGTGACTTCTTCTAAGATACCTTCTCCATAATTTTCACCTAATCAAGCACCTATAGGGGAGACCACATCTATGATTATTGCATCTCTTGAGCATCAGGAGGGTTCTATGTCTCAAGTGCCTAGTATACAATATGCTCATAAATATGATGGGCTCTTTAGAGCCTTGCCAACACTAGGTAGCGCATCACATTGATCACAAGGTTGACATTTAGGTGGAGGGGTATGTAGTGGTGGTGTTGATGCATATACACCACCATGACCATGTGGTGTGTCAGAACCACCTACTTTGAACACACACGGGACACCACATGATCATGGTGCATCAGAGATATATCAAGATGATTAACTAGATTGATCCACATGGATATACTTGGCATTGCTACATGCCAATGTATCTTGTCACTTTTAGAGGTGCAAAATAATAATTATGCGATCCTTCATTGGAAGGACTAGGATAAAAACAAATGGAAGTACATAATCGAATGTATTTATAGAGAGTATAATTTAGAATGTAGATGCACGTTTTTTCTTATAAATGTATGGAAATTGTGGTGATTGATTCTCTAAAGCATAGATGTGATTCAAAGAGGAAAGGTGCTTGAGATGGGATTTGAAAGACATTTTTTAATTGTGAAGAGATGGATAGGTATGTGCTTGACGATGAAGAGGTGTTGCAAAATCCTTGATCTACACCAGCCAAATGAACTCCTGGAGTATATGGTGGGCCCTTTTAGCTTGCCCATGGATGTATTAGACACCCTATGTACCTTGGAAGATCACTCTTAAAAAGATAGATCAAAACAGATAAGTTGGAGTTAGCTCAGAGGTGAAAACTTGCTATTCTTGGTTCATACACCTGTCCAGTGTTTTACATAATTCTCTGAGCATAGCAGCAATTAGCTTAATCCTCTTGGGGAATTCTAGGTAGCTTAAAGAGCTAACTTACAAGAGTAATCGCATCAATAATAATAAACCACACACTGAGAATGAGTTTTAACAAGTGATGACATCATCCCGATTTTCACGGACTGCTATAGCTTGAGAACAGTGAGCAGAAAAATGAACATAGCTCAAAGTATAGGAATCCAATGATTATGAAACTTTGTATGGTTATACTAGACAGTAAGTTGAATCCAACAAGCATTAAATCACTGAATTTGGATAAGTAACCATTGAGAAATGGCTCTGCCAAGGTGAGTAAAAAAATCGGGTACTTGACAGAGAAGTGAAGATGAATAGACCCTGTTGACTTCAAATGAACATAACTGAAGATTGCAACATCCAAATGACATGCAAATTTGTGATCATATAGTAGATTTATAGAGCTAACTTTACCAAGTTAAATCACTGAAAATGATGCACCAAGCTCAGAGAAACAATCTCTGCAATCTGACTGAGAAAACTGAGAGATATGGCAATGAGTAGTACACTTCACAAGAACATGGAAATATGAACTCAAATTTCATGAAAATGAAAGTATATTGCTTGTAGAATACAATGACTTACTGATACATATGTGTGCCTTGTAATCACACCTTGATATGCCATAAAGCTCAGATCTTGGAGGTCTTCACATAGGTCTCTCTAACCACAACTAAAACTGCCATCTATTTATAGTTGAGTTTGGGAGGCTAACTTCCCTCAATCACTCTCCAATCAATCAATTATTGATTTGATTCTCTACCTACCATAAATCACAAATTCGTGGCTCCTCTTTCCATTCTTGATCAAGTGGACTCAACCACTTAAGATTCTTTCACTTTTACATTAAGTAAACTCTTCAAAAGTTACAAGAGATAGTTCACAAGTGAACTTTACATAGTCTTCATTTTAAGGCTTTTTCTATGACTTTGTGGGACTCAAGCCAATACTTAGGCTTGTCATAAACTTGCTCCAAGAGCTCCCCCTCAAGCCAAGTATGCTTGAGGTCTTCAATCTTCCAAGATTACCTGCAAAGCAATCATAGCCTTGAATTTGCAAAGCTTTGTACCATCCAATGCTTTGGTTAGAATATCTGCACATTGTTGATGAGTGTACACATATGATATTTGAATCTCTTTGCTTAGAACCTTCTCTCGTACATAGTGATAATGAACTTCAATATGTTTAGTCCTTGCATGAAAAATAGGATTAGCAGCCAAATGAATAGAACTCATATTGTCACAAAAAATAGTTGGAGTTCCAAACTCCAATCCAAGATCTTTGAATAATGTCTTCATCCACATAGCTTCTTGAGTAGCTATGGTAAGACCTCTGTATTCAGCTTCAATAGAAGAGAGAGCAATTGTGGGTTGCTTCTTGGATGACCATGAAATAAGCTTTGAACCTGCAAAGGTAAGATAACCTGAAGTGCTCCTTCTATCTTCCTTGGAGCCAGCCCAATCTGCATCAGAAAATAGCTTCAAACCTAAATCAGATACATAAGGATAATAAAGTCCTTCATTTATGGTTCCTTTGAGATACTTGAGAATCTTTTTGGCAGCATCCATATGTGGTTTCCTTGGTGTGTGCATAAATTGACTTAGCACACTCACACTGTAACATATATCTACTCTTGTCAATGTGGCATAGTTGAGACTACCCACTAGACTTTGATATGATGTGATGTCCTCTATGAGTTCACCTTCATGTGAGCTCAGTTTGTGATTGACCTCCATTGGGGTACCTGCAATCTTACAATCTTGCATCTTGAATTTTGCCAACATGTCCTTAATGTACTTTCTTTGAGTGAGAAACAAACCATGATCTTTGTAGACAACTTCCAAACCTAGGAAGTAGGTAAGTGAACCCAAATCACTTATCTTGAACTCTTCTCTCATCTGAACTTTGATCTTCTTCATACCATCTGCATCATTTCCTATCAATATAATATCATCTACATATACACATAGGTAGATGATCTCAGAACTACTCTTTTTAATAAAGAGTGAAGGATCTGCCTTGCTTGGTTGAAAGCCTTTGTCCTGCAAGAATGAAACAAGCCTGAAATTCCAAGCTCTTGGAGCTTGCTTGAGACCATACAATGCTTTGTTAAGTTTACACACATAATCAGGATAAACTTGATTCTCAAAACCAGGTGGTTGTTCCATATATACCTCTTCTGTTATCCAACCATTCAAGAATGCATTCTTTACATCTAGTTGAAGTATCTTCCAATTCTTGGAAGAGGCAATACTAAGCAAAACCCTAATAGTAGGCATCTTTGCCACAGGAGAGAAAGTCTCCTCATAATTAATTCCCTGAGTTTGTGCAAAGCCTTTTGCTACAAGCCTTGCCTTATACCTGTTAATGGAACCATCAGAATTCTTCTTGAGTTTATAGACCCATCTTGAGCCTATTACCTTCATGGATGAAGGCTTGGGCACCAAATCCCAAGTGTTGTTTTCCTCAAGTGCTTCAATCTCTTCCTTCATTGCATGCTTCCATTCTGTTTTTGCTTTGGCCTCTTCAAATGATGATGGCTCCTCTTGGTTTATCTCCTGTGCTATGTGGATAGAATGTTTAGTTACTAATGAGGTGTCAAACCCATACCTTTCTGGTTTTTTCTTTTCCCTCATAGATCTTCTTAGGCCATGATGTGATGATTCTGCCTCATGTCCAAGTTTCTGCAATTTTGCTTTACCTTTAGACTTCCATGCTTTGATCTTTTCTATCTGAGATTCTTCATCATCCTCCGAGGTGTCTTGTTCTTCAATCTTTGGTTGTTCTCTACCAAGCTTTGGAAAATCTTCTTCAAGATTGTATGGTAAATTGACCTTCCGACATGAATCTTCATACCATGAATTGTTTTCATCAAAAACTACATCTTTGCTTACCAAGAATCCTTTGTTGGTAGGGTTGTATAACATGTAGCCCTTTTGATTGTTGTCATATCCAATAAATACACACCTTTCTGCCTTTGGATCCATCTTGCCTCTAACCTGTGAAGGAACATGAGCAAAAGCAATACATCCAAAAATTTTACAATGATCTAAGCTTGGTCTTCTTCCATTCCAAGCCTCATATGGAGTCATCCCATCAAGGGATTTTGAAGGCAACCTGTTAATCAAGTAAGTGGCTGTAGATACAACCTCAGCCCATAAGTAATTAGGTAAATGCTTTTCATTTAACATAGACCTTGCAGCTTCAACAATTGTCCTATTCCTCCTTTCTGCCACTCCATTTTGCTCAGGAGTGTACCTTGTAGTTACCTCTCTTTTGATTCCTCTTTCTTGAAGAAAAGAATCAAAACCATGGGAGAAGTATTCTCCCCCTCCATCTGACCTTAGCTTTTTTAGTGATTTACCTGTTTGATTCTCCACAAGAGCCAAATATCTTTTGAAACATGAAAAAACTTCATCTTTGTGTTTCATAAAGAATAGGATAGTCCATCTGCTGCAATCATCAATAAAGGAGACATAATACCTTGATCCAGATATTGAAGCTTCCTTGCTAGGTCCCCATACATCTGTATGAACCAACTCCAAGAGATCTCCATGCATATAACCTTTCTTCATGAATGGTAACCTGTGAGACTTTCCAAATTGACATGCATTACACTTATAAATCATATGTTGTTTTGACAAATTAGGGAGTCCAAGTACACTTTGGTCCCTGCAAATTTTCTTTAATGACCTTTCACCAATATGTGCTAACCTTTTGTGCCATACTTCCAATTCTGTGAGTGTGTGACTACCATAATTAAAGAGAGCAATGTTTCTAGTGTCCTGTAATTCAAATGTGAACAATCTACCTGTCTTTTCACCTTTTGCAATTTTTCTGAATCCTTGACTTGGATCTTGAACAAATGCTCCTGCTTTTGTGAACCTGACTTGCAACCCTTTCTATACTATCTGCCCAACACTTATCAAATTCTTTGCAATGGTAGGGACATAAAGTACCTTACTGAGTAGGTTGATGTTTCCAGCAGGTGCTTTGACATTTCCTATTTTCTCCACAAGATGTTTTGTGTCATCTCCTGTTTGTACCTCATGCTTATTCCTTGGATCTTCTAAATCTGATAGGAGTGCCACATTTCCTGCCACATGATTTGAATAACCTGAATCTATGTAGAAAACATGCTCATCAGATTTACCTTATGGCATAGCCATGTTGATGATCAATAATGAATCCTCTTTGTTTGAGTCTTATGTGTAGTTATTGTAGTCTCTCCTTCCTTTGTAGCCTCCTTGATAGTTTGAATGATTGTAGTTGTTGTAATTGTCATGGTAGTTGTTGAACCTTCCTCTTGAGTAGCCATAACTTCCTCTATTGTATCCTCTGCCTCTTTGGTTCCTGGAATTCCTAAAGAAATTTTCAGTTGTATGATTAGTTAGTCCACAAATAGAACATGAGTTGGAGTCTTGGGATCTCCCCCTGCCTTGTCTACCTCCTCTTCCTCTACCTCTGCCATGTCTTCCTCTACCTGCGTAGTTAGCTTGATATGTACTTGCTTCATCATCCACTTTCTTTGCCTTTCCTTTGTTATCCTTGGACTTGCTTTTATCAGTGTATAAAGCTGAAGATTGATTACCTTTAGAGCTTTCTCCATTTTTGATAAGCTTTGCCTCTTGAGTAAGTAGTTGTCCAATGAGTATATTGAAATCAGGTACATGCATGTCCATGTACAAATCCATAGCTGTGGTGAATGCTTCCCACTTGTCATCTGCCTTCAAGCCATTGATGACCTGCCTTACAATTTGCTCTTCATCTATTACCTCTCCAATGCTTCCCAACTGATCTGCTATGTCCTTGAGCTTTGTGACAAAATCAGTCACATTTTGTTTGGGAGCCTTCTTGAGAGTCGTGAAATCCAGCCATAGTTGATGCTTCCTAGCTTTGGTACTTGAAGAAAAGAAAGCTTCAAGTGCATCCCACACTTCCTGAGATGTCTTACTACTTCTAATGTGAGGCAACAAAAAATCTGAGATAGAGTTGAGGAGATAAGACCTTGCAAGTGCATCCTTGGAGCACCATGTGCTCAATCTTTCTTGCTCTTCTTGTGTTGGTTGACTTTTGTTCCTAAAACTTGGCATAACTTCATCTCCAGCCACATAACCATATAAACTTCTACCTTGGAGATAAGCTTCCATTCTTAATGACCAAGCTGAGTAGTTACCTCTGTCCAATTTGTCAATTGATGAAGGAAATCCATCTGCCATGTTGTCCAACCTTGCTCTGATACCACTGTGAAGAGATGGATAGGTATGTGCTTGAAGATGAAGAGGTGTTGCAAAATCCTTGATCTACACCAGCCAAATGAACTCCAAAAGTATATGGTGGGCCCTTTTAGCTTGCCAATGGATGTATTAGACACCCTATCTACCTTGGAAGATCACTCTCAAAAAGATACATCAAAACAGATAAGTTGGAGTTAGCTCAGAGGTGAAAACTTGCTATTCTTGGTTCATACACCTGTCCAGTGTTTTACATAATTCTCTGAGCACAGCAGCAATTAGCTTAATTCCTCTTGGTGAAGTCTAGGTAGCTTAAAGAGCTAACTTTCAAGAGTAATCGCATCAAAAATAATAAACCACACACTGAGAATGAGTTTTAACAAGTGATGATATCATCCCGATTTTCACGGACTGCTATAGTTTGAGACCAGGGAGTAGAAACATGAACATAACTCAAAATATAGGAATCCAATGATTATGAAAATTTGTATGGTTATACTAGACCGTACGCGAAATCCAAAAAATTTTAAATCACTGAATTTGGATAAGTAACCACTGAGAAATGGCTCTGCCAAGGTGAGTAAAAAAAATCAGGTACCTGATAGAGAAGTGAAGATGAACAGACCCTGTTGACTTCAAATGGACTTAACTGACGATTGCAACATCCAAATGACATGCAAATTTGTGAGCATATAGTAGACTTATAGAGCTAACTTTACCAAGTTAAATCACTGAAAATGATGCACCAAGCTCAGAGAAACAATCTCTTTAATCTGACTGAGAAAACTGAGAGATATGGCAATGAGTAGTACACTTCACAAGAACATGGAAATATGAACTCAAATAATCATGAAAATGAAAGTATATTGCTTGTAGAATACAATGACTTACTGATACATATGTGTGCCTTGTAATCACACCTTGATATGGCATAAAGCTCAGCTCTTGGAGGTCTTCACATAGGTCTCTCTAACCACAACTAAAACTACCATCTATTTATAGTTGAGTTTGGGAGGCTAACTTCCCTCAGTCACTCTCCAATCAATCAATGATTGATTTGATTCTCTACCTACCATAAATCATGAATTTGTGGCTCCTCTTTCCATTCTTGATCAAGTGGACTCAACCACTTAAGATTCTTTCACTTTTACATTAAGTAAACTCTTCAAACGTTACAAGAGATAGTTCACAAGTGACCTTTACATAGTCTTCATTTTAAGGCTTTTTCTATGACTTTGTGGGACTCAAGCCAATACTTAGGCTTGTCATAGACTTGCTCCAACATTAATTACTAAGGAGAAATGGTTCATGCTACTAGAGGAGATATATGGTCTTTACTGTTAACCGTAGCATTGAGAGGTAGTTTCCACACATTTGAATGTCATGGGGACCTTGTATAAATGCATGATAGGTTGGAGATATTTTTTCCATGAGTTTATAAGTACTTTTTTATATTTTTAATTCTACATAGGGCTGATTTGTTTTATTTAAAACTTATTTATTGTTTGATGCAATTTGTAGCCAGTGAACGTTGTCCTACACATTCTAAGGAATAGGATGGGTACATGATAACATTATAGATATGTTGCTTGATATGGAGAGCACATGAGAGCATATTGTCGGATAATCTAAGTTCCAATTATTGACCATGACATGATGTTATCACTCAATGTTATATATTTCTTGTTTTTCCTTATATGTTTCTTATGTACATAAATTTCGCTCACATTGCCTTATTTTCTAATGTATAATACTCTCTCATATTTGGATCATTCGCAGGTTTGAAACAAACATATCATACTTTGTCTCATTTGTATCATTTTCAACGTTGTGATAAACATATACCATATTCTATCTCATTTGCATCATTCTCTCACATTTGTACCACTTAGTTTCTTATGTACACCGAGAGACGTATCTTTTGTTGGCATCATATCGATGCTATTTATTTTATGATGACCATTTTATATATGAGGTTGTTTTCCATAATCAATATTCTCAAGTTCAAGTTCAATTAAAGTTATGATTACTTTTGTTCAAATAAATTTTATGATTAGGATGTTTATATACATATTGATAATTATGATATTTATGATTATGATGTTTGGTTAAGATTTATAAGATGTACAGATATGTTGATGTACATGTTTATGATTATGGTGTTCATGATTATATGATATTGATTTGATTAATGCTTATGAACTTTATATGTATAGGTCCATGATTTTTAATGTTGGGTTTACACAGAGAGTTATGAGTATCATGTTTTTGTGAAAGTTTTTGATTATGATGTTTGTGTAAAGTTTTTGTAAGTTGTTTTTTATTATGATGTTTATGTAAAGGTTTTTGTAAGTTCTTATTGTACACGCATGTGCAAATATAGGCCTATATAAGGCTGCATAGGCTGTTGATATATTTAGGTAGTGATGTGTGTAAACACACTAGGACTGTCGGGGCACTTTTTTCCCTTTTTAGGAGGTTTTTTTCCTCCGACTTGTATATAATATGCCTATTGCCCTAATGTGCTAGTTATCTTTGTACATTCTCTAGTAATACATTCAGTATTGTGTGTTGTGCTCCAAGCTTCTTCTTCTTCCTTGTGCTATTCGCATGCTTCCGCAGACGTCTAACTCCAACAATTGGTATCAGAGCAAGTTGTCGTTTCATCTAGGGCACCATCGACACTCCTTCGGTTGCAGTCTAAGAATCACACGAATTTTTGTGAGCATACGCAACGTGTTACGGCCTTCGAATGCACTATCGCAACGCTTGTGTAGACTATTTCCTCTTTTTGTGCCAAAGGTATATACTAGTTTCTGTTCGCCAGTATAAGCATCTCGAAGTTTGCTACGGGTCTAGCAGAATTTCTCTGGGAAGTTCTCTTCAAATTTTTGAGATACACGAGGGCGGGGGTTGTGGTGTGGAGAGGCGTGGGTGGGTGTAGGAGGGGAGGGTGGGGGCTGTGGTGTGGAGAGGGTGTGGGGAGAGAGAGAGAGAGAGAGAGAGAGAGAGAGAGAGAGAGAGAGAGAGAGAGAGAGAGAGAGAGAGAGAGAACTACCCTGATACAGACCCCCACATCAAGTCTTTGCATCGTCTCGATGCAATTCCTCCTTTATTTTTCTTATTTCAATAAGAGCAAGATAAACTGCAATGACTGAATGAAATACGGTATGTACAATGAATGAAGTGCTTCTAATTTGACTTAATTCAGGTACTTCTTCACCCTGGAGATATTGATCAGGGGTATCCTCTTACCTTGCAAATCCTCCAGATGCACTGCTCCATGTGGTAATACCTTTATCACTTTGTACGGTCCCATCCATTTGGATGCCAATTTGGTTGAAACTGTGGGGATCTGATGCACCGAAACCAAGGATCCTTCTGTACTTCTTTGGACCTAAGATACCTATCGTGCAATCTTTTGCGCTCTTCTTGTGTTACCTGAAGTTTTTGCATTGCTCTTTCTCTGTATTGTTCTAATGCCACTAGTCTCCTGATTGGTGGTTCAAATCCAATGTTTTTGGCTCCAATTTCTTTTCTGATAAGAAATTCGAATGGTGCTAATGCCTCTTTTCCATATACTAAGCGAAATGGAATCTCGCCAGTGGTTCCCCTTCTTGTTGTTTGGAAAGCCCAAATTGCACCGATCAATGCTTGTGGTCAGAAGCTTTGATGATCAAAGGATAATTTGCAAAGCAATCCAATGGGGATAATGCCATAGCCAAGAGGCCAAGTGGACTACTTGAGGGTTCTCTTCATCCCCTAGATTTACATCTTGAACCAGTGTTTCACGACTAGTCCTGCTTGAGAAATCATCTCCACTGTATGCAAGAGTGGAATTTAGCTTCTACTCTGCAATATGTTCTCCTGTCCACCCTTGAGGTATATCAGAGAAAGGAAGATCTTCTCTGCACTCAGGCTCATAACTTTCCTTCCCTGATACTTCTATATTTGTTGCCCCTTCAAAGTTTGTATTCGCCTGCAAGCTCTCATTCTTCAACTCCTTGTGAACTTCATGGCCTTTTACTCCTTCATCTGCAACTTCTTCCTCTATTTCATTGATTTCCACCGTGCAACACTCTGTACTTTCCATCATCCAATTCAATAATGTATCTTCTTCTTGGGGTAGAGAGGGAATTACCTAAGTGTCCACAGTATACCCAATAGTTTTCCCTGAGTCGAATCCTTCTTCCAAATGTAGTTGCAGTTGGCTATTGGTGCTTGTTGAAATCCATAGTTTGTTTTTCCCCCAACCTTGCAAAGCTTTTGCTTGACTTAGCCAAGGTCGCCCGAGCAGTAATGGGTAAGAAGTCTCCTCTAGAAGTGCAATAACAACAAAATCTAGAACAAAGTGACAACCTTGTACTATCATTATGACCTTTTCAATAACGCAAACTGGCGCAACTCGATGTTGATCTGGTAGGGTAACTGTGAATGGTGCCATCTTGGTGGGGTTCAAATTCAGTTCCCTCATTGTGAAATCTGGCATCAAATTAATGCTAGAGCCTCCATCTATGATCACACCTGTGGGAGCTTCATTTTTTATGAAAACAGATAACATTGAGCTTTGGTAGTCTGCCTGGGGTGCAAGGGGAAAATCAACCATGAAACCATCTATGCTAGGTGGCTGGCTCAAGTGAGCAGAGTGTATAATTTTTAATAAGTCACTTCTTATTTTTGAGTCCATCTTTATGAGTTCGTACAGACTAACCTTGTGATCAATATCTTTCAACATCTGCTCAATGTTTACCTCATGTGTATCTTCTTGCAGACTTGTTGGTTGGTCCCTTAATGAACTAGCCATCCTTTCATAAGCTCCTTCAATGTTTCCTTGGCCCTTCCACCCAGCCTTCTTTTCCTCCTCTTTATCCCGGATTCCTTGTTGTTCCTCTCTACGGATTGATGTTGCTTGTCTAGCTCTAGTCATCATGGGCATTGCAGAGGATGAAACAAAATAAGACTGAGTGGTCATACCTTCTTCTTGTGGAGAGACTGCAATCATGTGGATTGGAGCAGGATGACTTCTTGGGAAATCTTTGGTGTAGTGATCCTTAGCCTCTGAACAATGCTGACAAGGAGCTGCATCTTCTGGAAGGGAACACCAATTTTGCATATGGCCATACTCACCACAACGATAACACGTCAAAGGCCTATTATATCTGGGCTTTGTTGGATGATTCTCCTCTCTATTAGGTGCATTTGAAGTACTAGCACAATATGAATCCAGAGCTTGAGGGTTACCTCGTTGGTGTGTACCCTTGAGGTAGTAACAGTCTCTAGCTTCATGGCCGTCCTTTCCACAAAATTGACATCTTACCCTGTTAGGACAATTAGCATTGGAATGTCCGTTGTTATTACATGTTGTACGCCAAATCTGCCTTCTTATATCCTGAGTGGTCTGCAAATCTTCTAACTCGCGGCGGATTTGGGCTACTTCATCATCAGTGCCACGCAGTGGTGGCAAGACCTTCTCTTCTTGGTGATTTTGTTGCATTCTCAATGCCTCCAATTCCTTCCTCAGTTGCCCAACAGGGTCTAGTTCTACAACATAATTCGGTTGTGTATCCCCTTCAAAATGTTGCCTAGCCTCTTCAATGCGTGATGCTGCTGCAAAAAAATCATTGAGGGTTGCATCCAATCGAAGAGACTCATGTAACTTCTACTGAGATGACCTAGGCAAAGCTTTTTCTATCCATTTTTTAACCAAGAAATCACCTGGAGCATTTGGAAGACGTGCAACAAGTGCTTTTGTCCTAGTGTGAAGTTCATGGAAGGATTCACCTGATCTTATCCTTAGATTCTCGAGCTGGTCTAGGGCTCTTTCCAAGGAGTCACTAGGTCAAAATGTCTGTGAGAATGCTGTCCTCAGAGCCTCCCATGTAGCAAAATGGCCATCTGCATATTGACTATACCATTTGTCAGCAAGGCCTTCCAATGTGGATGGGAAGAGTACCAGCATTGCATCCTCTCTATTTTGCAGACCTCGTCCATAGCATAAGCAGATGAACCTCCTCATATGATCATCAGCATCCTCATAAGCTTGTCCCTTGAACGTAGGGAACTTGATATTGAGTCTGGAGAGTAAATGAGAGAGATCCTCCATTTGCACTAGTGTTTCTTCTTACGTATCTAAGGAGAAATCTAATGTTCTCCTATGCTTCTCCTTTGACAATGGTGTCGCACCCAAATCAATAGATAAATTCAAGGTGGGTAGAGGGGAGCTAGGTTCACTAGTCAAAGATATAGCTGACTTGTTAAGACTCCTTCGTACATGAAGAGGCTCCTTATCTGCTCGCATATGGGTCATGTACCTACTTGCAAATGCAATAGGGCAAAAATACTGAAAAAACTACTATTTATTATCCTCAAGGCCTCCCACGAAAATGAACGGGTCCCATCGGGCGTGCCAAACTGTAGAGGAGGTACTGGGGTATCCACTTTTAATAAGAGTAGAAAATATGCACTTCCAGTACTTCCCCCACTCAAGGGAGGTCCTCCTTAGGGAAGTATACACTTTAACATTTCTGTGAGGAGGCATATCACAATAATTGCATAGAAGATCCATGAAAATGGCAATAGTGAAGGATGAAACCACTCCTTAGTTCACACAGATGATTACAATATAGGCAAAAGAATTGCTCTAAAGCTCTGCGCTAACATGCCACTCCAGAACTAAACAACATCAATACAAGAGATTCACCCAATCCGTATAATGAACACATCTAGATGCAGACTGGCACTGATCAATACAAAGTATGAAGACTTGCTCTAAGGGACTCACCCTGAAGGACAAAACCAAGCCACTCTCTTCAGACTTTAGTGCTATTAGCCCTCCATTGGGAAGCCCACGCTCTGTATCCTCACCAGAGAGTGACTTCCTACAGTAGGCTTGTACCCACAAAGTGCAAAGAGAGAACCCCTGTACATATGTAGGTATATGTATATCCCAAATGAACACAAGTCCATTGCTTTTATAGGTCCAATAGGGCAAGAGGGCCTTGCCGATTCCTCACGTCCACTGATCATGCACCAATTGATTGCCCAAATATGGAGGGGTAGATCAAATATGCCACTAGTTTTGAATTGGACCCTCCAAAATAGGCAATCGTCATGAATGGTTGGCGGCAATAGCCATTTATCCACTTTCACTTTTAGCACTTACACTTTTACTATCACTTTTGCATGCAAGCTGAGATCCTCATTTACATGCCGCCCGTGATATTTGAATGACCCTCAGAAGCACACCCTTCACATAATTCTTTAGATAATTCTAGGAGTAGCCTTTGACCATTAATCCATGAAAGAAATCTTCTGCTAATGTCTCTTCTGCTGATGTCATGGTAACTCCAGCATCATCTTTTGCCTATTTCACACATTGCATGGTGGAAGGTAGTGAGTGGTGTGAGTAGTGTGGGGAGTGGTGGGAGGTGCGGGAGGGTAGAATGGAGGGTGGAGTTAGGGTTTGACGGGGGGTGGAGTGGATAGTAGGTGGAGTTTGAGGGGAGGGTGGAGTGGATAGTGGGTGGAGTTGGGAGAGGGTGGAGGTGAGGTTGCCCCGGGTGAAGTTTTGAGCGGGGGTGGAGTGGAGTGTGGGTAGAGTTTGAGGGGGTAGAGTGGATAGTGGGTGGAGTTTGTGGAGTTTGAGGGGGTGGAGTGGATAGTGGGTGGAGTTTGTGGAGTTTGAGGGGGGTGGAGTGGAGTGTGGAGTTGTGGTGTGGAGAGGCTCCGGGTAGAGAGAGAGAGAGAGAGAGAGAGAGAGGGAGATCGTGGGTGGGTGTAGGAGGGGAGGGCGGGGGCTGTGGTGTGGAGGGGCATGCGTGGGTGTGGGTGGGTGTAGGATTGCAGCATTTTGGCCTTAAAAAACATCTAAAAATATGAGACCAAGCTATAAGTTTACCTCATCATAAATTCTCCCATGAAATGATCACACCATGTCCTCTAAGTCCTACAACGGTGCAGCCAATCCATGACGATATTCATAAGCTTCTTCGGTTCGCATCGGAGGATGACCCACTGCCAACTCCTATAACAAATATGCAAAATGTTAGATGAACATACATGATGTGCTTAACACAAACAAATTCAATAATTAAAATGATACTTACAAATTGGGAGTGCATATTGTCGTATCGGCTGCTACCTAAATGCGACATTCCAACCGTATCTAAACATGTGGCCGCCGCATCTCACTGCTGATGATATCGATCAGGAGTATACTGCTCCTCATCCTGAATCGATTCCCAATCTTCAACATCTAACCATACATGCTTTATTAAGCCTGCTCTGAAAGCATCGTGAGCCTCGGACCGCCGATGAGACATCACCTCACGTGCCGTATGTTGAATCCATTATGAGCTCACTATAGGATGCCCAGGTGCTGGCCGGTACTCATCATATACCGACTGTGTGATATAATTTTTGGAATCCTTATCCTGTCCGCTCCATTTTAACATGACAAAATGTTCAAACTCTATGGAGCAAAGCTGTCAAATGCATTGACACATGGACTTTCCCGCCGCATCCATGATCGGAGCTCCATCACATATGTGATATATCTTGGATTCTTCATGGTCATGCGCTCCCCAAGGTATACATGGAGATCCCATCTGATCCAATGTGGAGATGTTTTATATATATATATATATATATATATATATATATATATATATATATATATATATATATATATATATATATATATATATATATATATATATATATATATATATATATATACATATATATAAACCCTAAAAAAACTATAGATTTATTTTTTAGATATTTCCACATATATGTGTGTATGTATATGTATGTGTGTATGCATATGCATTTTTATGCATATGCATTTGTATGCATATGCATGTGTGTATACATATGCATGTGTATGTATATGCATGTGTGTGTGTATGCAATGCATTTGTATGTATATGCATGTGTATGTATATGGATATGCATGTGTGTATGCATATGCATGTATGTATATGCATATGCATGTGTATGTGTGTATGCATATGCATGTGTGTATGCATATGCATGTGTATGTGTGTATGCATATGCATGTGTATGTGTGTATGCATATGCATGTGTATGTGTGTATGCATATGCATGTGTATGTGTGTATGCATATGCATTTGTATGCATACGCATGTGTGTATGCATATGCATGTGTATGTGTGTTTGCATATTATTTGTATATATATGCATATGCATGTGTGTGTATGTATGCATATGCATGTGTGTGTATACATATGCATGTGTGTGTATGCATATGCATGTGTGTATACATATGCATGTGTATGTGTGTATGCATATGCATTTGTATGTATATGCATGTGTATGTATATGCATATGCATGTGTGTATGCATATGCATGCATGTATGCATATGCATGCATGTATGCATATGCATGCATGTATGCATATGAATGTGCGTATGCATATGCATGTGTGTATGCACATGCATGTGTGTATGCATTTGCATGTGTGTATGCATATGCATGTGTGTATGCATATGCATGTGTATGCATATGCATGTATGTATATGCATATGCATGTATGTATGTGCATATGCATGTGTGTGTATGCATATGCATGTGTGCATGTATGCATAGTGTGTATGCATAGTATGTATGCATGTGTGTATGCATATGCATGTGTATGTATATACATGTGTATATATATGCATGTGTGTATGCATATGCATGTATGTATATGCATATGCATGTGTGTGTGTATGCATAGTGTGTATGCATGTGTGTATTCATATGCATGTGTGTATGCATATGCATGTATGTATATGCATATGCATGTGTGTATGCATATGCATGTATATGTGTGTATGCATATGCATATGTGTGTGTATATGCATATGCATGTGTGTGTATGCATATGCATGTGTGTGTATGCATATGCACGTGTGTGTATGCATAGTGTGTATGTATGTGTGTATGCATATGCATATGGTTGTGTATGCATATGCATGTGTATGTATATGCATGTGTGTATGCATATGCCTGTGTGTATGCATATGCATGTGTGTATGCATATGCATGTGTGTATGCATATGCATGTGTGTATGCATAGTGTGTATGTATATGCATATGCATGTATGTATATGCATATGCATGTGTGTGTATGCATATGCACTTGTGTGTATGTATAGTGTGTATGCATGTGTGTATGCATATGCATGTGTATGCGTGTACGCATATGCATTTGTATGTATATGCATGTGTATGTATATGGATATGCATGTGTGTATGCATATGCATGTATGTATATGCATGTATGTATATGCATATGCATGTGTGTATGCATATGCATGTGTATGTGTGTATGCATATGCATGTGTATGCATATGCATAGTGTGTATGCATGTGCATGTGTGTGTATGCATATGCATGTGTATGTGTGTATGCATATGCATGTCTATGTGTATGCATATGCATGTGTATGTGTGTATGCATATGCATGTGTATGTGTGTATGGATATGTATGTGTATGCATATGCATGTGTGTATGTATATGCATGTGTGTATGCATATGCATGTGTGTATGCATATGCATGTGTGTATGCATATGCATGTGTGTGTATGCATATGCATGTGGAAAAGAGTGGCCTGCAAGTTTGCAATGGTGGGAGTTTAAAAGCATAGCTCATAAATCCCACGTTCACAACAAATATGATTCGTAACTTATAGAGAATCTTTTCAAATCTATATGAACACATTCTGTACTTTGAATTAGAGATCCTGCATAGGTGTAGTTCTTTGAGCAATTGAATAAACTAGTAGATACCTTGCTTAACAATCCCCCCACTTGCTTGAGTGTTTTCACTCATCAAGTTGTGAAGCCATATCTAGCTAGCAGATATATTTATGTGTGTATGAGCTTGATAGATGTGAGTATTAAGAAAGTTTCCCTCGTCATTTCTCACCCATTTCTTCTAATATTTTGTTTTTCAGAAAGCTATTATTGTCTCGTAAAAGTTTCTCAAAGGTCTTGTTAAATCTCTACATATTTTGAGAGAATCAGGTCCATAAGTGAGTAGTGGTATATTTGTATATGCCTAGTAAACACTATAACTTTTTTGTCTTGGAGGCATTGGTTCTCCCATTAGGAGTGACCATTTTCAGTTAAGTACCTTGCATTAGTAAGATCTCTAATTGTAGTGTATGTGTGCAAAATCTCTCGGTTTCAGTCCTTAGGAGATCAAGAAAGCATTTATTTGAGTGAATAGTGGTTTTGTGAATGTGCTTGTGAGGGCATCTATGCTTCAAGGCTGGATAGGGAAGTTGTTTATTTTCCCTTTAGTATGCACATAAAAGGACACTTATTCACACACATACATGGACACATATACACACACATACACATAGAGACATGCATACATACACAAACCCACATGTATACACACAAATACACATACAAAAACACACACATACACATACATACACTCACACATATGCACATTAAACAAAGAGACACATACACAAGATGATTTGGGTGTCTTTGAAATTTCAATGAGGCAATCCCTTACCCTCACATTTAGAGAGAACTCGAAGAAGCAAAGAGGATATTTTTCTCTGTGATAAGCATACCTTCCCCAAAAGTCGACTAGCAATCACAAGAATGGATTGACTACAATTATTTGATGGGGGAAAATGAGAAACTGAATTTTCTTGACAAATCCTTCTTATTCGTTCTTCATCCAAAGGGACAAAAGGATGACTGTGCTATGTATGATTGCATCCGGAAGTCTTTTAATATATTTGAGAAAAAAAAAATATAATTCTCTTATACGACATCAATTATATCCCTAAATTTGTTTTGTTTACCAACACTGATGTTGATTGGGCTGACATCGTTTCTGATTGCATCTCTCAAAGCTCAGAACGCTTTCGTTCGTTCCTTTCATGTAGGATGCACTTATTTTCTTATTTGTTTCCTTGAATAACTGACTTTTGGGGTAGGAGAATAACTGATGGTCGATGTCTTCTTGCAGTTTTGAGGCATCTCCTACGCCAATAGTTGAAATCCCTCCATGGAGGATTTCCAAGAGGACAGTTTTCATCGTTTCTAATACTGGGTGCCACTTGGGTTCCCATCTAATCCATCACTAAGAGATACACCATTTTAGACAGATGGATAGATAGATAGATAGATAGATAGATAGATTTCAAGCTCCTTAAGCAAATTGCAGATGTTCCATCTTAGATTTGAAATGTCCCATTGAAAGAAAAATTTTGCGAGCTCTCTCCATCTTTGCCAGCAGATCTGTGTAGAGTCTTCCCTACTTCTCCTTTATACATGGACAAATTGCATAGGGAAGGATTCGCCCACAAGTTTGCAGTGGCGGCAGTTTAAAGGTATATATCACCAGTCGCACATTCACGTCAAATATAGATGAAGGAGTGTATCATTTTTGTCCCCTCTATAACCTTTTCTTTTTCCGAGGGCAATAATACCATCTTGAGCATGGGCCTTTTTCCAATCGATTGAAAGTAGTACTATTCCAATCCGTCGGTTGTATTCTCTTTGAAGGTCTGTACTGTAAGGCAAATGTGACCATGTTGCTTGTACTCACATGTCTTCTTCGGCCCACATACCACATATACAACGACTTTAAGGATAAGCCTTTCTTGTTCCTTCTCTAGATTATGCATAAGAAGAATAATTACATTGTTTTCCAGGTTACAATTGTGAGGAAACTTTATAACCAAGGTGCAAGAGTGGTTTCCTAATTCTTTTTTATTTTATAATGTTTCTGTATTTTCCAATCATCCTTGAAGCTTCTCCATTTATCGATTTTAATGGCGACTGTGAGATGACAATATCGTTTCTTGACCTCTGCTACAAAATGCTTCTATGAGATCATCACCTCAATCTTTGACTCTTTCGCAAGGCTCCCCAAGTATTTCCCCTAGAAATCCATAAAAGAATATAGTTTCCATTCCCTCTCACGTTCATTTTGAATAAGCAAACCATCGACTATTGATCTCAATGATAAAAGCCTTAAGAGATTTTGTTATTTTGCAAAGTAATAGACATCTCCATTGTTCCTCCCTATTGTCTCTACCTTGTTTGTGTATGTGTGTGTATCTTCTGTGCTCCTCACATTCACATCTATGCACATCACTTGCTCATGATCTTCATATAGCCCTCATCTTTGCAAAGATTGATAATCACGAAGTAGGAAAATCCTCCCATCAACGCGCTTCACAAAGTCCATGTTCTTCTAGCATCAATATCAAATATAACATAAGCGTATTGCACGCTCTTGCTTTCTCTTTAAGGTACATGCAATAAGATCATGCTACCATCCAACTATGCTTTTTTACAAAATGTTTAAAGGTTCATAATCATACATACAAGCATTAATGCATGCACTAAAACTAAATGTTTATTCTAGGTGCATAAAAGAGAGTTATAATGAAATTATTGACAAGAAAACTTGTTTATGAAATGAAATAAACCCACTTGCAGAGGTGGTGCAAAGGATACATAAACTACCCTTTGAGCCCTAAGTTTGAATCCATTGCCTTCTTACTTCCAATGCCTCATATGAGGCTCATAATGTACAAATATTCAAGTCGAGAACTCTCTACAATAGACTTGTAGACATCAAATGGAGATCTCAAGCAAGAAATCCACACGCCTTTTAATCACTCAATTTGGATGACAAATAAGGAAGATATGTTCATTTTTGTGGAACAGAGTTGTAAATAGGGTCTCCAAAGGAGGGAAGATAAAAGAAACAAGTTGTGAAAGGATGGATAATTGGAAATTGGTTCCAATGTCATCCAATCAAAAGGTAATTGGTTATAGATGGGTGTATAAATTTAAAAGGAACTCAGATGGATCAATTTGTAGGTACAAGGCCATATGAATTGCCAAAGGATGTTTACAAACTCATGGCATGGACTATGAGGAAACATTCTCACTAGTTGCAAAGATGATGACAATTCGAACATTGATAAGTGTATCTGCTAAAAGAAATTAGCAACTCCTCCAACTTGATGTGAAAAATGCATTTCTAAATGATTGGATAACTAAAGAGGTATACATGTCACAACCTCACTTTTCTCAAAGACTTCAGCTAAAAGTTCTTGGGACTTGTCAATCTTATGAGTAATTGCTAATTTCTCTTTTCTAGAGTAAACTAAACCTTAGAAAATCATTTATGTTGTATAACGTCAAGCGAACTCAAATGAATAAGTCAACTTACACTTATCTTCTTTTGAAGAGTGGAAAGGTTCTTGTACAAAACATCTATCTGGGATGTTTAATTTAGTTGCCTAGTTCCAACTAGATAACCCTTGACTTTTGTAAAAAGAATCAGATACTGTATTTGATTCAAATCCAAAAGATTCGGAAAGCGGAAAGAAAGAACTAAAACTATGTACAACTAATTCATACTTCAAAGATACATAAACTTGCAAGGATTCAATTTCCAGATGACTCAAGACTTTACCTACTCAAAGATTTGTTTCAACAAGTTATTGAAGGATTTTTCCTATCTTTATGAAATAAACTGGATTCTCAAAAAGATTCAGAGCAAATCTAAAACATCATCCAACCACAAGATACTAGTGTGATATCCAACATTAGTGTGTCGACTCAGTGGGGCTCTATTGATGATTTTTTACTCAAATAATGCTTTACTTGAGACTAAGTTAATGCCTATATTCAATCTTTATGAGTACTTACTGGGAATGCAATTCTTGTGCATTTTTTTGAGTCAATGGATTGAATTTACCAAGTTACACTGGGAACTTGGTGCTTGACTTAGTCTATTCCATAGTTGAAAGTATCTTTTCAATGTCAAAGTCCTACTTCTTCAAAAATTTACCAAATATTTTTGAATGAGCAACACTTTATCTTGAAGTGTTCCATGATTCAAATAAGAAAAAGTCTTTGTCCTATTTGAAAAAGACGATCTTGGAAGTTTCTTACTTTGTATTTTTTTGTGCTTACTTAATCTTGAAGTATCTTGAGATCATGCTTTTATCCTCCTTGAATTTAAACTTCTCCTTTGAAGTTTTAATTCCCTCAAGGATTAAATCTAACTTCAAGATTCATCCTAGGACTATCCTATCATATTCAAGATGATCTTTTATTTTTATTTTTTAGGAATATAAGTTCCAAGAAATGGATCTCCCTTGACCCATGAGCTTTTCCAAAGTAAGACATAAGTTCATAAATGTGTTAGAATTAGTACATAAAGATGTTCTTTCAAACAATATTCTATGGATACAAGCGATAACATGATGAAAGCTTCAAGTTCTTTCCAAGTATCTATCCTAGAAAAGAAAAAAAGGTCAAAATTATTAAACCTAACTACAAGTTAAAGAAAGTAAACATCTTCAAGATATGGATGTTTACTCAAGAACTTTATCTAGAAAATAGGTTTTGACAAGCTAAAATCTAGAAAAGGTGGGATGCCTAACCCTTAAGGTGATTATAGTTGTAGCATGCCCTAGTGTTACCTCATATGAGAAGCAAAGCATTATCTTTCTTGACACTCCAGTATGCATGCACTAATTCAAGTTGAAAAAGTATATCTTTTGGAAAAGCTATTTGTAAAGCTCAATCATTAAGGTCCTCCAAGATGTCGGTGAGCTATCACTTGTAGGAAAGAGTCCCAATGATTCCTAAGTGATAAAGAAGACAATTAAGTGCTCGTAGTACAATTATTATACATTGGTTCAATCATCAAAAGATGTTTGTATTTTAAACTATGTAATCAAAGTGGATTGCCGAATTATGTTTAAAGTACTCTAGTAACATCACATAATTGATTAATGATAATTATTTTTCCAAACTCAAGAATGGAAACATATATAAATGAATGTTCGATTCAAAATTTCTTAGGTGATCCTTTAGTTTGATACTTGAGACACGAACACCATTCCAAAAATAAAGCTTTGAGATTTTTGTCCAAAAGTCAAGAATTTCTTTCAAAAATTATTACAGTAGTGCAATGGATTCCATGATGAATCATTTTGTTAGGTTATTTGATTCCTTATAAGGAATTCAAGTATTGGAAGAATAAATTGCTCCCTAGTAGTGAGCACAAAATATTTAAAGCTCATTACACAACAAGTAGTTCTCAAGTAGTCCCAAACCATCGGTAGTGTGGTACTTAAGTCCAATGATTGGTATAACCTAAAGATAGGATTCTTAGCTTTGGAATTGAAAAGGCATTATCATATGTTGGACTTGGGTTCAGGAAAAGATCTCTATAAATCCCACAAGTAAGTCCAAAAGGTTTAAAAAAGGTTAAGCGATCTTAATGATAAAGACTAAGTCTTTATTTTATCGCATAACCAACAAAACTTTATCAAGCTTGGCAAGGTTTTGCTAAGAAATTGTGATTGGAACTACTATGAAGTTTGACCAAATATTTTCACTAGAGTTCCATATAACCAATGGAAAGTGTAAAACGAGTAAGCCGTTCCAAGTTTGAATAGATCAAAAGTTCCAAGTATGTAGTATGCAAACGTGACAATGGTAATTAAGTCTATGGAAGGTACAACATAAAGTTTACCTATCCTTAAAGGGATTTTGATAAAATCCAAAAAGCGTGAGCGGATGCTTAGAATAAAGCAGTAGAGAGATTCCTAAGAAATTCTTGAGATAGCTACGTAAAACTTTAATTAGAAAGGAATCTAAAGACAATAAGTAGACAAATCTTGTCGCTAAAAATTATTCAAGTATAACTAATTGGAATTGAATTTGAAAAATTCAAGAACTTGGAATGATAACTAGTTTTATTTTGAAAATCCTAGTAGAGAAGGATGGATGTTCTATCCAAAGTTTTTCAAGTCTCCAAGGAAACGGTACGAGATTGGGAAAGGATGTTGGGAAGGAATCAAAATCTAGAAAATCTAGTTAGAGGTGATGCGTGAAACTTCAAAAATTCTTTTAAAGAATTGAAGTGAGTAAGGTAATCTATCAAGAGATGTT
The DNA here is from genome assembly GCA_020310875.1 of Ceratopteris richardii. NCBI lineage: Eukaryota > Viridiplantae > Streptophyta > Polypodiopsida > Polypodiales > Pteridaceae > Ceratopteris > Ceratopteris richardii. The sequence goes on along the minus strand of CM035406.1, from coordinate 42,417,586 downwards.
TAGACTCTACGATAAATTTCACTCACAAGTCAATGTGAATATAGAATAAGGTGGTATGGGACACTAGAGTTTATACTCAGATTGATGTAGGAAAGATGGTATGGGACATTGTAGTGTGAGATGCAATTAATGAAATAGAAAACTAGACTATTTCATTAAATATCTTATCTTTAGGAAGTATCCCAATTCCTAAAGATCACTTGACTAGGGTTTGCTCTTAAGCCACAATTAGCTTAGATGAGACTATGAAAATAGCTCTCTAATCCTTATATGAGGAAGATTTCTTTCAAAGTTTCCATGTTTTCTTAAGACTTTTCATCCTTACTGGAGACGCAATGTATGGAACATAATGCCTACCATTCTGAACTTTTAAAAGGTCAATTAGTGTAAGTTCCATTGAGCTTTATTTGATTTCTATCATGTCTTGGGATAGACTTAATTAAGAGCATTTATTAGCAAGTGCTGAAGGATCTTAAGGAAACTTTTCTTGAGTTATCATCCTACTTGGATGCATACAATTTTTCATAAACAAGTGTACAATTTCTTTTTAAGGCTTTCTTTAGGATTCTCTAACTATGTCCTAGACTTAGAGTCATCATAGAAGTTTGCAAGTAGTCCTTTTTTCTTGCTCATCTAGATGAGCAAGAAAAATCAATACTTGACTTTTTGCATGCCTACTTTTACTAAGAAAGACCTCTAGTATAGTTCGTAAAAAATCATCATTATATATGTGATACCTAAGTATCACTTTTGGGAAAGAATAGACTAGTTACTTGAGTCGCATGGTAGCTAGGAGCTTTGCAAATAACTAGTCTAATGTTTTCCCAACTGTTTAACTCAAGCTTTCAAAAGTAAGGTAACATCTAGGAGAGAACATTTAGTATACTTAGTGAAAAGGCATCATTAAGTATGTGATAGCTAAGTATCACTTTTGCAAAAGAATAGACTAGTTACTTTAGTTGCATGGTAGCTAGGGGCTTTGCAACTAACTAGTCTAATGTTTTCCCAAATCTCTCCCTCAAGCTTGAAAAACATAAGGTCACATTTAGTGTGTTGTCCCCTGATCAAATGATAATGCACCTAGATATGCTTTCTTCTAGCATGAAAAAGAGGGTTTCATGCTAGCTATATGCTACTAAGATTATCACAATAGATGGTGATAATCTATTGTGATAATCTTAGTTGCATCTCTAACCATGATGCTTCACATGCTGTCATTGCAGCACCTATATCTACAAGTAGCATCTCTAGCCATGATGCTTCACATGCTTCCATTGCAACACCTCTATACTCAGCCTCTGTACTTGACAAACTAACAGTGGGTTGCTTCTTACTACTCTATGTAATAGCTGCACTTCCAAGTGAGAACAAAGAACCACTATAAGATCTTCTATCTAGAATACTACCAGCTCAATCTGCATTGGTGTATCCATGAACCTCCAATTTTGCACCAACTTCATAAAACAATGCATAATCCAATGTACCACCCACATATCGTAGAGTGCTTATCAAGTCATATAAGTGTGATTCCCTTGGAACATGCATAAATTGACTTTCAAGTCCAACAGTGTAGTTTAGATTAGGCCTTGTAATTGTGAAATATATCAAAAATTCCCACAATTTTCATGTACATAGTAGCATTTTCCAATGGTTCACCTGATGTAGTATCCAATTTCAAATTATGATCAAATGGCATAGAAATTAGATTACAATCAGCCATATCATACTTTTGCAACATAATCAAGGTGTATCGCCTTTGGGACATCAATATACCTATTTTTGTATGTATAAACTCAATGCTCGAGAAATAGCACAATACACCAAGATATTTCATGTCCAATTCTTGCATAAGGAGTTGCTTTACATCTTCAATGCTTTCTTCATTATCACCGGCTACAATCAAGTCATCAATATAAATAGCCCCAATCATGATGCCATGATCACCCTTCCTTGAGTATAGTGAATGACTTGCATCACACATAGAAAATCCAATGGTGGTTAAGTAATCAACATTCCTTGCGTGCCAAGCATGAGGGGCTTGTTTAAGCCCATACAAAGCCTTTTGCAACCTACAAACATATTCTGGGTGCTTGAATCTTCATATCCTTGTGGTTCGTCCATGTGTATGTCTTCCTATAACTCACCATGTAAGAAAGTATTATTCGCATCCATATGATGCAAAGTCCATCCTTTAGATCTACCTACTACAACAAGTCCTCGAATAGTAGACATTTTAGCTATAGGGCTGAACATTTCCTCATAACCAATTCCATATGTTTTTGCATATCCTTTTGCTACCAATCATGCCTTATACCTGCTTATGCTACCATCAGCATTTTTCTTTACCTTGTAAACCCACTTGCAGCCTCTGGGTTTCCATCCTTACAAAAATGGAACTAGCTTCCATGTTTCATGTCCATAAAGTGCAGCCATCTCCTCATCCATAGCTTTCTCCAAATCTGCATTTTCGATTGCATCTTCAAAACAAGAAGGTTCAACAACTTGTATTACCTTTGTCATGTAAGCACAATGACGAGTCATGTAACTATCATACATCAATCGTTGCACTGAATTTTGCATCCTCCAAGATCTTCTTGGTCTTGGGTCACTTCTCCTTGTATCATCTACATGTGTCTTTCTTACTCCTAGATTCTTCAAAGAGGGCAATCCAAGTTTCTCATCAAGGCTCTTTTCTTAACCACTTCAATCTCCATCAATGTCTTCAAACCTATAGATGTTTTATTATGAGTAGAAAGTTTTTATTTACCTTTCTTTGATGTAATTGATGAGTTTGCTCGACTGAAATTTCCATGCAATCTTCCACTCCATGGATTTGAAATGGAATAATTGCTCGATGATGCATCAGGTCCACTCATTCTGCATTTGAATTTTAAGCATTTACTTTGTCATTTGACTCAAGATTAAGTCCTTCTTTGGCATCTGCATAGAAGCTTGACATTTCATGAAACACCACATCTCTGCTTACCTTAACCTATCATGTGAGTGGGTTACAACATTTATATCCCTTTCCTCAAGGGAGTATCCAATAAAGATACATTTTTCTACTTTTGGATCAAGCTTCATCCTCAAGTTATCTAGAACATGTACATATGCAATACATCCCAATACTTTCGTATGTGATAAGGTTAGCTTTCTATCTATAAGCTTCTCTTCAAGTGTAACTTGATAAATAGTAGTAGTCGAAGTTTTGTTCATGATGTATATAGTAGTGTGCATAAATTCTACCCAATAACAATGAGACATATTCTTCTGAGCCATCAAGGCTCTTTCTATTTCTACAATATGTCTATTTTTGCATTTAGCTACACCATTCTATTGTGGTGTGTACTTGCATGAGAACTGTCATTGAATTCCATGACTTTTTAGAAAGATACTAAACTCATTTAACATGTATTCCACTCCTCCATTAGATCTGAATGTATGAATATACTTTCTTGTCTGATTTTCTATCATAGCCTTACAATTTTGGACGTCAATGAACACCTCACTCTTCTTTTTCATGAAATATACCCATACTTTCCATGTATGGTCATCAATGAAAGTAACATAAGAGTTGCAACCACCCATAGATATGGTCTTTGCAAGATCCCAAACATCTGTATGCACTATTTCTAGCACATTCTTATGAACATGCTTGTTGTGAGAAAATGATGCTCTTGATTGTTTACCAAATTGACATGCTTCACATACCTTTTGTGTCTTTGCAACCTTGAAATTTGGTAGTCCATTGACAATCCCCTTTGAATGCATCAATTTTAGCCTCTGCAAATTTGCATGTCTGATTTGTTTGTGCCACATCTCTACATCAATAATAATTCCTACACCTTTTGCAGACATGGCTGTATTTATTTCATGCATTTTCACATTTAAGGTGAACATCCTACCCACTTTGTTTCCTTTGTAAATCAATCGTCCATCTTGTTTGTACTCTTTTACATATAATTTATCAACATTGAGCCTGCCTTGTAATCCATGGTCAACCATTTGTCCAATAGAAACTAGATTCTTTGTTATATTTGGAACATGCAGCACATCTGCAAGATGTCTTACCTTACCATCCTTCATAGATAGTGTTATGTTTCTTGTATGTTTGATAGGATGTGATGTGTAATTATGTGTTTCAACATATTAAGGAACTAACAATTTTTGCAAACTGCTAAACCATTCTACATGATTGGTAATGTGATTTAAAGAACTTGAATCAACATACCAGCGATTACCATTCAATTTCAAAACATCAGCAAACATTGTATCCATCATATGACGTTGGACCATGAACAACTTCTTAAAATTATTTGCACTCGTGGATGCATAGTTGTTTTGCTGCCTTCTCTTATTTTGATTCTTCAACCTCCAATCACATTCAGAGTGACTAGGTTTATCACAATTCCAACATCCTTTATTAGCATTACCTAAATCATTTCTTTGGAAATTTCTAAGGCCTCTTTGGCTCCCCTTGCCTTGAAACTATCCTCTACCTCCTACATTATTCTGTTCTTGACCTTGATCTTGGTTACTATGTCCTCTTCAACTTTCAAAGCCTCTACCTCTACCACAATAGAATACCTACTCAGAACTAGGTTTCTTTGGGAGTTTGAATCCTCAACAAGATTGTTTTCTTTAATAATCAGCATGGACACCAGATCAACAAACTTTGGAATATTTTCCCTCGTCTGAATAGAAGTTTTTAAATTCTTATATGTAGCTCCTAAAACATGAAGGCACACTTCCACCTTATCATCATCATCTAAATTCATGCCAATAGATGCAGTGACTCACATATGCTTTTGAATTTTAGGGTGTAGTCACTTATTGACATGCCCCTTTTCTCCATTGTATGCAGCTCGTTCTTGAGTTGCAATTTTCATGCCCTTGTATTGGTCTCATAAAATCTGATCAAAGTATTCGAAGCCTCTTTTGGAGTCTTGGCACCTTGTATGTGCCCAATCATGCTATCCTGTATGCTAAATGATAACCAATACAATACCTTTCGTGCTCCTTTATTCCACTCTTCATATGCTCTTAATTATTCTGTATTCTAATTGTTGATCTTTTTAGGTAGTGATGTGTGTGAACACTCTAGGACCACCGAGGCAATTTTTTCCCTCTTTAGGAGGTTTTTTTCTCCTTGCTTGTATATACGCCTATTGCCCTAATGGGCTACTTATCTTTGTAAATTCTCTAATAATACATTCAGTATTGTGTGTTGTGCTCCAAGCTTCTTCTTCTTCCTTGTGTTGTTCGCGTGCTTCCGTAGACGTCTAACTCCAACAATTGGTATCAGAGCAGGTCCTCACTTCATTTAGGGCGCCGTCGACACTCCTCCGGTTGCAGTCTCAAAATCGCCCGAATTTCGGTGAGCATACTCAACGTGTTTCCGAGATCAAAACTACTTTGCTATGTGGTGCCGAAATTGCAATTTGAGCTCGTTTTCTGCCTCCAAACGCACTATCACAGCGCTTGTGCAAGCTATTTCATCTTTTTGTGCCAAAGGTATATACCAGTTTCGCCAATATACGCGTCTCAAAGTCTGCTACAGGTCTAGTGGAATTCGTCTCGGCAATTCTGTTCAACTTTTTGAGATACAGTCAATTTTCTGCATCAAGGTATTTTAGTCATCGGCCATGGCTGAAAGCAGTGATGTATTCCGTATGTTGGCTGTTGAGGATAAGTTGGATGGTACCAACTACCAGTTATGGGCTTTTGAGTTGCAATTTTCATGCCCTTGTATTGGTCTCATAAAATCTCATCAAAGTATTCGAAGCCTCTTTTGGAGTCTTGGCACCTTGTATGTGCCCAATCATGCTATCATGTATGCTAAATGATAGCCAATACAATACCTTTCGTGCTCCTTTATTCCACTCTTCATATGCTCTTAATTATGTTGTATTCTAATTGATGATCTTTTTAGGTAGTGATGTGTGTGAACACTCTAGGACCGCCGAGGTAATTTTTTCCCTCTTTAGGAGGTTTTTTTCTCTTGGCTTGTATATACGCCTATTGCCCTTATGGGCTACTTATCTTTGTAAATTCTCTAATAATACATTCAGTATTGCGTGTTGTGCTCCAAGCTTCTTCTTCTTCCTTGTGTTGTTTGCGTGCTTCCGCAGACATTGTCGTAGAGGGGTGTGAAGGGAGGCTGACGTTCATCTATAAGAATCGCGCTAACCTAACCATGTGACTGCACGCAGGGTGCTTCTAAGTATGCCTAGGACCTTCGGTTGATTTTCCAGTTTAGGTGTGAAAAAAACCTATATGTTTCTAATATATGGGAGTGCAAATTAAGAACTAATTATTTAGGCTAAGGACCGTAAGGACGAGCGTTTCTATAATGTTCTATAGCTTCTAATTGATAAGACATAACTAAGTTCTCGTTTGTAATTTTATCTTTAACAAAGTCAACTTCTTCATTCTCAATTTGATTTGAGTTAGGTTTTCTTACTAAATTAGGTGGGAATAAGTCTTTCTTGTCCTCCGGTTCTGGCAAAACTATGGTAATTAAAGGTAAAATTTTAGAAAGAAGACGATCGTAATCTAACGTGTGTAAAGTTCTGTTAACTACTTTATCTTTAATAATTTCAACTTCTATATTTTCGTTATTATTTGAACTATCAATTGAAGACGGAAGCAATGTTCCTATTATTAAGTTTTCTAATACTTGATTCTTAATATCACAATCGTTTGAAGATACTAGTTTAGAACTACTTGTAGATCCTGATTCTTTAGACATATGATATAAAAAAAAAAGTAAAGATCTCAATTAATTTTCAGAGAAAGAGTATGAAGAATTTCAAAATCAATCTTATTTAAGCCTATACAATAAGCCTATACAAAAGTTTATCATAAGTGCTAATACAATTCTCTTGATAGATAATCCTATACAACTTAATAAACAATCCTCAAAAATATCGTATTTTCGTGCTCTTGAAATCTTGTATGCTTGTTTTCTCGTATTCTCCTTTGTAAGCTCTTCAAAATCTGCAGCGAAGATCATTAGGAACATAAGTATGCTTTTTAGTAAAAATAAAACACTCATTTAATAATTTTATATTATAACTTAAACTTATACTAACATATGTATACAAACACTTCTAACTTTCCTAACTTTAATGCTTATACAAATTTCATTTTGCATAAATGTTCATTTCTCTAACACTATCATAAATTCATAATTACTTATGCAAATATTTACATGCATTCATTAACACCCAATATGTATGTACTTACTCTCATGCTTTTATTCATACATATGCATGCATACATTCATATATGCATTCATATTTAACATGCAATCAAACACTTCATACATCTCTTATACATGTAAATACTACATATGCACATGCACTTATGCATACATCCTAGCTTAAATACTTATGCATTCACTAGTTTCTCTTGCTCATGCACAATTATTCATGCATACTGCACATGCATACTTACGCATTCATAAATATACATGTATGCACACACTCATGCATGCACATGCACTTCTCACATCATTCATAATAACATTCATGCACACATATACCATGCATACATGCACTTCACTCTTTAACATGTACATGCATACACACGATTTTGTGCATCATAGTCCACGCATCTATACATGTCTTATTTCATATTCCTTTCTAAAAACTATGTACACAACCCCAAAGTTGTGACTCATTCATAGTTGTTTAGACCCAATCCGTACCATATGATAGGATACATTACAACATTCTTACCATAAGATTTTGGGCTTCTCTTACGATATTCATACATCATAAGATATAAAGGCCCATATATGTATTTACATGTACTTTTATGTACATAGAAGTAAAGGCTTTTTTTTTCATGAATATGCATAGTATTATATCTATTATAAAGATAAATGTTTTATGATTGGTACATTTGCAAAATCTATTTATTTCAACTTTATAAATTCAAGCCAAAATAGGAACACTAGAGAACAATATGAGAAAAACACGATATATGCAATCTACGTACAATGGAGATGACCATATTAAAGAAAAGTGCAAGAACACATTGACAATGATGATTCATGTTTGTTCCACTTGAGCAAAAAAAAAAAAAAAAAAAAAATAGAACCTTAATTACAAATACATGCATAAGAATGAAGTAACCACAAATAAAAGGAGAAAAGCAAGCAAACAACGTATTTCCCTCTCTCCCCGCTCTCTCTCGCTCTCTCTCTCTCTCCTAAGTTTCTCTCTCTCTCTCTCTCTCCTAAGTTTCTCTCTCTCTCTCTCTCTCTCTCTCTCTCTCTCTCTCTCAACTTTCGAATGCTTGCACACGGGCATAGACAATTGCCTCTCTCTCAACGCGCGTTTTGCGCCATTGGGTCGTCCATCTGCTAGGTTAGCCATCTTCTACATGCACCACCTCTCTCTACTTGGTACAACACCAACAACGCCATTTCTTCCTACAGAGACATATATATTATGCCTAAATTTCTCTCTTCCGCTTCCACACATCTTTCTCCTACGTAGGTGTGCCCTTCAGGTTGTTCTCTCTCCTCATGAATACCTATCACCAACTGCTAATCAACCTTCGTAACAGGTCGATAACAACACCAGTGGATTACCTATTTTTCTGTCAGTCTCCTACACCGCACAGGCCACATACCTCCAGCTCCATGAGTTCTCTCCAAGTGTTGAATCCATGAAGTCGATATGGAACCTCTGCCGCCTCAATTCCATCCCCCTAATCACCTGTGCCGAGTCTCAGCTCAGTTCAGCTACGCTCTATGTCGGTCTCTCTCTTCCTATCTCTGTGCACCACTAGTACCACAGAATCTGTGGATTTCTCTCTTTCTATCATAAGTGCTGACGCACCTCTGCCAGCCAATACTCCAAAATCCTCCAAAACTGGAAAATTCGTTGCCATTCTGTTTCTGCAACAGCAACAAAGAGAGCAATAACAATAGCATAACATCTCAATACACCTCCAAACATGTTATCGCCGCTCTTGAAGGCATGGATAGCAGAAAAGACGATTGCAACAACACAGAGTATAACGCTAATGGCAGTAATTCCGCTGAAGCAGCCGCTTACGCTTCACATATTGGTGATCCAATAGAGGTGGCGCATCATCCTCGAGAACTAGCTCAGGATCTTGATGAGTAGATGACATTGTTTTAGGAATCAAAAATTCAGAATGCAACTCAAAACAATATGGAGCTTCAGAGGATCAAGGACTGTTCTCTTCTCTCTCTCTCTCTCTAACGAAAACTCGTACTTGCAGCAAAGATCATTAGGTTTCTCATTGAGTAATAGTTCTCTTTTATAGGCTTTAGATTAGTATGCGCACCACTCAACTTGCCATGCACACAATTAGTTACTTATCATGCATTCCACATATACTCATAGTTTAACATCCATATTCATGCATAATAACGAGTGCATTTGATTTGTTTAATATTAAATAAATATAACATGACTTAACTATGTAACTCTATAAACTAATGAATATAACATTATATATATCCTAAAATATATAGTGAAACTAATATATAATATAGCATTACTATAAATATTAATTAAATTCATTTATTAATTAAACAATTTTCTATAATTAAAATACGTATATAATTATATAGAAATATTCACATATACTTATCTAGTTAATAAAGTTTAATCATTTATACTTTTAAACTTATAATACATATATTCATATTATAGCATAACATCTAACATTATAGAAATGTACATATCTAATATTTATATGTTGATACTATAAAAGTTAAAACATTCTATACCCATTCATATAGTTATAGAGGCATGGATGATCACATTCTCTTTCTTTATTCATAAACTTTAATAGGCATACACTTAGGGTTAAAGTCTTATATTACATACATGAAGAGTTCCTACAGTTACATATAAACAAGCACTTAATCTTATTCTTCATATTAGGGTTTTCTTGAGTTTTTTTTAAAATAAGTAATCATATAGGGTTTAAACCACTTATATTGTAGGGTGCTTGACCTTTTCTTAAAGAATACATTCACATAAATGAATTTAATTTTAAAGCTAAGATATATTCTCAACAACATGAAAGTTCACATGCATAAACATAAACATTAGAATTAACAAACATTATCATACATTCTTACCTATTCTCTTGCATCTACATACATACACAAATATGTTTTTATTGTCTTTAACTAATAGAGATGAGGTCTTCTCTTAATTCAGCTCTTCTTGTTTTTGTTATCTGCAAGTACTCAAGAGAAAAACATCAGTCATTTTAAATCAATACATTATAAAAAATATGAGAGAGAGGTATCAACTAATCAACTTTAAATCAAAACATTTTTATTTTTCCATATGACAATTACAATGAGGAAATCCTTCCAACATCTGCCCCCACCAAACCTACACATCGCCCTCGATGGGCCAACCTGCAGTTCAATAGGAAGCAGTATCAAATTCTTTTAAAAAATATTTCTTAAACTATTTTTAAACTTATATGAAATATGCTCCTAAAGGTAAGTACATCTTTTGATAGTCAAGAAAAACTTTTAAAATTATGCAAACTTGAATCTTAAACATTTTCGTTCAATGCATGAAATTGAAAACAAGTTTTAGAAAGTCCCATAGAAATCAAGCAGACAATTGTGGTACTTGCTCTTCTATTAACCCGTTCAAAAGTAATAAATATTTTATATAAATGGTCTATCCCTCACTCCGTAGCCACTCGCCATAAGATGCATCTAACTAATTCCTCTATAGCATAAATCCGCCTCATATTGCCCGTATAGAATTTCAGAAGTGGTTTCGGGACCACAACTGAATCCCTGATAACTTTTTTCTTTTCTTTTCTTTTCTTTCTTTTTCTTTTTCCTTTTTTTTTATTTTCTTTTTCTCATCTTGCAGTAGCCATTAATATACTGCTTGATGTTCTCATTTTTCTCTTTTCTTAATTTTTCTTCGTAACTTTTTTGTTTAAGGGGAAAGGCTTAACCCCTAATCAGAGCAGAGGTTCTAGAGGAATGCTATATTGGGAACTAGGATCTCATTAGCGACATGGGTTGGAAGTAAAGGTAGCCTACCTATATAAAATAAACTTACTTCTACTAAGAATTGCAAGTCAAGTGTTCCCTCTCCTATCCTTATGAAAGCCATAGGGTCTCTAAATCTTATCCTCTCTTCTTACACATCCCTACTTCAGTTTTAAATTCATTGTTTCATAATTTTTAAAAATCTTCCTTTCCTATTAAAAAGATGTACATATCTACTCATGAAATGCATTAAAAAAAATCATATTAGCAACTAGAAAATAAGTAAAGTTTAGAACTCTTTCACCTGATCATTTTTATTCATCTTCATTGTCATCCTCCAGAAAGTCTTCGTCCAATTCAAATTTATTGCTTTCTCTTCTTCTAAAGAGCTTGATTCTTTTTCCTGCAATCAAATTTCTTAACACAGAACCATCAAATTCACGTAATTTATATGTACCTGTTTCATAAACTGAAACAACAACATAAGGTCCGAACCAACGTTTAGTTAGTTTTCGACGTGCATCGTATTGAGTATCAAACGTACTATCATATACAAGCACCCAGTCACCACTTTCTATTGGTTGCGGTCTTAGTCTATGTTTCTTATCAAAATATAATTTATTTTTCAATCTAGATGATTTTAATTTCTTTATTGCTTCTTTAAGATTTTCATTTCCTTATTTTAATTGTTTAATTCTAAGTGCTAATAAGTCCTCTCTTGAAATGTTATCTTTCCAACCTAAATTCATCCAATTAATTATCTGAGTATGAATGGGAAATAATGGTTTCTGACAATACATGAGTTCAGCCGGCATAAAACCAATTGTTCTCGTGTACGTCATGTGATCAGCCCAAAGAGCAAATGGGAGATATTTTGGCCATTGACCAATATCTCCATGGCAAGCTTTTGAAATAGCCTTCACTATGGAAGGATCCCCTCGTTCAATTTTACCATTTGCTTCTGGGTTATAGGCAATCGTAAGAGACAATCGAATTCCATGTTGTGCAAAGAATTCTCTTGCCTCTCTCGCATCTAACTCACCTCTATCCGCTACTACTTTTTCTATATATCCAAATCTGGATAAAACTTCTTCTAGAAGGAATACGCATACATTATAAGTAGTATTGGAACGAAGCGCTCTACCTTCGACGTGGTTTGTCAAATCCTCTCATGCAAGAACAATATATCTCATGCCATCATTGCTTTTAGGCATGGTCACAAGGTCAACTACCCACTTGTAATGAATACAAGGTGGATAGGTTGGGTGAAGGGGATCTCTATGCTTAACAGAAGAGTGTAACTGGCATGTACTACAAGTGCTCATAAATTCTTTAACAGTCACATACATCCTGGGCCACCAATAGCTTTCTCTAATTTTTTCATATGTAGCTACAAAGCCTTTATGACCAGCCCAAAGGCTTTCGTGCATCTCTTGCATAACTTGCACTTAAAAGACCTTCAAACCTAGTACTCTTTGAGGGTTTCGAACCTTTCCTCTAGCATGTCTCCAAAGATATCCATCTTTCAAGAAGAAGTTGAAAGACTTCTTCCTCATGTTCCGGAATCAATTTGAAGACCAGCTTGGGGAAGGCTGAAATGAACTCAGATAGTTTCCTATATCTCGCCAGTCTCCTTCATAATCGCACTCTCTAAATCTTTCATATGTATAGGTAGATGTTTTATAATTTATTAAATTAATATGATTATTTAATGCTTCAATATCATTGTCAAATTTTGCTCTTGAAAGCATATCAGCGATAGTGTTATGTTTACCGACTATATGTACAAAAGCAAGATTAATGAATTTAATATAGGCTATCCATCGAAGCATGGCTATATCCGGAGATGAACAATTAGCTATTAAACCTATTAATGGAAGAAAATCGGTCTCTACTATTACATTAGCTCCTATAAAGTATTCTCTATCTGTTTCTAAAGCTGTAACTAATCCCCACAGTTCTCTTTTAATTTGCGGGTAATTCTTTTGAGTATCATGAAGAATCTTTGTTCCAAAGCGAACTGCGTACCTTTGTTCCTTCTCATCATCCTGCCCAATGACCCAGCCTATACCAATAGGACTAGTGTCAACGGTTAGGATTACAGGCTTATTTCATGTATAGTCAATACGTTTCAAAATAGGAGCATTGATAAGCAATTGCTTTAGACGTCTCATAATTCTAGAATGTTCATCAGTCCAAAAAAATTTCTTTCTTTTTCTTAATAAATCATAAAGCGCATTTGCTACATGAGCAAAGTGAGGGATCCAGATGACATAGAAAACACATGCACCTAGGAATCTCCTTACTTCACTTACATTGCAACATCTCTTAGAAATCCTACTAATGGCATCAACTTTTGCTGGATAGGGTCTACGACCATAATGGCCACATAAATGCCCAACTATTAGCACTTCATTAACACCAAAAGTTGATTTCTCTAGGGAGAAAGTTAGTCCAACCTCTTCAAATCTTTCAAATATCTTTTCACAATCTGAAATATGGCTGGAAACAAACTTTCTACAACCAGATGAATCTAAATTTTCATCCTTTTCTTCCTCCACACACCCTTTTATTGGAATGTCATCAATAAAAGGCATCGTCACTTTTGGGATAAAGTCATGTAGGACCAGATTCATAGCATTCATCATGTGTGTCACAGAATTTGTGGCTCCTTGTGGTAAAGTACACATACGTACTAAACCCAAAGGAGTCTTCATCGTGGTCACATCTCGACTCTCAATTGCTAATTGAAACTGATCATACCCTGAATACAGGTCTCCCATTGAATAGATGGAGTGACCAACAAATGCCTTGGCAAACTCATCTACAATGGGACCCGTTCCTACATTCCTAATAGTGACTTTATTCACAGGCTGCAAATCCTGAATAAAGTGTAGCTTCCCACTCTTTTTCGGTACCGTGAACCACCTATTAGAGTATGGTGCTGAGGATGGTTCCAAGATTCTCATGGCAATCTTCTCCTTTAACAATCTCATTAGCTCAGGTAAATGAGCCTTTGGGACTGGAATCGGACAAAGATTCCAAGGAATATGCGGTATTATAAAAATAATCATCGGAGCTACTAACTTTGGATCTGCACATCCTATCTCATGTGGGAACAAAGAAAAAGCTTTACCATGATGAACAATCATTTTGGTAAACTGCTCTTTTTCAATTTGAGAAAGAAATTCATCTCCAAATTTAATAAACTTCTTACTCTCATCAGTAAATATGTGACCTATCTTAGATCGATCTCTAAGAATGGGATCATTTGATACTCGACGAAGTATTTCATGACTATCTTTGGGTAAGGGTTGAGCTAGAGGCTTTATTTTCTTTTCTACAGTTTTGTATTTAGTTTCTATGCTAATTTCATGTTCTAGGATAAATTCACTAATAATCTCATACTCTTGAATAGAGTTAAGAATTATCAGATTTGATCCTAAATTTTCATGAGAAACACTTTTTAGCTCTTCTAATAGAGTGGAACTTTTTGATAATTCAATTATACTCTCAATTTTCTCGTCACTTGAAATTAATCCGGTTTTTTTGAAATATTTTTCAGTTTGTTTTTTAAATGTTTTTGTAAGGTTTTCTTTAGTAATATAATGCAAACTAGTTGTAGGAGTACAAATTAAGTAATTCTCAAATTTATGTTCATTGATAGGCGAGACATCAAAACAACGTCCACTATTGTCTCGCTCAATAGTGGAGTCTAGCAGAAATTTGATCATAGTACGCTCCATATTCTCATACAGTCAGTGGATCATCACATACATGAGTGATCGAGTGAATAGGATTTCTTCTTAAGCTCTTTCTATTTCTAGTGTGGTTTGGGCAAACCATCATAACTTGCAAAGAGTCCATCCCTGATTTGGATCGAATTCTTGCATACACTGATCCGTCGTTCATTGCCTTTGTTTCCATCCTCATTTCAGCTATAAATGGCTGTCCAAGAATCACTTCATATGAACAATTATCTTGAACGAAGAAGTGAAATTCTTCTGGAACACCACCTATCATAATAGGCACATTCGCACATGCACCCAACAAAATGCCAGAGCCATTGTCAGCTGTTCTCATCCACCAACCGTGCTCTTTATCAATTGGCCACCTAAATTTGTCAAAGAACTTTTTTGAAATCACGTTTATCTCTGACCCCGAGTCAATGAGAGCCAAAACTAAACAAGAATCCTTTTCATCACCGATTCTAATCTTTACTTTTGGTGTGCTTCGTGCCCAGAAGGTAGAATTGTATTTACTTTCACTTTTAACATTTCTTCATCAGGTTGTATAGGTCCTAGAAAATTTCTATTTACACTTCCTGTTGTAAATTCTTCATCATCCTCATAATCACTTTCACTCAATGTAACTACATCATTCATAGCTAGGGTTTCTTCTGCCACATCTTGCATATCCTCGTCTTGTGGCAAAGGAAAGCGTCTTCTTCTAATAAGTCGAATAAAACTTTCCTTGAACTCTGGTTTTGCTATGGAAAACACTTGCTCAAGTGACATCATTACTTGACTTTTTAGAAGAATGTCATTTAAAAATCTCCCTAGCATCATTTTTCTTTTCGAGCTCAGAAATCATAATAGCACGTGGAGCTCTTCTACCCTTCTTCTTTCCTTTCTCTTCATTTTGCTTTTGATCCTCTTTATTTTCAGGTTTAGAGGTTTCTTTTTCCACTTTCTTCTGTTCTTCTCGAGGTTGAACATTTTCATCGGTCGGCTTTTTGCCTTCCTTTATCATTTTCCTCTTCTCTTCTTGAGATAAATTTGATTCATCAAACTGAACTTTTTTATCAATTTTCTTTTCATCTTCTCTCGTTTGTCTCCTAGTTATCCTCCTATCACCTTCTTCTACATCATCCTGTTGATCTTCTCGTCTCCGTTTTTCCTCAACATTAGCAATGTGAGAAAAGACAGAAGATTGATCTACAGGAGATTTCCATGCGGTCTTGTACATTATCTCGTCTCTAGCTCGTACCAGTGCCTCTATTGAATATGGATTTTGGCTAGGCGTTGAAGAAGGCCTATCCTCGACCGGCTCTAGTCTTGTAGCCGAAGTACTGGCAGTTACATCTGATACTGTTAAATTTTCATAAAGCTTTTTCATTCCGCCTTTGCCCCAATTGACAGACAAAGGAAGACGAGACCTAAAGTCACATAGTCTTCTATCTATTTCTACAACTAATTGATTCGCCTTAGCACTTTTTAACTCTTCACAAGCAAATGATGCGTGCTCCAGACTATCACACCAAACACAGCGCTTCACGCAAGTCCCTCTTTTCTCATTATTTCTTTGAAACGGTGGCTGTACAGCAAACAGAGAAGCTTGCTGTGGTACCGGATGAAAGACTGGTTGTGGTGGAACATACTGAGGCATAACTTGTTGATTAGGCGGTGCTTGCCCTGCACCACTATTGCTAGCCCCTGGATCGTTAAAGCTCATGGAGTAAACTTATTTATTTAAATTAGCAACCTCTTTTGAAAGAGATGCTTGCATGTTCATAACATTTTCCATTTGCTTACATAGAATATCTAGTTGAAATTCTATGGGAGCTTTAGTAGCAGTTGTATTATTAGCCGTAGCCATAGTAGCAGGCATTGGCATGTCAACTTGCCTTATAGCAGGAGTCTCTCTTGGCTGAGAAGCATTAGGTCTAGAATATAAAATCGTTTGCCTTTGCTTCATTTGAGCAACAACCTCTATCTCTTTTTTGACTTTCTCCCAGTCATCAGTTAGCCCATACCTTTTTCCTGGCTCCTCTATTCGTCTTTCAATTTCAGCCCTATCTTCTGGATTAAGTATCTTAAGAAAATATATAATTACATCTGGATTAATAGCATTTCTATCATCTTCAGGAAGTTGAGCCAGACGTCTCATAAACTCACCATGAAGATGAGTTAAAGACTCATTGCTCTTAACAGTGTTTAACCACCGCAAAAAACCTTCTCGACTGTGCTGGCTAAAATCCTCGAGATAGAACATTTTATGAAGTTCCTTTCAAAATTCCTCCCAAGTTTTATCAGCATGTTCTTGTATAGATTCTAGAATTGAACTAGAAACTACACGTCCAAAGTATTTCACTAGCACATCTTCAGGTAATCCCTGGATTTGCACTTGCTCCTCAAATGCATCCACGTATTCTGTAATGTTTAATCCGGTAAATTTTCCTTTCTCTTTTAGAATAGCTTGGACTGTACGTGTCCCTTGCTTTTCTATCATCATGTTCCTAAACATCTCCTCCATCTTGCGTTCTTGATAACGTTTCGAATAGAGAAGAAGTTCCCTAATAGCCGGATCTAATTGCTCTCTAAATTGTCTAAATCTATCACTAGTTGATAAAGCCAGGGATGGCTTTACCCTAGTCCTAGGCTTTACTAATTCTAATCTTCTTTTTCTAAGGTCTAATTGATTTCTTTAACCTAAATTTTGACTTATCTCTAATATTTACTCTTTTTGAATTTAAATTTTTTAGAGATTTAAAAAAAATTTTAAACTTTTTCAATTTTAAAGGGTTTTTTAATAAGGTAATTTTTATAAAATAGTTTTTCTTGAATTAACTCTTTTAGTTTACTATTAATTTCTTTAAAATTAATTTCTTTGAAGAAATAAAAGCATTAACTATAAGTCAAAAGAAACTTAAATTTAAACTATTTTTATGCTATAAGCATTCTTTTTATGCAATGAAAATAAAACAAACAATCTTTCTTTTTCAAAACTTAAAATCTTTTCTTTTTTAATGATGCAAAATTAATGGCTTTTCCTAAAATGCAGATATTTAAATGCTTTAAGCAAAAATTATATTTCCTAGATACAAAAGAAAGATTCAAATATCTTTTAAATGCTAATATGAAAGTGCTTAGATCCTAGTGTAGATGAAAACAACTTTTCTTTTTAAGTGATGTGCGTAAACTAAAAATAAAGAACTTAAAATAAACACCTTACTTGATGATATCTTTGCTGAAGAGGTTCAAAAGTGAACGTTAAAACAATCTTAAATACAAAATTAAAATGACCATGAATATATATTGATTCTCTTGAACGTTGCGGGGGGGGTTTGAAACGACGAAGCTCCAATTGGTAATCCTTCTTCCATGGTTTTGTCACAGCTTTAATCTTCAATTTTTCTGCATACAAGAAGAAAATGAAATTAGAGATTTAAATCAGAATTGAAAATGTAACGTAAGTCCTAGGCACACTATCGTCACGTCTCACGTCAGGTTCACCAAAAGCTGTCGTAGAGGGGTGCGAAGGGAGACTGACGTTCATCTACAAGAATGGCGCTAACCTAACCATGTGACTGCATGCAGGGTGCTTCTAAGTATGCCTAGGGCCTTCGGTTGATTTTTCAGTTTAGGTGTGAAAAAAACCTATATGTTTCTAATATATGGGAGTGCAAATTAAGAACTAATTATTTAGGCTAAGGACCGTAAGGACGAGCGTTTCTATAATGTTCTATAGCTTCTAATTGATAAGACATAACTAAGTTCTCGTTTGTAATTTTATCTTTAACAAAGTCAACTTCTTCATTCTCAATTTGATTTGAGTTAGGTTTTCTAACTAAATTAGGTTGGAATAAGTCTTTCTTGTCCTCCAGTTCTGGCAAAAACTATGGTAATTAAAGGTAAAATTCTAGAAAGAAGACGATCGTAATCTAACGTGTGTAAAGTTTCGTTAACTAATTTATCTTTAATAATTTCAACTTCTATATTTTCGTTATTATTTGAACTATCAATTGAAGACGGAAGCAATGTTCCTATTATTAAGTTTTCTAATACTTGATTCTTAATATCACAATCGTTTGAAGATACTAGTTTAGAACTACTTGTAGATCCTGATTCTTTAGACATATGATATATAAAAAAAAAGTAAAGATCTCAATTAATTTTCAGAGAAACAGTATGAAGAATTTCAAAATCAATCTTATTTAAGCCTATACAATAAGCCTATACAAAAGTTTATCATAAGTGCTAATACAATTCTCTTAATAGATACTCCTATACAACTTAATAAACAATCTTCAAAAATATCGTATTTTCGTGCTCTTGAAATCTTGTATGCTTGTTTTCTCGTATTCTCCTTTGTAAGCTCTTCAATAATCTGCAGCGAAGATCATTAGGAACATAAGTATGCTTTTTAGTAAAAATAAAACACTCATTTAATAATTTTATATTATAACTTAAACTTATACTAACATATGTATACAAACACTTCTAACTTTCCTAACTTTAATGCTTATACAAACTTCATTTTGCATAAATGTTCATTTCTCTAACACTATCATAAACTCATAATTACTTATGCAAATATTTACATGCATTCATTAACATCCAATATGTATGTACTTACTCTCATGCTTTTATTCATACATATGCAT
Organism: Ceratopteris richardii; assembly: GCA_020310875.1. Taxonomy (NCBI): domain Eukaryota; kingdom Viridiplantae; phylum Streptophyta; class Polypodiopsida; order Polypodiales; family Pteridaceae; genus Ceratopteris; species Ceratopteris richardii. Next base: position 42,398,180 of record CM035406.1, on the reverse strand, counting down.
GCATACATTCATATTTGCATTCATATTTAACATGCAATCAGACACTTCATACATCTCTTATACATGTAAATACTACATATGCACATGCACTTATGCATACATCCTAGCTTAAATACTTATGCATTCACTAGTTTCTCTTGCGCATGCACAATCATTCATGCATACTGCACATGCATACTTACGCATTCATAAATATACATGTATGCACACACTCATGCATGCACATGCACTTCTCACATCATTCATAATAACATTCATGCACACATATACCATGCATACACATGCACTTCACTCTTTAACATGTACATGCATACACACGATTTTGTGCATCATAGTCCACGCATCTATACATGTCTATTTCATATTTCTTTCTAAAAACTATGTACACAACCCCAAAGTTGTGACTCATTCATAGTTGTTTAGACCCGATCCGTACCATACGATAGGATACATTACAACGTTCTTACCATAAGATTTTGGGCTTCTCTTACGATATTCATACATCATAAGATAGAAAGGCCCATATATGTATATACATGTACTTTTATGTACATAGAAGTAAAGGCTTTTTTTTTTCTCCATGAATATGCATAGTATTATATCTATTATAAAGATAAATGTTTTATAATTGGTACATTTGCAAAATCTATTTATTTCAACTTTATAAATTCAAGCCAAAATAGAAACACTAGAGAACAATATGAGAAAAACACGATATATGCAATCTGCGTACAATGGAGATGACCATATTAAAGAAAAGTGCAAGAACACATTGACAGTGATGATTCATGTTTGTTCCACTTGAGCAAAAAAAAAAAAAAAAAAAAAAGAACCTTAATTACAAATACATGCATAAGAATGAAGTAACCACAAATAAAAGGACGTATTTCCCTCTCTCCCCGCTCTCTCTCGCTCTCTCTCTCTCTCTCTCTCTCCTAAGTTTCTCTCTCTCTCTCTCTCTCTCTCTCTCCTAAGTTTCTCTCTCTCTCTCTCTCTCTCTCTCTCTCTCTCTCTCTCTCTCTCTCTCTCTCTCTCTCAACTTTTGAATGCTTGCACACGGGCACTGACAATTGCCTCTCTCTCAACGCGCATTCTGCGCCATTGGGTCGTCCATCTGCCAGGTTAGCCATCTTCTACATGCACCGCCTCTCTCTACTTGGTACAACACCAACAACGCCATTTCTTCCTACAGAGACATATCTATTCTGCCTAAATTTCTCTCTTCCACTTCCACGCATCTTTCTCCTCCGTAGGTGCGGCCTTCAGGTTGTTCTCTCTCCTCATGAATACCTATCACAACTGCTAATCAACCTTCGTAACTGGTCGATAATAGCACTAGTGGATTACCTATTTTTCTGTGAGTCTCCTACACCGCGCAGGCCACATACCTCTAGCTCCATGATTTCTCTCCAAGTGTTGACTCCATGAAGTCGATATGGAGCCTCTGCCGCCTCAACTCCATCCCCCTAATCACCTACTCCGAGTCTCGGCTCAGTTAAGCTACGCTCTATGTCGATCTCTCTCTTTCTATCTCTATGCACCACTAGTACCACAGAATCTATGGATTTCTCTCTTTCTATCATAAGTGCTGACGCGCCTCTGCCAGCCAATACTCCAAAATCCTCCAAAACTGGAAAATTCGTTGCCATTCTGTTTCTGCAACAGCAACAAAGAGAGCAATAACAATAGCATAACATCTCAATACACCTCCAAACATGTTATCGCCGCTCTTGAAGGCATGGATAGCAAAAAAGACGATTGCAACGACACAAAGTATAGCGCTAATGGCAGTAATTCCGTTGAAGCAGCGGCTTACGCTTCACATATTGGTGATCCAATAGAGGTGGCGCATCATCCTCGAGAACTAGCTCAGGATCTTGATGAGTAGATGACATTGTTTCAGGAATCAGCAATTCAGAATGCAGCTCAAAACAATATGGAGCTTCAGAGGATCAAGGATTGTTCTCTTCTCTCTCTCTCTAAAACGAAAACTCATACCTGCAGCGAAGATCATTAGGTTTCTCATTGAGTAATAGTTCTCTTTTATAGGCTTCAGATTAGTATGAGCACCACTCAACTTGCCATGCACACAATTAGTTACTTATCATGCATTCCACATATACTCATAGTTTAACAACCACGTTCATGCATAATAACGAGTGCATTTGATTTGTTTAATATTAAATAAATATAACATGACTTAACTATGTAACACTATAAACTAATGAATATAACATTATATATATCCTAAAATATATAGTGAAACTAATATATAATATAGCATTACTATAAATATTAATTAAATTCATTTATTAATTAAACAGTTTTCTATAATTAAAATACGTATATAATTATATAGAAATATTCACATATACTTATCTAGTTAATAAAGTTTAATCATTTATACTTTTAAACTTATAATACATATATTCATATTATAGCATAACATCTAACATTATAGAAATGTACATATCTAATATTTATATGTTGATACTATAAAAGTTAAAACATTCTATACCCATTCATATAGTTATAGAGGCATGGATGATCACATTCTCTTTCTTTATTCATAAACTTTAATAGGCATACACTTAGGGTGAAAGTCTTATATTACATACATGAAGAGTTCCTACAGTTACATATAAACAAGCACTTAATCTTATTCTTCATATTAGGGTTTTCTTGAGTTTTTTTTTAAATAAGTAAACATATAGGGTTTAAACCACTTATATTGTAGGGTGCTAGACCTTTTCTTAAAGAATACATTCACATAAATGAATTTAACTTTAAAGCTAAGATATATTCTCAACAACATGAAAGTTCACATGCATAAACATAAACATTAGAATTAACAAACATTATCATACATTCTTACCTATTCTCTTGCATCTACATACATACACAAATATGTTTTTATTGTCTTTAACTAATAGAGATGAGGTCTTCTCTTAATTCAGCTCTTCTTGTTTTTGTTATCTACAGGTACTCAAGAGGAAAACATCAGTCATTTTAAATCAATACATTATAAAAAATATGAGAGAGAGGTATCAACTAATCAACTTTAAATCAAAACATTTTTATTTTTCCATATGACAATTACAATGAGGAAATCCTTCTGACAATGTCTAACTCCAACAATTGGTATTAGAGGAGGTCCTCACTTCATCTAGGGCGCCGTCGACACTCCTCCGGTTGCAGTCTCAAAATCGCACGAATTTTGGTGAGCATACTCAATGTGTTTCCGAGATCAAAACTACTTTGCTATGTGGTGCGGAAATTGCAATCTGAGCTTGATTCTACCTCCAAACGCACTATCGCAGCGCTTGTGCAAGCTATTTCATCTTTTTGTGCCAAAGGTATATACCAGTTTCACCAATATACGCATCTCAAAGTCTGCTGCAGGTCTAGTGGAATTCGTTTGGGCAATTCTGTTCAACTTTTTGAGATACAGTCAATTTTCTGCATCAAGGTATTTTAGTCATCGGCCATGGCTGAAAGCAGTGATGTATTTTGTATGTTGGCTGTTGAGGATAAGTTGGATGGTACCAACTACCCGTTATGGGCTTATATGATATGACATGGTGTTGGTTGCAAAAGGACTATGGAACATTGTGTAGGGTGTCAAAAAACGTCCTATCACACCTGCAACTGTTACAACTGAAGGTACTGAAGCTGATGCAGAAGGTGTCAAAGATGATGATATTGTGCATATCCCTGTTCGTGCTAAGGTTTCTACTGCACCTACTGTAGAGGAGATTCGTTGGGATGGCAGAGATGCCTAGGCACATGCATTGATAGCTTTGTCTATCAAACGTGCCATTATTCCTCACATTCGCTCTTGCAGAACAGCTAAGGATGCTTGGGATACACTTACCACATTATACCAAGCTAGGAATAAGGCTCGTGTTGATTACCTCCGAAAACAGTTGGATGAGTGAGCACATGAATGAAGGTGATTCTATGGACAGTTTCCTAACGAAGATCAAAGACTTGAAGGAACATTTGATTTCTGCTGATGAGGTTATACCAGATAGCTCACTTGTGTAGACCGTTTTGAATGGTCTTCCTGATTCATATCAGAGTTTTGCTTCTACTCTTTGGTTGATGATGAAAGGCAATCCAAATGCCTTATCATTTGAGGGGTTACTATCTGTTCTGTTGTAGGAAGATCAGTCTAGGCAGAACAGGTCCATTATGCGAGTTGTAGATCAAGCTTTCCTGTAAGTACTGTAAAGGGAATGATCATATCATAAAGAACTGTCCAAAACTCGTTGCTAAAGAGGCAAAGAAGAAAGAGGCTGGAATGGTTGTTGCAGAGGCCTCTACACCAAAAACAGAGTCTGCTAATCTTGTGCAGGAAGAAGAATGGGCATTTACTACTGTCTACAGTTTTGACCCATCTTCTCATGAGTAGTGCATGTCTGCAGTAGACTCAAATGTTTGGTATTTTGACACTGGGGCGACCAAAGATATTACCTCGCAGCACAGTTTCTTCTCTTCACTCCAGCCTGCCCCTACGTGGAATATTGTTACATGCGCCAACAACTCCTCTTATCCTGTTATGGGAGTTGCTAAGATCATTTTGACTACTGCTAATGGTAGTTCTTTCACTTTGTCAAATGCTTTGTTTGTGTCAGGGATCAAGAAGAACCTGTTATCCATTTCTGCATTAGCCAAGATTGGCTTGGTTGTGAAATTTGTTGATGACAGGAGTACAGTTCATGATCTGTCAAATGGCGATGCTTATCAAATTAACATTAATGGTCACCTTTCTATGACTACTTGGTTAAAGAGGTATATCAGATAAGGTTTCCCACTTGCTCCTCTACTTTTTTCTATAACCATTGATGGCCTCAATGTCCTCACAAAAATTAAGGTTAGATTTGGTCATATTATTGATCTATTTTGATGGTGATCTGTGTGAACACACTTAGGAACACCTGGGTACTTTCTTCCCTATTTAGGAGGTCTCATCCTCCTTGTTATAGCCCTAACATGTGACTTACCTTTGTACAATCACTTGGTAATACATTTTGTATTTTGTTGTGCTCCCAACTGGATCTTTTTCCTTGTGCTACTCGTTTGCTTCCACACGCCTAAACTCCAAAAAATGGTATGAGAGGAGATTGCGGCTTCATCTAGGGTGTTATTGACACCCCTCCCATCACCATCTCAAAATCCCACAAAAATTGATAGCCATTATGCAATCAATTTTGTCCTTTTGTGCCAAACATATGTTTAGTTTTTGTTGATATATTTAGGTAGTGATGTGTGTGAACACTCTAGGACCGTTGGGGCACTTTTTTCCCTCTGTAGGACGTTTTTTTCCCCCAGCTTGTATATACACCTATTGCCCTAATTGGCTACTTATCTTTGTACATTCTCTAGTAATACAATCAGTATTGTGTGTTGTGCTCCAAGCTTCTTCTTCTTCCTTCTACTATTTGTGTGCTTTCGCAGACATCTATTTCCAACAATTGGTATTAGAGCAGGTCTCCACTTCATCTAGGGCGTCGTCTACACCTCTTCGGTTGCAATCTCAGATTCGCATGAAATTTGGTGAGCATACTCAGGGTGTTTTGGAGATCAAAACTGCTTCACTTTATGGTGCGGAAATCATTATCTGAGCTCATTTAGGCCTCTGAACGCACATCACAGTGCTAGTGCATGCTATTTCATCTTTTTGTGCCAAAGGTATATACCGCTTTCGGTTTGCCACTATAAGCATCTCCAAGTCAGCTACAAGTTTAACAGAACTCGTCTACGCAGTTCCATTCAACTTTTTGAGATACATAAAATTTTCTGCATCAAGGTATTTTAGTCACCGGCCATGGCTGAAAGTAGTGATGTATTTCGTATGTTGGTTGTTCAGGATAAGTTGGATGGTACCAAATACCCGTTGTATGCTTATATGATGCGACATGTATTGGTTGAAAAGGACTATGGAACATTGTGCAAGGTGTTGAAAAATGTCCTATCACACCTGCAACTGTTACAACTGTAGGTACTAATCTTGATGCAGAAGGTGTCGAAGATGATGATATTCTACATATTCCTATTCATGTTGCAGTTTTCGTTGCACCTACTACAGAGCAAATTCATTGGGATGGCAGAGATGCCAAGGTACATGCATTGATAGCTTTGCCTGTCAAACGTGCCATTATTCCTCACATTCGCTCTTACAGAACAACTAAGGATGCTTGGGATACACTTACCATATTGTACCAAGCTAGGAATGAGGCTCATGTTGCTTACCTCCAAAAACACTTGGAGAGTGAGCACATGAATGAAGGTGATTCTATGGATAGTTTTCTAACAAAGATCAAAGACTTGAAGGAATAGTTGATTTCTACTGATGAGGTTATACTAGATAGCTCACTAGTGCATACGGTTCTAAATGGTCTTCCTAATTCATATCAGAGTTTTGCTTCTACTCTTTTGTTGATGATGAAAGGCAATCTAAATGCATTGTCACTTGAGGAGTTAGTCTCTGTTCTATTGCAGGAAGATCAATCCAGGCAGAACAGGTCCATTATGCATGTTGTAGATCAAGCTTTTCTGGCTAATCAGAAGGGCAAAGGAAAATGGAGCTTTTCAACTAGTAAGCAGAAATTTGCTAATTCTACACAATCAAAGAGAGAAGAAAAAGTTGAAAAGAAATCAGAAAAGCAGAAATTATTTTGCTAGTATTGTAAAGGAAATGATCATATCATAAAGAATTGTCCAAAATAGGCTGCTAAAGAGGCTGGAATGGTTGTTGCAAAAGCCTCTACACCAAAAACAGAGTCTGCTAATCTTCTACAGGAAGAAGATTGGGCGTTTACTACTGTTTGCAGTTTTGACCCATCTTCTCATGAGCGGTGCATGTCTGCAGTAGACTCAGATGTTTGGTACTTTGACAGTGGGGCGACCAAACATATTACCTCGCAGCACAATTTCTTCTCTTCACTCGAGCCTGCCACTATAGGGAATACTGTTACATGCACCAACAACTCCTCTTATCCTATTATGGGGAGTTGGTAAGATCATTTTGACTACTACTGATGGTAGTTCTTTCACTTTGTCAGATGCTTTCTTTGTGCCTGAGATCAAGAAAAATTTGTTATCAGTTTCTGCATTAGCCAAGATTGGCTTGGTTGTGAAATTTTTTGATGATAGATGTACAGATCATGATCTATCGAATGGCAACGTGATTATTGCTTCTGACATTTTATGTCGTGGGCTCTATAAGCTCATAGACTATGAAAGATCTATAAATGATTTGGCATGTGCAGTACATGATTCTCAGGCTATGTTGGATGCAAAGCTTTTGCATGCATGCTTTGGTGATATGAATTCTGCTAGTTTGCTACACCTACAGAAATTTGAAATGGTGTCCTCTTTGCCCAAACTTGAGGCACCCATCAAACATGTTTGTGAAGGCTATATTTTGGGCAAAATCCAGCGTTCCTCCTTTCAAAAAGATTTTTCAGTTCGGGCTACTCAGAAATTGTAGCTTGTACATAGTGACGTCTGTGGTCCTATGCAAACACCTTCGTTTGGAAGTTATCTTTACTTCGTGACTTTCATCGATGATTTTTCCAGGCATGCATGGGTATATCCATTGAAGGAAAAGTCTGAAGTGTTCATGTGCTTCAAATAGTTTTTGGTTTTGGCTCAAAATATGTCAAGATGTAAAATGGGCACCCTCCGTTTTTATTCGAGGGGGGAATATATGTCTTCTAACTTTATTGCATTTCTGGTTGAACCTGGGATTAAACACCAGTGTACACTACCGTATACACCTCAACAAAATGGAGTTGCTGAATGAAAGAACAGGTCACTCATGGAGATGGCGAGGTGTATGGTCAAGAATCAGGCTTTACCACAATTTCTGGCTTGAGGCTGTCATGTGTGCAACATATGTACTTAACAGGTATCCCACTAAAGCACTACAGTCTATCACTCCATATGAGGCTTGGCATGATCACAAGCCATCTATTGCTGATGTGCATGTTTTTGGTTGTTTAGCACATGCATTAGTGCCTGAACAACATCGCAGAAAATTGGATGATAAAGCAGTAATATGTATTTTTGTTGGGTACAGTTTTGAAAGTAAAGGTTATCGTCTCTATCATCCATAGAGTAAACACATTCTGGTTAGTCGTGATGTTGTTTTTTTGGAAGATGCTATTCAACCTTGCTTTCATGTACTAAGGAGACATCTGTTAGCTCCAAAGACATGTATGATATATTGCTCCCTCTTTTTATAGGTGGACAATCTAGTGCTGGTCCTAATGAGGCAACTTCTTAGCCTTTGCAGGTTTCATGTGATGATGCAGATCATCCCATTCCTGATGCAAATTTACATGATGCACTTGTTGATGAGAGAGCTGACATTGAGGAGGAAAAAACTATGCCAAAATGGCTGGTGCAAACTTTGTGTGATAGCAAACTAGATGCATCTTTGTCATACTGTACTCGATCAGGCTCTCATAGTGCCTCTTTTGGATCAGATTGCTATGCTATGGCTACATCAAGTATCTGTGATCAGAATGATCCTGTTTCATTTGACGAAGCACAAAATTTGAAAAATTGGATGGCTGCTATGCAATCTGAATATGATGTTATAATGAAGAATGGTACTTGGTCTTTATGTGACTTGCCTCCTGGCAAGAAGGCCATTGTCATTAAGTGGGTTTACAAGCTCAAACCTAAATGTGATGGAACAGTTGACACATATAAGGCTAGGCTTGTTGCAAAGGGTTATGCATAGGAAAGAGGCCTTGATTTTGATGAGACCTTTGGACCTACATGCCGTATGACTACTGCTTAGAACATCTGTGCACTTGCTGCCCATCATGGTTGGAATGTACATCAAATGGATATTCAAACAGCATTTTTGAATGGTGACTTGCATGAAGAAGTGTATGTTTTTCAGCCCCATGGCTTTGTGCAAAAAGGGCATGAAAACCAGGTGTGGAGGTTAAAGAAGGCATTATATGGTTTAAAGCAAGCACCACGTGCTTGGTATGAGAAGATACATGCCTCTCTGATTGCACATGGTTTTGAGAAGAGTCCAACTAAAAGCACCTTATATGTTAAGCGTGCTAATGATGTGCTTCCGATCACTGTTGTCTATGTTGATGACATGCTGCTCATTGGTCCTATTGAGAAGCATATTGCTGATTTTAAGGCTGATTTGCATGCCTCATTTGTGATGTCTCATTTGGGGCATTTGCATCACTATTTGGGCATTCAATTTATGCAAGTTGATGGTGGAATGGCTTTGTGTCAAACAAATTATATTGACACATTATTGTAGCATTTTGGCCTTGAAGACTGTAAGCCTATTGCCACTCCTATGGAGTCAGGTCTACGATTGAGTCTTCATGATGTTGGAGATGCATTTGATGCTATCCTCTATCAAGAGTCTATTGGATGCCTAATTTACTTATGCATTACTCGACCAGATATTTAGTTTTTTGTCTCACAGATGAGCAGGTTTATGCAATGCCTAGGTGTCAAGCGTTGGCACGCGGTTAAGCATGTCTTTTGCTACTTGAGTGGTACTCGGCTACTTGGGTTGTTTTATCCCAAGGGGGGATCACTTCCGCCAGATTTGCATGCTTTTTTTGACTCAGACTGGGCTAGTTACTATGACACTTGTGTGTCCACTAGTGGCTTTTGCTTCATGCTTGGTAGCTCATGTATATCTTGGTTGAGCAGGAAGCAGCCTACTGTGGCCACTTCCAGTTGTGAGACTGAGTATAGGGCAACTTTCACAGCGACTGTTGAGTGTGTGTGGCTCACACGCCTTATGGCTGATTTGGGTGTTGGTCAGTCTTCTGCCACCACCATCTTAACTGATAGTCAGAGCGCATTGGCAGTTGCGAGGAACCCTGTGTTCCATGCTTGCACTAAGCACATTGAGGTGCATTCTCATTATGTGAGGGAGAGGTTCTCTGCTGGGGAGATCATCTTGGCATATGTGCCCACACAGAGAACATTGCACACCTTTTCACGAAGGCTCTGCCTAGGGAGAAGTTTGAAACTTTCCGCAAAGCTTTGGGCTCACTTCCTTTTGTGGAGTGATTTCCACATAGCTTGGCACTTCCTTATATATGAGTGCTAGCTACTTGTTCACCGCATCACTCGTAGGGGGATTTGTTGATATATTTAGGTAGTGATGTGTGTGAACACTCTAGGACCACTAGGGCACTTTTTTCCCTCTTTCAGAGGTTTTTTCCCCTCGGCTTGTATATATGCATATTTCCCTAATGGGCTAATTATCTTTGTACATTCTCAAGTAATACATGATGTGGTTTTACTCGGCTCTGCCGATACCACTGCTTGTCGATGCAACGAAGGATGAACCTTATTAAGCCTGCGAAATTCGCCATGCTCAAAAAGAACTAAGCTAGTGTGATTTAGAACACCTCTGTAATCAATCAATAGCTTAGCAAAGTTTCTGACGCTCAACGTATAAGACTGTGCTCTAACTTCACTGAAGAATTTCACCAAAACTTCACCAGACTGTCACTAGACTGACACCATGATCGTACCGGAATTGTATCGGAATGAACTTCAATTCTGTTTATAGTTACTTCAAGTGAATGTTTATGAACTAAGGGAGTGATGGGTGAACTTCCTTAACTTACTGAACTCTTCCTGAAGTTTAAGAAAAAACTCCACTAGTTCAGAAAACCTTTTTCCGGTCAGGCTTTGTACTGTGTGTAGATATCTTTTGTACCAGAACCTTTGATCAACTGAAAGTAGACATGTCTAGCTACAGAATGAGCTATCTCTCATACAAAACTTCGCATTACTCTGCAAGATCTACTTCGTTCTTCTACCGGAAATTACTCATTTACTGAGAAACTGTAACTGACCAAAAATACGTTTACTGTGAAAACTTTAACTATTAACTATCTTTAATCGTAGTATGACGATACTTCGGTTTCTTCACATACGAACAGTGCACGCGAATTTCCACATGAACATGTGTTTTCTATTAGAGAAGATGTGTACAAATAGGCTTGGCCTCTTCTTGCTCAAGCTACAGAAACTCTCCTATAGTGAGTAGTTCCTTCCTAGAATCTCTCTCAGATGAATACCCGACATTTCAGGTTTTTGTTATTCATCTTTACATACTCGATCTCTGGCGTCTTCTTCTACATACGCGATCTCTGGCGTCTTCTTCTAACCATAACTAAAGCTCTCTCTCTCTCTTCTTCTATTTGTGCTCTTATTTATACTGCGCGCTCTTCTCACGCACGTTCTAGCTCGCACTTCCCCTTCTATTATTCCTATGCACCTTCTCTCTATGTACAGTTTGATTCGGTGTAACGAACTCTGATCCTGGAAGATTTTGTACTGTACATAACGGTCGTGGATTTGTCCCTCCACTAAGGCTTTTTGATTTTCTTTGATTCTCCTTCTCTTTTTCTTTTTCTTTTATGCATGTCTGTTTGTCAAATTCGTGAGTGTTTCTTCAATAGCTCCCCCTCAATCATTAATTTGACATCTTCCGGTCTTTCATATATCTTTCTTTCTTTTATACCTGCCATCTCTTTGAATCTGTTTGTCTTCATTCCATCCAAGCTCTTTGTCAAAATGTCTGCAATCTAATCTTTTGTCGGAGTGTATACTATTTCTATATTTTTCTCCATTATCTTTTCCCTCAGGAAATGATACTGAATCTCTATGTGCTTTGTTCTTGCATGAAATACTAGGTTTGCTGCAAGATACAACGAGCTCATATTATCTCCATGTATGATAGCTATACCTTGATCAATACCCACACTTTTGAACAAGGTCTGCATCCATATTATTTCTTTAACTGCTTCTACGAGTCCTTTGCATTCGGCTTCTGTTGACGATAACGCTACTGTGTGTTGCTTCTTTGAACACCAGCTTACCAGCTTATCTCCTAGGTATATCATATACCCGTGCGTTGATCTTGTGTCATCTTGACTTCCAGCCTAGTCTGAGTCACTGTATGCTTTCAGCTTTATATCTGACGTAAAAGGATAATATAATCCTTCTTTTATAGTTCTTTTGACGTATCTAAGAACTCTTTGTCCTGCAACCCAATGTTGATCTGTCGGACAATGCATGAATTGTGAGAGAACTCCCACTGCATAACTAAGATCTGGTCTCGTTAGCGTAGCATAAATTAAACTTCCTACTAATGACTGATATCTCTTCATATCTTTAAACTCTGTACCACTGTATCTGCTGAGTTTATGATTTACTTCAAGCGGTGTTGAAGCTTCTCTACAATTCTCCATATTAAACTTCTTCAGTAAGTTTAGGAGATACCTTTCTTGTGAAACATATACACCATGATCTGTGTATGTGATTTCCATTCCTAAGAAATATGATAACTTCCCTAGGTCACTGATCTTGAACTCTCTTTCGAGTAGTTTCTTTACTTTTGTAATCCCTTCATCTGAGGTTCCTGTGATTATTAAGTCATCTACATAAATACAAATGTAGATCATACCTTCTTCTGTTCTCTTTATGAGTAGACTTGCGTCTGCCTTCGAACTTTGGTATCCAAGTTCATTCAGATATTTCACAAGTCTGTAATTCCAAGCTCTTGGAGCTTGCTTCAGTCCATAAAGTGCTTTTCTTAATCTGCAGACAAAGTTTGGGTATCTGAAACTTTCGAACCCTTCAAGTTGTTCCATGTACACTTCATCAGAAATGTATCCATTCAGAAATGCGTTCTTTATATCTAGCTGACTTAGCTTCCATCCTTTCGATGCCGCTACAGCGATTACTGTCCTTATGGTTGACATTCTTGCCACCGGACTAAACGTCTCATCGTAATCTATGCCATGCGTCTGAGCATAGCCTTTGACCACCAGCCTTGCTTTGTGTCTGGCTATCCTTCCATCTGCAAATTTCTTTACTTTGAAAACCCATTTATTTCCGATTACTTTCTTACCATTTGGTTTCGGAACAAGTTCCCATGTCTTGTTCTCCCTAGTGCGCTGATTTCTTCTTTGATTGCTTCTTCCCATTGCTTCTTGCCTTTAGCTTCATCATAGCTCTGTGGTTCTTCATCATCTTTGACCATATATGCATAATCTTTCTGAGTTATATATGAGGTATCATATGAATACCTTTTTGGTTGTCTTCTAGTCCTGCTTGACCTTCTTGGTTCTTCATAAGTGTCTGAATACACTTCTTCATCTTCATTTATCATACCTGATCCGATCCTGGACGTACTTGCCTGCATATGATCTTCATCTCTGTTCACCTGCACAATTGATTTTCCTTTCTCTTTCCTTCTTACCTCTTCTTCAATTTCTTCAGTCGTATGACTTTGATCTGCATACCAGCTTTTCTGTTCATCAAAAGTAACATCTCTAGAAACAATAAACTGTTTTGTTAGAGGACTCCATAACCTATAACCCATCTGTTTTTCATCATATCAGACAAACACATATTTCTCTGCTTTCGGTTCAAGCTTATGTCTCAGTTGTGATGGTACATAAGCATATGCTACTGATCCAAACACTTTGCAATGATCAAGTGTTGGCTTCTTTCCCCACCAAGCTTCAGAAGGGGTCATTCCTTCTAATGTTGTACATGGTAATCTGTTTACCAAGTATGTAGCTGTGTTTACAGCTTCAGCCCAAAGATAATTTGGACAATCCTTTTCATTTAGCATAGCTCGTGCAAATTCAACTAGAACTCGGTTCCTTCTTTCTCCTACTCCATTTTGTTGTGGTGTGTATCTGCAGGTTATTTCTCTCTTAATACCTGCATTCCAAAGATAGTCATTGAATTCTCGGGAGAAGTATTCTCCCCCTCCATCAAACCTCAGCCTTTTAAGTGTTCGTCCGGTAAGTCTTTCAGCATATGCATGAAAATACCTGAAAGCTCCAAACACTTCTGATTTCTCTTTCAAAACATAAAGAGTTATCCACCTTGTTGCATCATCAATGAATAAGACATAATACCTCGATCCGCTGATTGATCCTTCTTTCGTTGGCCCCCATACATCTGTATGAATAAGCTCGAGTACTCCATCATGTTTGAATCCTTTCTTCTGGAAAGGTAACCTGTGGGCTTTTCCCATCTGACATGCTTCGCACTTATGAATCATATGTTGATTCTGTATGTTCGGTAATCCCAGTACAGACTGATTTGCGATCATAGCTTTAATTCCTTTTTCATTGAAATGACCTAATCTCTTATGCCATAGATCAAGTTCTGTAATTACCTTCTCACCATGTGTGAGCAACGCTTTGCCAATGTTCCCTTGTACTCTTAAGTTAAAGAGTCTTCCTTCCTTCTTTCCAGAAACGATCTGATTATATCTGTTCTCGGGATCTTCTACAAATACTCCTTTGTTTGTAAATCTGACCTGAAAACCTTTTTCAACTATCTGTCCCACACTAATCAAATTTTTCGATATTTTTGGAACATATAAAAACATTGGTTAGCAAATCTGCTCCACTCTTGCATTTCACTTTTCCAATTGAATGTACTTTATGTCTCGTATTGTCACCTATTTGAACAGTGTGACTAGAACTACCTTTTTCTAGTTCTCACATTAGTTCTATATTTCCTGACAAATGATTAGAGCATCTAGAATCAATGTAAAATGCCTTTAGGTCTTCATTTTCTGATGTGCTGATAGAGTTCATCATCAACGATGTATGACTTTCATTCTGCGTGTCATTTGCGTAGTTGTTGTAGGTGGTGTTGTAGGATTGATTCTGTCCCCAACTTCTCGCTCCACCTCTACCATAACCACCTCTTTGGCCTTGTCTGCCTCTTTGATATCTTCCGCTCCTAGTTCTGCTATTATTGTTCTGATTCTGATTTGATCCTTGTTGATTGTGCCAAGAGTCATGAGCCAGATGATTACTTAATCCACAAATCCAGCAGGCCTTCTTGTTATTGCTCTGGCTGCCTCCTCCTCTTCCAAAACCTCTTGCTCTTCCTCTGCCAGTGCCTTTACCTCTTGCATAATAGGCCTGAGAGCTCGGCTCTTCTTCGTCTTTTGGTTTACCTTTGTCTTTCTTCTTGTTCTTCATGTACATCGTTGAACTTTGTCCTTTGTCTCCATCTCCTTTCAGGTCTTGCTCATATGTGAGCATCAAACCAAGCAACTGATTTAAATCTGGCACGAAATGATTTAAAGAAAGTTCAATTGAAAGTACGAAAGGTTTCCACCTTTCACCTCCTCTCAAACCTGTGAGCACTTGCACTATCAATCTGTGATCTTTGACTTCTTCATTTATGGATCCAAGACTATCTGCTAGGTCCTTCATTTTAGTAACATAGTCACTAATACTTTGACTCGACTTCTTTTTGAATGTCGTAAATTCGGACCATAAGCTAGCCTTCCTAGCTTTCGTAGTATTTTGGAAATGATCTTCCAATGCACTCCATATGTCCTCTACTTTCTCCAGACCTCTAATGTGTGGTAGTAGATGGTCTGTTACGGTATTATAGATGTAGGCTCTTGCCGTTGCATCTTTCTTCTGCCACAGCTTCAAGGCTTCTAATTCTTCTTTTTCTGGTTGACTATCATCTTTGAAAGTCGGCTTCTTTTCTTCTCTGATCACATACATCATTAAGTCCTTACTCATAAGTAAGGCTTCCATGCGCATTACCCATGCAAGATAATTATCTCTGTCCAGTTTGTCAATAGTAACGTGGTCTGCCATAATTTTTCCAGTGAGTATGATGTTAAGGGTTTTACCTTTCACAAACCTTTACTCTTGAGGATGACTTCAGAATACTTCTTGATACCGTTTGCTGTTGATCTCTTCAGCGTTCTCCTTTCCTTATGAAAGTTTTTCGACTTCTCTTGTATCTTCACTTCCGGTTGTTCCTTGAGAACCTTTTTGCTTTTCAGAATCTTTCGGCTCTTGGGTCTAGCCTGCTCTGATTAGATATGCCTAGCTCTGATATCCAATTGTAGTCGATTTTCCCTTGCTCTTGGATCTATCCTTGGCTCTGATGCCAATTGAGGGTGGATATTCTGGCTCTCATACCACTGATGTGGTTTTACTCGGCTCTGCCGATACCACTGCTTGTCGACGCGACGAAGGCTGAACCTTATTAAGCCTGCGGAATTCGCCACACCCAAGAAGAACTAAGCTAGTGTGATTTAGAACACCTCTGTAATCAATCAATAGCTTAGCAAAGTTTCTGACGCTCAACGTATAAGACTGTGCTCTAACTTCACTGAAGAATTTCACCAAAACTTCACCAGACTGTCACTGGACTGACACCGTGATCGTACCGGAATTGTACCGAAATGAACTTCAATTCTGTTTATAATTACTTCAAGTGAATGTTTATGAAGTAAGGGAGTGATGCGTGAACTTCCTTAACTTACTGAACTCTTCCTGAAGTTTAAGAAAAAACTCCACTAGTTTAGAAAACCTTTTTTCGGTCAGGTTTGTACTGTGTGTATATATCTTTTCTACCGGAACCTTTGATCAACTAAAAGTAGAGATGTCTAGCTACAGAATGAGCTATCTCTCATACAAAACTTCGCAATACTCTGCGAGATCTACTTCGTTCTTCTACCGGAAATTACTCGTTTACTGAGAAACTGTAACTGACCAAAAATACGTTTACTGTGAAAACTTTAACTGTTAACTAGCTTTAACCGTAGTATGACGATACTTCGGTTTCTTCACATACGAACAGTGCACGCGAATTTCCACATGAACATGTGTTTTCTATTAGAGAAGATGTGTACAAACAGGCTTGGCCTCTTCTTGCTCAAGCTACAGAAACTCTCCTACAGTGAGTAGTTCCTTCCTACAATCTCTCTCAGATGAATACCCGACATTTCAGGTTTTTGTTATTCATCTTTACATACGCGATCTCTGGCGTCTTCTTCTACATACGCGATCTCTGGCGTCTTCTTCTAACCATAACTAAAGCTCTCTCTCTTCTCTTCTATTTGTGCTCTTATTTATACTGCGCGCTCTTCTCACGCACGTTCTAGCTCGCACTTCCCCTTCTATTATTCCTATGCACGTTCTCTCTATGTACAGTTTGATTCGGTGTAACGAACTCTGATCCTGGAAGATTCTGTACTGTACATAACGGTCGCAGATTTATCCCTCCACTAAGGCTTTTTTATTTTCTTTGATTCTGTTTTTTTTTTTCTTTTTCTTTTATGCATGTTTGTTTGTCAAATTCGTGAGTGTTTCTTCAACAATACAATCAGTATTGTGTGTTGTGCTCCAAGTTTCTTCTTCTTCCTTGTGCTGTTTGTGTGCTTCTATAGACATCCATCTCCAATGGTTTTTAGTTCACTAGTACAAGCATTTGAAAGTCTTCTATAGCTTTAGTAGATCTCTATAGGGTGTTTTTGTTCAATATTTTGAGATACAATCAATTTTCTACATGAAGGTATTTGGTCATTAGCCATGGCTGAAAGAAATGATGTATTACGTATGTCGGCTATTGAGGATAAATTGGATGGTACTAATTACCTATTGTGGGCACATATGATGCATCATGTATTGGTAGCAAAAGGGCTATGGAATATTGTGCAAGGTGTTGAAAAAGGTTGTAATACATGTGAAAATACAATTATTGAAGGTGATGTACATGGCATTGAAGATGATGATCTTAAAATTCATGTTCATGTCGCAACTCCTATTGCACCTATTATAGAGCAAATTTATTCCGATGGAAGAGATTCTCATGCATATGTATTGAAAGCTTTTTTTATCAAACATTCCATTATCCCTCACTTTCACTCTTGCAAAATAATCAAGGAAGCTTGCGATACACTTTCAACTTTATATGAGACAAGAAATGAGGCTGCTATTGCTTACCTCAAAAAATAGTAGGAGAGTGATGATATGAATGAAAGAGATTCTATGGACATTTTTTTGACAAAGATCAAAGATTTGCATGAGTAGGTAATTTGTGTTAGTGAAGTATTTTGAGATAGTTCACTTGTGCAAACTATTCTTAATGGTGTTCCAGATTCTTGCTTCTTCGTTGATTGATGATGAAAGAAAATCTAAATTCCTTAACATTTGAGGAGTTAGTCTCTGTTTTATTGCAAGAGGATCAATCCAGACAAAGGACGTCAATTATGCATGTTGCACATCAAGCTTTCTTAGCTAGTTAGAAGGGCGAAGGAAAATGGAGCTCATCTACTAGTAACCAAATTTATCTAATGTTGTGTAGTAAAAGACAGAAGACAAAAATGAAAAGAAAGTAGAAAAGTAGAAATAATTTTGCAAATATTATAAGGAAAATGATCATGTCATAAAGAGTTTTTCTAAACTAGTTGCGAAAGAGTCTCGAATTATTGTTGCAAAGGCCTCTACACCTAAAACAAATTCTAATCATCATATTCAAAATAAAGAATAGGCATCTACTACTATTTGAAGTCATGAACCATATTGTCATGAGTAATGTATGTCTGCATTGAAATTAGATGTTTGGTACTTTGATAGTGGGACAACCAAACATATTGCCTTGTAGCACTATTTTTTCAATTCACTTAGGCCTGCCCCTATAGGGAATACTTCCACATCCACTAACAAATCCTCTTATCATGTAATGGGAGTTGCTAAGATCATTTTGAATACTATTGATGGTATTTCTTTCACATTATTTGATGCTATATATGTACCAAAGATGAAGAAAACTATGTTGTGAGTTTTAGCATTAGCCAAGAGTGGATTGGCTATCTAATTTTTTTGGTAGTAGATGTAGAGTCCATCATGATATCTCAAACGGTGATGGTATTATTGCGTCTTGCATTTTCTATCTTGAGATGTATAAGCTCATAGAGTATGAAAAAGTTGTGAATGATTGAGCATGTGTAATTCAAGATTCTTAGGCTAGCTCATATGAAAAGCAGTTGGCTTCTCTTTTTATAGGTGGACAATCAAGTTCTAGTCCAAATGAGGCTACTTCACAGCCTTTATAAGTTCCACATAATGATGTAGCTCATTCCATTTTTGCTGCAAATTTACATGGTGCACTTGTCGATGTGAGATTTGGCATAGAAGAGCGTAAAACTATGCCTAAATGGCTCGTGCAGAATTTGAGAGATAGAAAATTAGATGCATCTTTGTCATATCATACGTGTTCATGCTTTCATAGTGCTTCCTTTGTATCAGATTGCTATCCAATGGTGCCTCTACTCTTCTTGAGAACAATGAGCCTCTTTCTTTTGATGAAGCACAAATTTCACAAAATTGGATGGTTACTATGCAATGCGAATATGACACTGTAGACGAGGTACTGGGGTATCTAACTATGGCAAAGTGCCAAACTATAGAAAGTCCACTATGTCCAAACACTTCTAGTACTTCTTCTAGTGAAGGGGACTTCTCCTTAGGGAAGTATACCGTTTGACATTTCCATGTGCAAGTACACTAATTGTTAGTAAAGACATAATAAAGACACTGAGCAGAAGAAAATAGTCAATGCACATATATGAGAAAAAATTCCAATTTCATAACACTCCAAATGATTACAAAGAGCTGAAAATATTCCAAATGAGAAATACAGTAGGATAGCATGCCATTTGGGAGGCTAGAGAAATGAATACAAGAAGTACTGATCGACACAAGGAATGTTATAACAATGAAGAACACTCTGCAAGAGGTGCTAGAGAGAGACAATAGACTCCAAGAGAAATGCAATAGAAATGCAATAGATTGGCTACTCAATCACTATGTAATGCTAATAGCCAACTCCAATGAGAGGCCAACACTCTATGTAATCACCTCAGAGTGACTTTACTAGTAGTGTGCAAATAGCAACAAGGGGTAGAGAGTGACCAAGAAATAGCCTCAACTAGCATCAATAGTACTAGAGAGATGACGTTGATGATCCAATGAGTGCCAAATGACGATTTATATAGACTCATGAAGAATGGCCATGCATAGTCCCAACCTTAATTACTGCACGTGCCAAAGTGGTGACCAAAGTGGTGACCAAAGTGGTGGAGGAGTGGGATAATTATGGCTCTGGTAGCCAACTTCAATTAGAACCCAATCATAGCTTCTAACACCGCTAGAGCCTAGTAATGGTATTCCATCCATTAACTCTCATTGTACCACTTACTTCAAAAATATACGTCACTCATGATTTGCCACCAAAAGCCCATGGTGGAGCCCATCATAAGTTGGTAGCTATCAAAAATAAAGAAGCAAGGTTGTATATATTTTGCAAAAAAGATTTTCTTCAAATAGAAGGAAAATACAAAAATGAAAAATGGAAGCATTTACTTCAGCAAGTAGATGAGGCCAAAAGAGAATCAAACAAAAGAGAATCAAATCCAAAAATTATACTAGAAGAGAAGAGTGGCTACTCAAAGTAGTGGAGAAGTTATGAAGAAGAGCTCTCTAATTCATCATGAGAGCTCGTGGTCACTTGGCCACAAAAAAGGCAAGGGAAGATACCCAAGAATGGAGGAAGAAGAATAACACAGTGGATAGGTAGCATGTTTTGAGGCAAAGAGTTGCAAACCAAAACTACTCTGGATTGAGTGTTTGATAGCTCATTTGAATGCTATAAGTTTCTAGTTTGAAAAACCAAAGTTTCAAGTTCATTTTCTTTTTCAATTGATACTTGTTTTCATTCTAAGGTTCAACTATGGGTTAAAGTCTTGATCCTGAGAAGGTCTTCTACACTTTTTGCTCTGCATAGGAGAGGAATTCTCCAACAGTTGCTATCAGATCGCAACAATAGAACATTTGAGCTTGAAGAGGCAAAGCATTGGAGTTGAAGTAAAGCAAAGGAGAAACTACAAATCAAGGAGGAGCTTTGTAAAGTCAAGACAAAGCATCATAGAATAACTGAGGTAAAATTCAAACGTGAAAGTCTTCAATGGCTGATTCAGGAAAACAAGTTGAGAAGTTAGATAAAGATAATTTTTAGTCTTCGAGGTATAGAATGCCAAATTACGTAAAGGTAAAGGTTTATGGAATCTCGTTACTGGAGATGATCCACAACTAGTGGACCTTCAACATAACAACATTACTCCGACACAAAGGAGATGATTTGCGAATTGGGAAGAGAGGAATGGAACGGTGATGTTCCTCATTTCAAATTTATTTCTAGCACTATGATTGGTTGTGTGCAAAGCCTAGAGATAGCCAAGGAAGTTTGGGAAGCATTGGAGAAGGTGTATGCTACCCCAATAAGGTCTCAAAAGATGCAACTCAAGAATGAGCTCAACAACATGAATATAAGCTCAAACCAAAGCATTAGTGAGTATACATTGAAGATCAAGGAGGTTGGGAATCAGCTAGCATCAATTGGACGCAAGATAGAAGAGGAAGACATCATCCAAACAGGCCTCAATGGCTTGAGGAGTGAAGAGAAGTGGAAGCCCCTCATCATAAACATTCTTTATAGAGACCCTATTAATGTTCGATGAGATTATACCAAATCTTGTGGCGAAAGAGGTTGCTCAATAAGAAGAAGGCAACAAAGGTAAGGACAGCCATAGCCGAATGTTATATGTAGGTCGAGGTGGAGGAAGGAACTCAAGAGGAGGCTTGCGAGGAAGAGGAAAAAGCTACAACAACACAAATTCCAGCCAACACAACTCGGAGGATAACAAGGACAACTCAAATGACAACACACATGGAAGAGGTCGAGGAAGGAATAGAGGAAGAGGTCCAGGCTCATCCAATTCTTATAAAGGTATAACATGTTATCACTATGGTAAAGTTGGATATTATGCAAATGATTGTTATAATAAAAATGGAAGGCTAAATGGAGGAAGCCAAAGGAGCCAAAATAACTATGCGAGTACATCAAGTGAAGGAGACAAGCAAACCATGTTTGCCATGAATCATGAGTACACCAACCCAAGAAGTGATGATAAAAAATGGTTTATAGATTTAGGTTGCAACAATCATATGACATGCCAAGGAGATTTATTCACAAATCTACAAGCTCCAAGTGGAAAAGTATGTGTGGAAATCGGTGATGAAACTCAACACACAATTGAGCATGTTGGAGAAAAGCTTCGAGACAAGAAGGTATTGACTGATGTTCTTCATGTTCCTACTATTGCAAAGAATTAGATTTCAATAGGATAATTGGTAGAGAAAGGATATCATGTTATCTTCAATGAAAAAGGTTGCTTTACAAAGAATCCAAAAGAAGGATTCAAGATCGTTGCTCAAGGAAGGAAAGAGGTAGGATGTTCACTTTGGACATTCAACAACCACACAGAAAGGTGATGTATATTGAGTTTGGAAATAAAAGGATTGCCGAAATGGATTTGAGGCATAAAAGGTTTGGGCATATCAACATTCCCAAGCTCAAGGACATGAGCAACCATGAAATAGTAAGAGGTCTTCCAAGATTCAATGATGTTGGAATGCATGAGTTTTGTGAAGCATGCTAACTAGGAAAGCAAACTCGACAACCATTCAAGAAGAGCAACTATGTGGCCACGAATGTCCTTGACTTGCCGGATGTATGGGGACCATCACAACAAACATTGATGACAAGTAATAGATATTTTATCACTCTTATTGATGATCATTCAAGAAAAGTATGGATGTTCTGCATAAAACAAAAATCAGATGTGTGCTCTATGTTCAAGAGATTTAAAGCATAGGTTGAAAAGGAAACAAGACGGTACATAAAGACTTTGAGCTCTGATGGAGGAGGAGAATATTTCTCCAAAGAATTTTCAGATTTTCTTTATGAAAATGGCATCAAACAACAAATTACATGTAGGTACATGCCTCAACAAAATGGAATTGCTAAAAGGAAAAATAGATATATCACAGAAGTTGCAAGATGGATGCTCAATGAGATGAAGGTTCCACTAAACTATTGGGCTGAAGTAGCTAGTATGGATGTTTATTTGATGAAAAGTGCACAATAGTTGGAGTGCATAATTTAACTCCCAAGGAGGTTTATTCCGATAAGAAAACTTCCCTTACACATCTCAAAGTTTTTGGATGTGTGTGTTATGATCACATTTATCAAGAATTAAGGACAAAGATGGAGCCAAACTCAAAAATTATATTTTCATTGGATATTTGTTAGAGCAAAAAGGATATAGGTGTTGGAGTTGGACGTCTGCGGAAGCACGCGAATAGCACAAGGAAGAAGAAGAAGCTTGGAGCACAACACACAAGACTGAATGTATTACTAGAGAATGTACAAAGATAAGTAGCCCATTAGGGCAATAGGCATATATACAAGCCGGGGGAAAAAAACCTCCTAAAGAGGGAAAAAAGTGCCCCGGCAGTCCTAGAGTGTTCACACACATCACTACCTAAATATATCAACAAATCCCCCCAGGGAGTGATGCGGTGAACAAGGAGCTGGCACTCATGTATAAGGAAGTGCCAAGCTATGTGGAAATCACTCCATAAAAGGAAGTAAGCCCAAAGCTTTGCGGAAAGCTTCAAACTTCTCCCTAGGCAGAGCCTTCGTGAAAAGGTCTGCAATGTTCTCCTGCGTGGGCACATATGCCAAGCTGATCTCCCCAGCAGAGAACCTCTCCCTGACATAGTAATAATGCACCTCAATGTGCTTAGTGCGAGCATGGAACACAGGGTTCCTCGCAACTGCCAATGCGCTCTGACTGTCAGTGAAGATGGTGGTGGCAGAAGACTGGCCAA
Organism: Ceratopteris richardii; assembly: GCA_020310875.1. Lineage (NCBI taxonomy): Eukaryota > Viridiplantae > Streptophyta > Polypodiopsida > Polypodiales > Pteridaceae > Ceratopteris > Ceratopteris richardii. The sequence continues at coordinate 42,374,577 of CM035406.1, read as the reverse complement.
CACCCAAATCAGCCATAAGGCGTCTGAGCCACACACACTCAACAGTCGCTGTGAAAGCTGCCCTATACTCAGCCTCACAACTGGAAGTGGCCACAGTAGGCTGCTTCTTGCTCAACCAAGATATACATGAGCTACCAAGCATGAAGCAAAAACCACTGGTGGACACACGAGTGTCATAGCAACCAGCCCAATCTGAGTCAGAAAAAGCATGCAAATCTGGCGGTAGTGATCCCCCCTTGGGATAAAACAACCCAAGTAGCCGAGTACCACTCAAGTAGCGAAAGATGCGCTTAACCGCTTTCCAATGCGTGACTCCTGGGCAATGCATAAACCTGCTCATCTGTGAGACAGCAAACTGAATATCTGGCCAAGTAATGCATAAGTAAATCAAGCATCCAACAGCCTGCTGATAAAGAACAGCATCAAATGCATCTCCAGCATCATGAAGACTCAATCGTAAACCTGTCTCCATAGGAGTGGCAATAGGCTTACAGTCTTCAAGGCCAAAACGCTGCAATAATGTGTCAATATATTTCGCTTGACACAAAGCCATTCCACCATCAACGTGCATAAACTGAATGCCCAAATAGTGATGCAAATGCCCCAAATCAGACATCTCAAATGAGGCATGCAAATCAGCCTTAAAATCAGCAATATGTGTCTCAATAGGACCAGTGAGCAGCATGTCATCAACATAGACAACAATGATCAGAAGCACATCATTAGCACGTTTAACATATAAGGTGCTTTTAGTTGGACTGTTCTCAAAACCATGTGCAATCAGATAGGCATGTATCTTCTCATACCAAGCACGTGGTGCTTGCTTTAAACCATATAACGCCTTCTTTAACCTGCACACCTGGTTTTCATGCCCTTTCTGCACAAAGCCACGGGGCTGAAAAACATACACTTCTTCATGCAAGTCACCATTCAGAAATGCTGTTTTAATGTCCAACTGATGTACATTCCAACCATGATGGGCTGCAAGTGCACAAATGCTCCGAACAGTAGTCATACGGCATGTAGGTGCAAAGGTCTCATCAAAATCAATGCCTCTTTCCTGCGCATAACCCTTTGCAACAAGCCTAGCCTTATACCTGTCAACTGTACCATTAGGTTTACGCTTCAGCTTGTATACCCACTTAGTGCCAATGACCTTCTTGCCAGGAGGCAAGTCACATAAAGACCATGTACCATTCTTCATTATAGCATCATATTCAGATTGCATAACAGCCATCCAATTTTCTGAATTTTGTGCTTCATCAAAAGAAACAGGCTCATTCTCATCACAGAGACTAGATGCAGCCATAGCATAGCAATCTGATGCAAAGGAGGCACTATGAGAGCCTGAACGAGTACGATATGACAAAGGTGCATCTAATTTGCTGTCACGCAAAGTCTGCACCAGCCATTTTGGCATAGTTTTTGCCTGCTCAATACCTTCACAGGTTAGAGGCAAGATGGATCCAAAGGCAGAAAGGTGTGTATTTATTGGATATGACAACAATCAAAAGGGCTACATGTTATACAACCCTACCAACAAAGGATTTTTGGTAAGCAGAGATGTAGTTTTTGATGAGAACAATTCATGGTATGAAGATTCATGCAGGAAGGTCAATTTACCATATGATCTTGAAGAAGATTTTCCAAAGCTTGGTAGAGAACAACTAAAGATTGAAGAACAAGACACCTCAGAGGATGATAAAGAATCTCATATGGAAAAGATCAAAGCATGGAAGTCTAAAGGTAAAGCAAAATTGCAGGAACTTGGACATGAGGCAGAATCATCACATCATGGCCTAATAAGATCTATGAGGGAAAAGAAAAAACCAGAAAGGTATGGGTTTGACACCTCATTAGTAACTAAACATTCTATCTACATAGCATAGGACATAAACCAAGAGGAGCCATCATCATTTGAAGAGGCCAAAGCAAAAACAGAATGGAAGCATGCAATGAAGGAAGAGATTGAAGCACTTGAGGAAAACAACACTTGGGATTTGGTGCCCAAGACTTCATCCATGAAGGTAATAGGCTCAAGATGGGTCTATAAACTCAAGAAGAATTTTGATGGTTCCATTAATAGGTATAAGGCAAGGCTTGTAGCAAAAGGCTTTGCACAAACTCAGGGAATTGATTATGGGGAGACCTTCTCTCCTGTGGCAAAGATGCCTACTATTAGGGTTTTGCTTAGTATTGCCTCTTCCAAGAATTGGAAGATACTTCAACTAGATGTAAAGAATGCATTCTTGAATGGTTGGATAACAGAAGAGGTATATATGGCACAACCACCTGGTTTTGAGAATCAAGTTTATCCTGATTATGTGTGTAAACTTAACAAAGCATTGTATGGTCTCAAGCAAGCTCCAAGAGCTTGGAATTTCAGGCTTGTTTCATTCTTGCAGGACAAAGACTTTCAACCAAGCAAGGCAGATCCTTCACTCTTTATCAAAAAGAGTAATTCTGAGGTCATCTACTTATGTGTATATGTAGATGATATTATATTGACAGGAAATGATGCAGATGGTATGAAGAAGATCAAAGATCAGATGAGAGAAGAGTTCAAGATAAGTGATTTGGGTTCACTTACCTACTTCCTAGGTTTGGAAGTTGTCTACAAAGATCATGGTTTGTTTCTCACTCAAAGAAAGTACATTAAGGACATGTTGGAAAAATTCAAGATGCAAGATTGTAAGATTGCAGGTACTCCAATGGAGGTCAATCACAAATTGAGCTCACATGAAGGTGAACTCATAGAGGACATCATATCATATCAAATTCTAGTGGGTAGTTTCAACTATGCCACATTGACAAGAGTAGATATATGTTACAGTGTGAGTGTGCTAAGCCAATTTATGCACACACCAAGGAAACCACATATGGGTGCTGCCAAAAGGATTCTCAAGTATCTCAAAGGAACCATAAATGAAGGACTTTATTATCCTTATGTATCTGATTTAGGTTTGAAGCTATTTTCTGATGCAGATTGGGTTGGTTCCAAAGAAGATAGAAGGAGCACTTCAGGGTATCTTACCTTTGCAGGTTCAAAGCTTATTTCATGGTCATCCAAGAAGCAACCCACAGTTGCTCTCTCTTCACTGAAGCTGAATATAGAGGTCTTGCCATAGTTACACAAGAAGCTATGTGGATGAAGACATTGTTCAAAGATCTTTGATTGGAGTTTGGAACTCCAACTATTTTTGGTGACAATATGAGTTATATTCACTTGGCTGCTAATCCTATTTTTCATGCAAGGACTAAACATATTGAAGTTCATTATCACTATGTACGAGAAAAGGTTCTAAGCAAAGAGATTCAAATATCATATGTGTCCACTCATCAACAATGTGCAGATATTCTAACCAAAGCATTGGATGGTACAAAGCTTTGCAAATTCAAGGCTATGATAGGTTTGCAGGTAATCTTGGAGGATTGAAGACCTCAAGCATTGGCTTGAGGGGGAGCTGTTGGAGCAAGTCTATGATAAGCCTAAGTATTGGCTTGAGTCTCACAAGGTCTTAGAAGAAGCTTAAAAAAGAAGACTATGTAAAGTTCACTTGTGAACTACCTCTTGTAATTTTTTGAAGAGTTTACTTAATGTAAAAGTAAGAGAATCGTAAGAGGTTGAGTCCACATGATCAAAAAGGGAAAGAGGAGCCAGGAATTCGTGATTTGTGGTAGGTAGAGAATCAAATCAATCACTAATTGATTGGAGAGTGATTGAGGGAAGTTAGCCTCCCAAACTCAACTATAAATAGATGGCAGTTTTAGTCGTGGTTAAAGAGACCTATGTGAAGACCTCCAAGAGCTGAGCTTTATGCCATATCAAGATGTGATTACAAGGTACACATATGTATCAATAAGTCATTGTATTGTACAAGCAATATACTTTCATTTTCATGATTATTTGAGTTCATACGTCCATGTTCTTGTGAAGTGTACTACTCACTACCATTACTCTCAGTTTTCTTAGTTAGATTGCAGAGATGTTTTCTCTGAGCTTGGTGCATCATTTTCTGTAATTTAACTTGGTAAAGTTATCTCGATAAATCTACTATATGCTCACAAATTTTCATGTCATTTGAATGTTGCAATCTTCAGTTATGTTTATTTGAAGTCAACAGGGTCTATTCATCTTCACTTCTCTGTCAGGTACCCGATTTTTTCACTCACCTTGTCAGAGCCATTTCTCCGTGGTTACTTATTCAAATTCAGTGATTGAAAGCTTGTTGGATTCAGCTTACTGTCTAGTATAACCATACACTAGTCACTTTGAGTTATGTTCATTTTTCTGCTCACTGGTCTCAAAGTGTAGCAGCCCGTGAAAATCGGGATGATGTCATCACTTGTTAAAACTCATTCTCAGTGTGTGGTTTATTATTTTTGATGAGATTACTCTTTAAAGTTAGCTTTTTAAGCTACCTAATATTCCCCAAGAGGAAAATTAAGCTAATTGCTGCTGTGCTCAGAGAATTATGTAAAACACTGGACAGGTGTATGAACCAAGAATAGCAAGTTTTCACCTCTAAGCTAACTCCAACTTATCTGTTTTGATCTATCTTTTTGAGAGTGATCTTCCAAGGTACATAGGGTGTCTAATACATCCATTGGCAAGATAAAAGGGCCCACCATATACTCTTGGAGTTCATTTGGCTGGTGTAGATCAAGGATTTTGCAACACCTCTTCATCTTCAAGCACATACCTATCCATCTCTTCACATGTGTATGTGTATGTGTATGTGTGTATGCATGTGTATATGTGTGCATGTGTGTATGTATTATGTGTGTATATGTGTAAAAGTAAAAAACCCTAATCCTAAAACCCTAATCCTAAAACATGTATATGTGTGTTTGTGTGGATGTATATGTGATGTGTGTGTATGTGTATGTGCATGTATGCATGTGTGTGTATACGTGTGTGCATGTATATGTGTGTGTGTATGTATGCATATGCATATGCATATGCATATGCATATGCATATGTGTATGTAATATGTATGCATCTGTGTGTATGTATCTCTATGTCTCTCTCTTTGCATATGCATATGTGTATGTAATATGTATGCATCTGTGTGTATGTATCTCTATGTCTCTCTCTTTCTCTCTATGTATATCTCTCTCTTTATCTCTCTCTCTCTTTCATCTCTCTCTCCCCCTCTTTCTCTCTCTCTCTCTTATTCTCTCTCTCTCTATCTCTATTTATAATAAATAACAAAACAATCACTTACATCGATGTAATTCTTTTGAACGCTCTCATCAAAGTCCAATTGACATCGTCTCTTGTCAAATTCCAAAGAATCAATGCCAAAAATCTCCTGCAAAACAAAAGAAAAGAGAAATTCAAAAACCCTAATCCTAAAACCCTAATCCTAAAACCCTAACCATAAAACATGTATATGTGTGTATGTATATGTGATGTGTGTATGTGTATGTGCATATATGCATGTGTGTGTATAGATATGTGAGTGTGTATACATATGTGAGTGTGTATTAATATGTGTGTGTATGTAATATGCATGTGTGTATGTATGCATGTGTGTGTGTACATGCATATGTGTGTGTATGTATGTATGCATATGCATGTGTGTATGCACATATGTGTGTGTATACATATGTGAGTGTGTATGTAATATGCATGTGTGTATGTATGTATGTGTGTGTGTACATGCATATGTGTGTGTATGTATGTATGCATATGCATGTGTATGCACATATGTGTATATACATATGTGAGTGTGTATTTATATGTGTGTGTGTATGTAATATGCATGTGTGTATCCATGTATGTATGTGTGTGTACATGCAAATATGTGCGTATGTATCTCTCTCTTTCTTTCCTCTCTCTCTCTCTCTCTATCTCACTCTATATCAATTGAGAACAAAACAAATCACTTACATCGATGTAATTGTTTGGAGTGTTGTTGTCAAAGTCCACTTAATGTTTTCCTTCCTCGAATTCCAAAGAACTGATGCCAAAAATCTCCTGCAAAACAAACGAAAAGAGAAATTCATAAACCCTAAGCCTAAAACCCTAACCCTAAGACGTATATGTGTGTATGTGTGTATGTATATGTGATGTGTGTGTATGTGCATGTATGCATGTGTGTGTATACATATGTGAGTGTGTATACATATGTGAGTGTGTATATATATGTGTGTGTGTATGTAATATGCATGTGTGTATGTATGTATGTGTGTGTGTATGTATGTGTGTGTACATGCATATGTGTGTGTATGTATGTATGCATATGCATGTGTGTATGCACATATGTGTGTGTATACATATGTGAGTGTGTATGTAATATGCATGTGTGTATGTATGTATGTGCGTGTGTACATGCAAATATGTGTGTATGTATGTATGCATATGCATGTGTGTATGTATACATGTGTGTGTACACGTGTGTATGTATATGTGTGTATACATGTATGTATGAGAATGAATATGTGTGTGTATGTATATGCATGTGTGTATCTAATTTGCATGTGTGTATGTAATATGCATGTTTGTATGTAATATGCATGTATGTATGTATATGTGTGTATGCATGTGAGTATGTAATATGTATATGTATGTATATGCATGTGTGCATGTAATATGTATGTGAGTGTATATGTAATATGCATGTGTGTATGTAATATGTATGTGAGTATGTGTATGCATATATGTGTGTATGTATGTATGCATCTCTTTCTCTATCTCATTCTCTTTCTATTTCATCTCTCTCTCTCTTTCACTCTCTCTCTATCTTTCTCTTTCATCTCTCTCTCTTTCTCTCTCTCTCTCTATCTCTCTCTCTCTCTCTCTCTCTCTCTCTCTCTCTCCCTCTCTTTATGTTTCTCTAGATCTCTCTCTTTCTTTCATCTCTCTCTCTCTCTCTATCTCACTCTATATCAATCGCAAACAAAACAATCACTTACATGGATGTAATTGTTTGGAGCGTTGTCATCAAGGTCCACTTAATGTTGCCCTTCGTCGAATTCCAAAGATTTGATGCCAAAAAGCTCCTGCAAAACGAAAGAGAAGAGAAATTAAAAAAGGGAAAACACAAAGAAAGAGAAAGGGTGCTACAGTATGTGTAATTCTTACCAAAATTTCAGATCTAGAGAAACACAGATGTAGAGAAAGAGAGAGAGAGAGAGAGAGAGAGAGAGAGAAAGAGAAAGAAAGAGAGAGAAAGAGAGAGATGTGTGTACACAATAGATTCGGAATGTAGTTCGCGTGTGCAAACTGAACAGTAGCAAAATTTGGTTCAAAATGCAAGCAGATGTTGAATTTTTGTTCTCGAGCCCGGTTAAAAGTTGCCTCGGTATAAGCGTCGGTATGAGCATCGGTATAAGCGTCGGTATAAGCATCGGTAACTTACAGCAAAGTACTGACGCCTATACCAGCGCTCATACCGATGCCGTGTATACCGACAATTAAATGACCGTCGATATTGCATCCGTGGTTTTTCAAGCATTTTCAACGGTCATACCGACGCCGAGGGGTGACCGTCGATATGGGCAACGTCGGTATGCCCCTCATATGTTGTAGTGGCAGACCAACACTAGACTCTCCACCTATAAAAAGAGCCAGCAAAGTATCATATATGTCTTTGGAGCTAACAAATGTCTCCTTCATACATGAAAGTAAAGGCTGAATAGCATCTTTCACAAAGACAACATCACTGCTAACCAAAATGCATTTATTCTATGGATGATACAGACGAAAGACTCTACTTTCTGAATTGTACTCAACAAAAATACATTTTACTGCTTTGTCATCTAATTTCTTGCGATGTTCAAGCACTAACGCATATGCAAGACAACCGAAAATAGGCAGATGAACAACAGATGGCTTGTGACCATGCCAAGCCTTATATGGAGTGATCGACTATAGTGCTTTAGTGGAACACCCGTTAAGTACATATGTTGCACACATGAGAACCTCAAGCTAGAAACTATGTGGTAAAGCGTGACTCTTGACCATACACCTAGCCATCCTCATGAGTGACCTGTTCTTTCATTCAACAACTCCATTTTGTTGAGGTGTATAGAGCACTATACACTGATGTTTTATCCCACATTCAGCTAGAAATGAATTAAAATTAGAAGACATATATTCTCCTCCTCTATCAAAACGGAGGGTGCCCATTTTACATGCTGACATATTTTTAGCCAAAACCAAAGACTCTTTGAAGCACATGAACACTTCAGACTTTTCTTTCAATGGATATACCCATGCATGCCTGGAAAAATCATCAATCAAAGTCACAAAGTAAAGATAGTTTCCAAAAAAAAGTCGTTTGCATAGGAACACAGACATCATGATGAACAAGCTCTAATTTTTTAGTAGATCGAATTAAACCATCTTTTGAAAAGGAATGCTGCATTTTGCCCAAAATACAGCCTTCATAGACATGTTTTCTGGGTGCCTCAAGTTTGGGCAAAGAGGACACCATTTCAGATTTCTGTAGGCATAGCAAACTAGCAAAATTAAGATGACCAAAGCGTGCATGCCAAAGCTTTGCATTTGACAGAGCTTGAGAATCATGTACTACACATGCTGAATCATTCATAGATTTTTCATAGTCTATTAGCTTGTACAGCCCATGAGATAAAATGCAAGAATCAATAATCATATCGCCATTTGACTGATCAGGAACTGTACATCTATCATCAACCAATTCCACAACCAAGCCAATCTTGGCTAATGCAAAAACTAATAATACATTTTTCTTGATCCATGGCACAAATAAAGTGTTGATATATTTAGATAGTGATGTGTGTGAACACACTAGGACCGCCGGGGCACTTTTTTCCCTCTTTAGGAGGTTTGTTTCCCCGGGCTTGTATATACGCCTATTGCCCTAATGGGCTACTTATCTTTGTACATTATCTAGTAATACAGTTAGTATTGTGTGTTGTGTTCCAAGCTTCTTCTCCTTCCTTGTGCTGTTCACATGCTTCCACAAGTGTCTATCTCCAACAATTGGTATCAAAGTAGATTTTCGCCATTTAGGGTGCCGTCAACACTCCTGTGGTTGCAGTATTAGAATCACACAATTTTGGTGAGCATACTGAGCGTGTTTTTGAGATCAAAATGGCTTCGCTTTGTGGTGCTGAAATCGCGATCTCAGCTCATTTTGGCCTTCGAAAGCACTATCACAGCGCTTCTGCAGGCTATTTCATCTTTTTGTGCCAAAGGTATATACCAGTTTCTGTTCACCAATATAAGTTTCTCAAAGTCTGCTACATGTCTAACGGAATTCGTCTGGGCAGTTCTATTCAACTTTTCGAGATACAATCAATTTTTTGCATCAAGGTATTTTAGTCACCAGCCATGGCTGAAAGCAATGATGTATTCTGTATGTTGGCTGTTGAGGATAAGTTGGATGGTACCAACTACCCGTTATGGGCTTATATGATGCGATATGTATTGGTTCCAAAAGGACTGTGGAACATTGTTCAGGGTGTTGAAAAATGTCCTATCACACCTGCAAGTGTTACAACTATAGGTACAGAAGTTGAGGTAGAAGGTATCAAAGATGATGATATTCTACATATTCATGTTCGTGTTGTGGTTTTTGCTGCACCTACTGTAGAGCACATTGGTTGGGATGGCAGAGATGCTCAGGCACATGCATTGATAGCTTTGTCTGTCAAAAGTCCCAAAATTCCTCACATTCGCTCTTGTAGAACAACTAAGGATGCTTGGGATACACTTAGCACATTGCACCAAGCTAGGAATGAGTCTCGTGTTGCTTACCTCCGAAATTAATTTGAGAGTGAGCACATGAATGAAGGTGATTCTATGGAGAGTTTTCTAAGAAAGATCAAAGACTTAAAGGAACAGTTGATTTCTGCTGATGAGGTTATACCAGATAGCTCACCTGTGCAGACCGTTATGAAAGGTCTTCTTGATTCATATCAGAGTTTTGCTTCTACTCTTCGGCTAATGCTGAAAGGCAATCCGAATGCCTTGTCATTTAAGGAGTTAGTCTCTGTTTTGTTGCAAGAAGATCAGTCCAGGTAGAACAGGTCCATTATGTGTGTTGTAGATCAAGCTTTCCTGGCTAGTCAGAAGGGCAAAGGAAAATGGAGCTCTTCAACTAGTAAGCAGACATCTACAAAAGCTCCACATTCGAAGAAGGAAGATAAAGATGAGAACAAATCAGAAAACCAAAAATTGTTTTGCAAGTACTGTAAAGGGAATGATCATATCATAAAGAAGTGTCCAAAATTGGCTTCTTAAGAGGCAAAGAAGAAAGAGGCTGGAATGGTTGTTGCAGAGGCCTCTACACCAAAAACAGAGTCTACTAATCTTGTGCAAGAAGAAGAATGGGTGTTTACTAATGTTTGCAGTTTTGACCCATCTTCTCATGAGCAGTGCATGTCTGCAGTAGACTTAGATGTTTGGTATTTTGCCAGTGGGACGACCAAACATATTACCTTGCGGTGCAGTTTCTTCTCTTCACTCGAGCTTGCCCCTACGGGGAATACTTTACATGCGCCAACAACTCCTCTTATCCTCTTATGGGAGTTGGTAAGATCATTTTGACTACTGTTGATGGTAGTTCTTTCACTTTGCCAGATGCTTTATTTATGCCAGGGATCAAGAAGAACCTATTATCAGTTTCTGCATTAGCCAAGATTGTCTTGGTTGTGAAATTTGTCAATGACAGGTGTACATTTCATGATCTGTCAAATGGCGATGTGATTATTGCTTCTAGCATTTTATGTCGTGGGCTGTATAAGCTCATAGACTATGAAAGATCTGTAAATGATTTGGCATGTGCAATACATGATTCTCAGGCTATGTCAGATGCAAAGCTTTGGCATGCACGCTTTGGTCATCTAAATTTTGCTAGTTTGCTACACCTAGAGAAATCTGAAATGGTATCCTCTTTGCCAAAACTTGAGGCACCTCAAAAACATGTTTGTGAAGGCTTTATTTTGGGCAAAATGGAGCATTCATCCTTTCCAAAAGATGGTTCAGTTTGGGCTACTCAGAAATTGTAGCTTGTACATAGTCATGTCTGTGGTCATATGCAGACACCTTCTTTTGGAACATTTATCTTTACTTCGTGACTTTCATTGATGATCTTTCCAGGCATGCATGGGTATATCCATTGAAGGCAAAGTCCAAAGTGCTCATGTGCTTCAAATAATTTTTGGTTTTGGCTGAAAATCTGTCAGCATGTAAAATGGGCACCCTATATTCTGATTGAGGGGGGGAATATATGTCTTCTGATTTTAATGCATTTCTAACTAAACATGGGATAAAACACAAGTGTACAGTGTTGTATACACCTCAATAGAATGGAGTTGTTGAACGAAAGAATAGGTCACTCATGGAGATGGCGAGGTGTATGGTCAAGAGTCGGGCTTTACCACATAGTTTCTGGCTTGAGAATATCATGTGTGGAGCATATGTACTTAACAAGTGTCCCACTAAAGCGCTACAGTCTATCAATCCATATGAGGCTTGGCATGATCGCAAGCCATCTCTTGCTTATCTCTGTGTTTTTGGTTGTTAGGAATATGCATTAGTACCTGAACAACATTGCAAAAAATTAGATGATAAAGTAGTAAAATGTATTTTTGTTGGGTACAGTTATGAAAGTAAAGGCTATCGTCTATATCATCCATAGAATAAATGCATTCTGGTTACCCATGATGTTGTTTTTGTGGAAGATGCTATTCAACCATTGCTTTCATGTACTAAGGAGACATTTGTTAGCTCCAAAGACATGTATGATACTTTGTTGCCTCTTTTTACAGGTGGACAGTCTAGTGCTGGTCCTAATGAGGCAACTACCTTTGCAAGTTTCATGTGATGATGCAGATCGTTCCATTTCTGATGCAGATTTACATGATGCACTAGTTGATGAGAGAGCTGATATTGAGTAGGCAACAACTATGCCAAAATGGCTGGTGCAGACTTTCCCTCATAGCAAATTAGATGCAACTCTGTCATATCGTACTCGTTCAGGCTTTCATAGTGCCTCTCTTGCATCAGATTGCTATGGCTGCATCTAGTCTCTGTGATGAAAATGAGCCTATTTGGTTTGATGAAGCACAAGATTCAGAAAATTGGATGGCTGCTATGCAATTTGAATATGATGCTATAATGAATAATGGTACGTGGTCTTTATGCGACTTGCCTCCTGGAACCAAGGCCATTGGGACTTAATGAAACACATCACTGCGTTCAGCCATGGCCACTCACTAAAATACCCTGATGTAGAAAAATGACTATATCTTGAAAAGTTGAACAGAACTTCCCTGATGAGTTCTACTAGACCTGTATTGGACTTTGAGATGTTTATATTGGCGAACCAAAACATGTATATATCATTGGCACAAAAAGGAAATAGCCTGCATAGGCACTACGATAGGCATTCTGAGGCCAAAACAAGCTGAGATCGTGATTTCGGCACCACAAAGAGAAGACGTTTTGATCTCCTAATCATGCTGAGTATGCTCACCAAATTTCGTGCAATTTTCAGACTGTGATAAGAGGGGTGTCAATGACACCCTAGATGAAGCGGCGACCTGCTCTGATACCAATTGTTGGATTCAGACGTCTCCAAAAGCATGCGAATAGCACAAGGAAGAAGAAGAAGCTTGGAGGAGAACACATATTACTGACTGTATTACCACTAGAATGTACAAAGATAAGTCCCCTATTAGGGCAATAGGCGTATATACAAGCCGGGGGGAAAAAAACCTCCTAAATAGGGAAAAAAGTGCCTCGACCATCCTAAAATGTTCACACACATCACTACCTAAATATATCAATAGGAGTCAGATAGATAAATGGAAATAGAATCAAAGATGTCTTAAGAATTCAGAAATGCCTAATTTTCATCAAGATCTAAATAGAAAATGATGTTTAAACTAGTCATGGATTAGATGCGATCTAAAGTTCAGAAGGCTATGTCAACCGCTCATGAAGAGCAACAAAACTACCTTCTTCCTAATTTTCATTAAGATCTCAATAAAAAATGGTGTTTATGCGATCTAAAGTTCAAAAGTTTATGCCAACCGCTCATGAAGAGCAAGAAAATGGTGTTTAAACTAGTCATGGATTAGATGCGATCTAAAGTTCAAAAGCTATGTCAACCGCTCATGAAGGATCTTTGCTGCTGCACCATGGTGCAAGAGATTTCCGGGTGAACATTAAGAAAATCACTCATCTCTTCTTTTCCTGCGCCAAGGATGCTCATGTTTCGAGAGGGGTGTGAAAGCTTCTCATGCTTGATAACCAAATCACCTAGAAGCAAGCTTCACTAGGTGAGGCCATTGGCTACTCCGCACCCCTCAAAATGTGATTCGAAGTGAATCCATCAAGAAGATTTGGAAGGAGATATGTGATTCCAATTTTGGAAATTTGACAAGATAATGGTCCATAGAAACTTCCCTTAAGCTCTTTCGAGAAGGATTTCGAACTAAAAAAGCTCCCCTCCTCTCCCTCTTCAAGCATCATAGGGTCTTTGTTATAGAAAATAAAAAGCTCAAAAGTAAGTGGCTCTTGCATGAGGGAGATAGAAAAAGTATAAAAGTCCTTAGCTTAGATCCCTAGCTCTTCTCTGTCATATTGGTAGCTTGTCTAAGCAAGGAAAGATAGGCCTTTTGGCCTCCGTTGTATTAACCTTATTTTTTCGGTGAACTAATACATTTTCGTCTAGTATTTTTAATAATTTAGTTTCATTTCTAACGTGACTTACCATCTAGTTCACATCTCGTTTTCAACAAGAACTTATTGGTTTCTCTTGTTATTCACAAGCAAATGAGTGCAAAGCCCCATCTCTCCAAACAAAAACTTTCATGAACAAAATGGCCCTTAGAGCTTCTAGAAGATCGAACTTGAACCAAGATACATGTGATTGCTTTTTATTTTTGAAGCAAACGCCTCAGTAGTTGGTGACATACTAGCTATCTTAACCTCTAACAATACCCTATGTGCAACGTGTCAAAATGTTCCATCTATTGCCATCCCCCTTTGGTTACATCTCCCTATATGTAAAAAGCTATATATAAATTGTTGTAGCACGTATTTATTCTTCATTTTTATTCATTCTAGGACGTTCAAAATAGGAAACAGCTTGCGAGGCCTTAAGAGAAAGAGAAGTACATCAAAATCGACTCCATGAAAAAAGAACGAGGAAAAGAAAAAAGTTGAATATAAATATCCCATGTGGAAAGAACAATTGTCAAAAGTATAGGAATATTGTCCTCTCGTTCTCTTCCTCTCCCTCTCTCTCTCTCTTTCCATCTCTCTCTCTCTCACTTCATTGATTTTGATAAAACCTAGGGGATCTCTAAAGATGTCTATCAGACAAAGTTTCTTGTGTGCCTCTCGTGGACGCACCTCTCGTTCCGATTGAGAAGTTACTTATGCAAAATGTATTGTATAAAGACTTATGCAGATGTATTGTGATGAGTGCTTTCTAATGCACCAAATATACAAAAGGTATACACTTGATTATTACAACATATTCTTCCGCGAGTTAGTTAATTCCCTAAACCCTATCAAGCGTTTTAATTTTTTTTTTCTCAAATGTTAATGTATTGAAATCATTTAGTACACATATACTTCTCCTTCGTAAACCCAATCACCTCAAAAATAAGCCCACGTAAAGATATTTAAGCTCACATTTAATCATTCTTTGCTCTGAGTTTAACTCTGAATGCCTCAGTTCATATAATATGCATCTGACTAGAAATCTGCTGTTCAACCTCTTGCACAATAAAGCTCTATACAAAAGTGAATACAATATATGCTTATCTTTTTTTTTGCTTAAAATGTAAAAACCATAAAATTACATTTGACATCACTTTCAATGATGCAAATACATTTTCTTTGTGTGTGGAGCAGATTAACCTTTCTTACTGAAGATATCCAAGAATTTTATACACAGCCCCATTCAGACATACTTGAAAAAGTTTGTAACTTTGGATAATATACGGAAAATATTAGTCAAGCGCCCTCATGTAGTAAAACGCGCTGAGCTGAAAGAGGTCCACTTCAAAATGGCACTTCAAAAGTCCGAATCCGCATAACCTAATGGTTTGACGCGTTGAGGCTTTGGGAGAAAATCCTGAGTTCAAGCCTTGGGTGGACATAAGATGCGTGCCTCTACGTTATCAGAGTGCCTCTAATGATTTGACACCTTGAAGCTTTGGGAGAAAATCCTGAGTTCAAGCCTTGGGTGGACATAAGATGCGTGCCTCTACGTTGGGTGGACATAAGATGCGTGCCTCTACGTTATCAGAGTGCCTTTATCTTATGAGGTGGGTGTGTGAGTGTGTTTCCAATTCATTGTACTCTCAAAAAAAAAACACACTTCAAAATCGCACTTCAAAACGGGAAGGATTTGAAACGCATTATCACAAGGAGATTACAGGGTGAAATGAAATGGCCATAGCACTATCATTATTATTTCTCATCGAACGTGATGACAGAACAGGGGAGTGGTGCGGTGTTCATGCCGGTCCTTCTCTGCGGATCACTTCGTTGGAACCCATGTAGTAGAGAATGACCAGTCGTAAAGGATGTACACCCCGTCGTCGCCGATGGGCACTCGGCTTCCGAAGCCTACGTAGCTCTTCTCTTTCACATAATCCGACAGGCGCAGATGGCGGGAGAAGTAGCGCTTTGCCTTCTTCTTCTCGGGCTTTGTGGTCTCGTCGTTCTTGGGCAGCTTCTGCAGGCGAACCTCCAGCAACTGCTTTGCGGCGTCATAGTCGATAAAGACAGCGATTCTGCGATCTGTGAAGCTCTCCAAGCTTCCGAGTGACTTATTCACGACGGATTTGACGCTGTTGATGTCCAGGCCAAGGTGCGGAATAGGAGGGTCGTCAAAAGCGTTTGGGTCGCTGGCGAAGTTCCGCGACATGTCGATCTCTACCGCAACGGTCTTTGTGGCGTTGCCGCGCAGGGAGTTTCCTGTCTTCTCATCAACCTCAAACAGTCCGAAGCTCTCAGGACCAGCCTGCCCCACGCGCAGATCTGGAGTTATGGCAAAGGCAATGCCGCCGCCGAACGTAAAGGTTTGTTCGTCGACGGGGCTAGCCAGCACAGTGAATGCAGTCGAGAAGGAAGCAGCGTAGGGTGAACCTTTCTTCCAAAGCTGGACCTTAGAATTGTACTGGTAGCGGGTGGATATCACACTCTGATTCTCGCTGTACAAGAGGATCTGAGGGCCGTTTTGTCCAGTCACAGCATGGCAGATCTGAGATGGCTTAGATCCGGCGGCGGGGACACATTTGAGCGAGGAGGTAAAGGGAGGGAAGGAAAGGGATACGCCTTTGGGCGGGGCTGCTGTTCCAGCGGCGGCCTGAATGTAGCAGCCAAGCAGAGCTGTCGTGAGGGCCAGAAGTAGGAGGCGGCGAACGGGACATGAAATCAGAAAGGCGATAAGAGAGCTGTGTCGCGCCATTGCTGCCTCTGTGTGCATGGGCAGGGCAGGGAGGGTCGGGGCAGTAAGGAAAATCAGCGTCTGCACAGTTGACTTCTAAAAGCCAGCTTGCTCTTGAAACGCAAAGGTCGGTCTGTTTTGTAAGCCATAATGTAGCCTTTTATTCATGATCTGTGTCCGCCAAATTGCGATGTCGGTAATGTCCCTCGTGCATACCTGCCAGCGAGGTAACAGTGGTGCCAGCGAGGTAACAGAGGTGCATAAGCATCATGCAGACCATCGATCTAAATCGGGGCCAAGTTGTAGAAACTGTGGGCCATCAAACGCAGATGGTCTTTTTTTTTTTAAAAATGGAGGTTCGGCCGAGGCCTACTCCCCCTGACTTTAATTTTGAAAGAGAAACAACTGTACAATGAAGGGCATAGTACCCATGGGACCCCCCATATCCCACAAGAGCAGGGGCAGACAAGGTGGACGGCCCGGAGGCCCATACATCGACTGGTTTTTGCGCGCCCGAAGGCGGATTACACATCGACTGGTTTTGCGCGCCCGAAGGCGGATTACACGCCCGAAGGCGGATACAAGTATCCCGCAGCGCAGGGGGATCGAACCCTCGCCCCCGCCTCAAGAGGCGAGGGACTCAACCACACGCCCTGGCGTCTTGGGATTGCGCAGATGGTCTATAACCGACAGCCTGATTCGACTTCAAAGTTCAGCATGTTATTGTCTCCTTTGCTAATCAGAGAGAACTTGGATGTTGAGCAGCGACGATGTGGTTTGTTAGACGAGGAGCTTACGAATTTCGATTCTTTTTTTAATGGATTCTACGACATTCAGGTTGACATTTAACGAGTTTTGAAACCTGGTTCCATGAAAAAGGTGTCATGACTCATGAGTCATGATTACTAAGTATTGGATTCAACAATATCAATTAAATCATACAAGGTTGGTCACTTTAGAAAGCACAATCATATCTTTACAAGAAAAGCTTGCAGAGCTTGAAAAGCATATGGGAGAAAAGGAGAGAACAATTGAGAAATTAAAAAACACTGTCCAACACTTGAGAGAGACTCCACTTGGGATGCGACGTAGGAGACGATCATTAACATCCTTTGACTCTCTTTCAATTGATGGTGGAGCACGCAAACAATGAGTTTTTGCGATAAGGTTTGGCTTGTATTTGTTTCTCTTTTTGGAAGACTTATATATATATATATATATATATATATATATATATATATATATATATATATATATATATATATATATATATATATATATATATATATATATATATATATATATATATATATATATATATATATATATTCTTATTATGTAGGTCATTCGTTGAAGATGTTAGCGCTTCATCAACAACAGAGGATCAATTCAAGTTATTAAATTCTTGTTTGACCAACAAGCAGGTGGTTAGTATTTTGAAGTCACGAATAGGAAACCTTATCAAGAAGCAAGTGATTAAAGATTTCACAAAAAAGTTACAAGATTATCACTTCTAGAGACGTGCAGATGGTATGTGATGAAGCAGGAATTAGTACTAAAGGATACAGTGCATTGTACAACCTTTTGAAGCATTCATTACAAAGAGAAGGTATTTTGCAGAATATGTTTCCATCTCCTTACAAGGTATCACTTAAGAAGTCAATGTCCAATGAAGATATAGCTAGTATTCTTGGAAACTACTTATATATAGAGGATATTATGCCTATGTCTATTTATCATTTATCTACATCCAAAAAAGAGTTGAAAAGCACAGCTGGAAATGGATTTCCTTACACAAAGTACAACAACATATTCGTGGACTTGGAGATGTGAAGAGATGGATAGATATGTGCTTGAAGATGAAGAGGTGTTGCAAAAATCTTGATCTACACCAGCCAAATGAACTCCAGGAGTATATGGTGGGCCCTTTTAGCTTGCCAATGGATGTATTAGACACCCTATGTACCTTGGAAGATCACTCTCAAAAAGATAGATCAAAACAGATAAGTTGGAGTTAGCTCAGAGGTGAAAACTTGTTATTCTTGGTTCATACACCTGTCCAGTGTTTTACATAATTCTCTAAGCACAGCAGCAATTAGCTTAATTCCTCTTGGGGACATCTAGGTAGCTTAAAGAGCTAACTTTCAAGAGTAATCTCATCAAAAATAACAAAGCACACACTGAGAATGAGTTTTAACAAGTGATGACATCATCCCGATTTTCACGGGCTGCTACAGAAATAGACCAGTGAGCAGAAAAATCACCATAACTCAAACTATAGAAATCCAATGATTATGAACATTTGTATGGTTATACTAGACAGTAAGCTGAATCCAACAAGCTTTACATCACTGAATTTGGATAAGTAACCACTGAGAAACACCTCTGACAAGATGAGTGAAAAAGTCGGGTACCTGACAGAGAGGTGAAGATGAACAGACCCTGTTGACTTCAAATGAACATAACTGAAGATTGCAACATTCAAATGACATGAAAATTTATGAGCATATAGTAGACTTATAGAGCTAACTTTACCAAGTTAAATCACTGAAAATGATGCACCAAGCTCAGAGAAAACATCTCTGCAAGCTGACTGAGAAAACTGAGAGTAATGGCAGTGAGTAGTACACTTCACAAGAACATGGAAAAATGAAACCAAATAATCATGAAAATGAAAGTATATTTCTTGTACAATACAATGACTTACTGATACATATGTGTGCCTTGTAATCACACCTTGATATGGCATAAAGCTCAGCTCTTGGAGGTCTTCACATAGGTCTCTCTAACCACGACTAAAACTGCCATCTATTTATAGTTGAGTTTGGGAGGCTAACTTCCCTCAATCACTCTCCAATCAATCAATGATTGATTTGATTCTCTACCTACCACAAATCACGAATTCGTGGCTCCTCTTTCCATTCTTGATCAAGTGGACTCAACCACTTAAGATTCTCTTACTTTTACATTAAGTAAACTCTTCAAAAGTTACAAGAGGTAGTTCACAAGTGAACTTTACATAGTCTTGTTTTTAAAGCTTCTTCTAAGACTTTGTGAGACTCAAGCCAATACTTAGGCTTGTCATAGACTTGCTCCAATAGCTCCCCCTCAAGCCAAGTATGCTTGAGGTCTTCAATCTTCCAAGATTACCTGCAAACCAATCATAGCCTTGAATTTGCAAAGCTTTGTACCATCCAATGCTTTGGTTAGAATATCTGCACATTGTTGATGAGTGGACACATATGATATTTGAATCTCTTTGCTTAGAACCTTCTCTCGTACATAGTGATAATGAACTTCAATATGTTTAGTCCTTGCATGAAAAATAGGATTAGCAGCCAAGTGAATAGAACTCATATTGTCACCAAAAATAGTTGGAGTTCCAAACTCCAATCCAAGATCTTTGAACAATGTCTTCATCCACATATCTTCTTGTGTAGCTATGGCAAGACCTCTATATTCAGCTTCAGTAGAAGAGAGAGCAACTGTGGGTTGCTTCTTGGATGACCATGAAATAAGCTTTGAACCTGCAAAGGTAAGATAACCTGAAGTGCTCCTTCTATCTTCCTTGGAGCCAGCCCAATCTGCATCAGAAAATAGCTTCAAACCTAAATCAGATACATAAGGATAATAAAGTCCTTCATTTATGGTTCCTTTGAGATACTTGAGAATCCTTTTGGCAGCATCCATATGTGGTTTCCTTGGTGTGTGCATAAATTGACTTAGCACACTCACACTGTAACATATATCTACTCTTGTCAATGTGGCATAGTTGAGACTACCCACTAGACTTTGATATGATGTGATGTCCTCTATGAGTTCACCTTCATGTGAGCTCAATTTGTGATTGACCTCCATTGGAGTACCTGCAATCTTACAATCTTGCATCTTGAATTTTGCCAACATGTCCTTAATGTACTTTCTTTGAGTGAGAAACAAACCATGATCTTTGTAGACAACTTCCAAACCTAGGAAGTAGGTAAGTGAACCCAAATCACTTATCTTGAACTCTTCTCTCATCTGATCTTTGATCTTCTTCATACCATCTGCATCATTTCTTGTCAATATAATATCATCTACATATACACATAGGTAGATGACCTCGGAATTACTCTTTTTAATAAAGAGTGAAGGATCTGCCTTGCTTGGTTGAAAGCCTTTGTCCTGCAAGAATGAAACAAGCCTGAAATTCCAAGCTCTTGGAGCTTGCTTGAGACCATACAATGCTTTGTTAAGTTTACACACATAATCAGGATAAACTTGATTCTCAAAACCAGGTGGTTGTGCCATATATACCTCTTCTGTTATCCAACCATTCAAGAATGCATTCTTTACATCTAGTTGAAGTATCTTCCAATTCTTGGAAGAGGCAATACTAAGCAAAACCCTAATAGTAGGCATCTTTGCCACAGGAGAGAAAGTCTCCTCATAATCAATTCCCTGAGTTTGTGCAAAGCCTTTTGCCACAAGCCTTGCCTTATACCTGTTAATTGAACCATCAAATATCTTCTTGAGTTTATAGACCCATCTTGAGCCTATTACCTTCATGGATGAAGTCTTGGGCACCAAATCCCAAGTGTTGTTTTCCTCAAGTGCTTCAATCTCTTCCTTCATTGCATGCTTCCATTCTGTTTTTGCTTTGGCCTCTTCAAATGATGATGGCTCCTCTTGGTTTATGTCCTGTGCTATGTAGATAGAATGTTTAGTTACTAATGAGGTGTCAAACCCATACCTTTCTGGTTTTTTCTTTTCCCTCATAGATCTTCTTAGGCCATGATGTGATGATTCTGCTTCATGTCCAAGTTCCTGCAATTTTTCTTTACCTTTAGACTTCCATGCTTTGATCTTTTCCATGTGAGATTCTTCATCATCCTCTGAGGTGTCTTGTTCTTCAATCTTTGATTTTTCTCTACCAAACTTTGGAAAATCTTCTTCAAGATCATATGGTAAATTGATCTTCCTGCATGAATCTTCATACCATGAATTGTTCTCATCAAAAACTACATCTCTGCTTACCAAGAATCCTTTGTTGGTAGGGTTGTATAACCTGTAGCCCTTTTGATTGTTGTCATATCCATAAATACACACCTTTCTGCCTTTGGATCCATCTTGCCTCTAACCTGTGAAGGAACATGAGCAAAAGCAATACATCCAAAAATTTTACAATGATCTAAGCTTGGTCTTCTTCCATTCCAAGCCTCATATGGAGTCATCCCATCAAGGGATTTTGAAGGCAACCTGTTAATCAAGTAAGTGGCTGTAGATACAGCCTCAGCCCATAAGTAGTTAAGTAAATGCTTTTCATTTATCATAGACCTTGCAGCTTCAACAATTGTCCTATTCCTCCTTTTTGCCACTCCATTTTGCTCAGGAGTGTACCTTGTAGTTACCTCTCTTTTGATTCCTCTTTCTTGAAGAAAAGAATCAAATTCATGGGAGAAATATTCTCCCCCTCCATCTGACCTTAGCCTTTTTAGTGATTTACCTGTTTGATTCTCCACAAGAGCCAAATATCTTTTGAAACATGAAAAAACTTCATCTTTGTGTTTCATAAAGAATAGGATAGTCCATCTGCTGCAATCATCAATAAAGGAAACATAATACCTTGATCCAGATATTGAAGCTTCCTTGCTAGGTCCCCATACATCTGTATGAACCAACTCCAAGAGATCTCCATGCATATAACCTTTCTTCATGAATGGTAACCTGTGAGACTTTCCAAATTGACATGCACTACACTTATAAATCATATGTTGTTTTGACAAATTAGGAAGTCCAAGTACACTTTGGTCCCTGCAGATTTGCTTTAATGACCTTTCACCAATATGTGCTAACCTTTTATGCCATACTTCCAATTCTGTGAGTGTCTGACTACCATAATTAAAGAGAGCAATGTTTCTAGTGTCTTGTAATTCAAATGTGAACAATCTACCTGTCTTTTCACCTTTTGCAATTCTTCTGAATCCTTGACTTGGATCTTCAACAAATGCTCCTGCTTTTGTGAACCTGACTTGCAACCCTTTCTCTACTATCTGCCCAACACTTATCAAATTCTTTGTAATGGTAGGGACATAGAGTACCTTACTGAGTAGGTTGATGTTTCCATCAGGTGCTTTGACATTGCCTATTTTCTCCACAGGATGTTTTGTATCATCTCCTGTTTGTACCTCATGCTTATTCCTTGGATCTTCTAAATCTGATAGGAGTGCCACATTTCCTGCCACATGATTTGAACAACCTGAATCTATGTAGAAAACATGCTCATCAGATTTACCTTGTGGCATAGCCATGTTCATGATCAATAATGAATCCTCTTTGTTTGAGTCTTCTGTGTAGTTATTGTAGTCTCTCCTTCCTTTGTAGCCTCCTTGATAGTTTGAATGATTGTAGTTGTTGTAGTTGCCATGGTAGTTGTTGAACCTTCCTCTTGAGTAGCCATAACTTCCTCTATTGTATCCTCTGCCTCTTTGATTCCTAGAATTCCTAAAGCAATTTTCAGTTGTATGATTAGTTAATCCACAAATAGAACATGAGTTGGAGTCTTGGGATCTCCCCCTGCTTTGTCTACCTCCTCTTCCTCTACCTCTGCCATATCTTCCTCTTCCTGCATAGTTAGCTTGATATGTACCTGTTTCATCATCCACTTTCTTTGCCTTTCCTTTGTTGTCTTTGGACTTGCTTTTATCAGTGTATAAAGCTGAAGATTGATTACCTTTAGAGCTTTCTCCATTTTTGATAAGCTTTGCCTCTTGAGTAAGTAGTTGTCCAATGAGTGTGTTGAAATCAGGTACATGCATGTCCATGTACAAATCCATAGCTGTGGTGAATGCTTCCCACTTATCATCTGCCTTCAAGCCATTGATGACCTGCCTTACAATTTGCTCTTCATCTATTACCTCTCCAATGCTTCCCAACTGATCTGCTATGTCCTTGAGCTTTGTGACAAAATCAGTCACATTTTGTTTGGGAGCCTTCTTGAGAGTTGTGAACTCCAGCCATAGTTGATGCTTCCTAGCTTTGGTACTTGAAGAAAAGAAAGCTTCAAGTGCATCCCACACTTCCTGAGATGTCTTACAACTTCTAATCTGAGGCAACAAAAAATTTGAGATAGAGTTGAGGAGATAAGACCTTGCAAGTGCATCCTTGGAGCACCATGTGCTCAATCTTTCTTTCTCTTCTTGTGTTGGTTGACTTTTGTTCCTGAAACTTGGCATAACTTCATCTCCAGCCACATAACCATATAAACTTCTACCTTGGAGATAAGCTTCCATCCTTAATGACCAAGCTGAATAGTTACCTCTGTCCAATTTGTCAATTGATGAAGGAAATCCATCTGCCATGTTGTCCAACCTTGCTCTGATACCACTGTGAAGAGATGGATAGGTATGTGCTTGAAGATGAAGAGGTGTTGCAAAAATCTTGATCTACACCAGCCAAATGAACTCCAGGAGTATATGGTGGGCCCTTTTAGCTTGCCAATGGATGTATTAGACACCCTATGTACCTTGGAAGATCACTCTCAAAAAGATAGATCAAAACAGATAAGTTGGAGTTAGCTCAGAGATGAAAACTTGTTATTCTTGGTTCATACACCTGTCCAGTGTTTTACATAATTCTCTAAGCACAGCAGCAATTAGCTTAATTCCTCTTGGGGACATCTAGGTAGCTTAAAGAGCTAACTTTCAAGAGTAATCTCATCAAAAATAACAAAGCACACACTGAGAATGAGTTTTAACAAGTGATGACATCATCCCGATTTTCACGGGCTGCTATAGAAATAGACCAGTGAGCAGAAAAATCACCATAACTCCAATTGTAGAAATCCAATGATTATGAAAATTTTTATGGTTATAATAGACAGTAAGATGAATCCAACAAGCTTTAAATCACTGAATTTGGATAAGTAACCACTGAGAAACACCTCTGACAAGATGAGTGAAAAAGTCGGGTACCTGACAGAGAGGTGAAGATGAACAGACCCTGTTGACTTCAAATGAACATAACTGACGATTGCAACATCCAAATGACATGAAAATTAATGCGCATATAGTAGACTTATAGAGCTAACTTTACCAAGTTAAATCACTTAAAATGATGCACCAAGCTTAGAGAAAACATCTCTGCAAGCTGACTGAGAAAACTGAGAGTAATGGCAGTGAGTAGTACACTTCACAAGAACATGGAAAGATGAAACCAAATAATCATGAAAATGAAAGTATATTTCTTGTACAATACAATGACTTACTGATACATATGTGTGCCTTGTAATCACACCTTGATATGGCATAAAGCTCAACTCTTGGAGGTCTTCACATAGGTCTCTCTAACCACGACTAAAACTGCCATCTATTTATAGTTGAGTTTGGGAGGCTAACTTCCCTCAATCACTCTCCAATCAATCAATGATTGATTTGATTCTCTACCTACCACAAATCACAAATTCGTGGCTCCTCTTTCCATTCTTGATCAAGTGGACTCAACCACTTAAGATTCTCTTACTTTTACATTAAGTAAACTCTTCAAAAGTTACAAGAGGTAGTTCACAAGTGAACTTTACATAGTCTTGTTTGTAAAGCTTCTTCTAAGACTTTGTGAGACTCAAGCCAATACTTAGGCTTGTCATAGACTTGCTCCAATAGGAGAGGCTTCAACAGGCAATGGTTCCATTTTACAAATCTACCATATCAGGTATGTCCACTATTGTTAGCTCGATATACATTGTATTTTGATGTTATAAAAATTTTGGTAATTTATGTAGATTGTAATACCAAATTAAAGTTTCTATTGAAGTTAGATGAATGCCAGATCATAAAGGGACGATGACTGGAGAGATTGAGTTTGACACTCATGAATGAAGCTATGACAAATGCCATATCTGATGAAAGTAGTAACTCTAGCTCTAACTCTACATATAGTGTTCAATCCGAGAAAGAAATATGGTGGTTAGGTGCTATTGAAGTACCTAAAGAATCCAATGATGTTCTTTCATGGAGTTTTAGTAGGACCCCATGGATCACTAAAGCAATAATTTCTCAAATTCATGGTGCAAAGCTCCACATAGAAAACTTTGGTGATTTTGAGATAGATTGGCACTTGGGTGGGGATTTAAAAACTATCAAATGCATGTTAGGTTGCAAGCAAGGTGCATCTGCTCGTTATCCATGTCCATTTTGTACCCGAGGCTATAAAGTAACAAAGGGACAACAAAAAGTACTATCTAGCTTAGATGAATACATAGATGCACCTACTTCCACGGAATGGGATAGACCTTTGTTAAGGTGTCCAATGTTAGAAATACCTAACCGTGACATATTAGATAAAGATTGGAATCCCATTATTCCATTTCCATTAGTTAATGTTCACTTTTGCACATTGCATGCTTTCATGAGAATATTTGATAGATTATTGAAGCTCCACATAGAATATGCATTTTCCATGAAGCCAATTGATAAATCTATACAAGCCATCAAAAAATTGGAAGAGTTGCTTAATTCGATTGGTCGTCATGGTGATAATGTAACTCTAGTTGTAAAAAAACCTGGTGAATTGCAAAATAGTTTGCAACAAGTGTCAATGACAGGGAAGAAGACAATAAAATTTTTTAGAAGAGGTGTGAGCCCTAAGAAAAATGAATGCAGGGAGCTATGGAAAGACTTGTGCATGATCACCACTGATAATGATTCTCAAATTGACCTTAGTAATAGGCGAAAGAAGGTTTGGTCATGCTTAGATAAGTTGGTAGGCTTAATGAGTCTTAATAGCTCCAACAAAAATGACCGTCAGTTGTTTCAAGATACATTAATGGAGTTTGCAAAGTGTTTCATCCTATCTTGGGGAGAGAGGAATATTACACATTACATTGTAATTTTTCTTATTTTTTTAATTTTCTTGTTGATAAGATTGTGTTATATGTACTTATATCATTTTAGCATATTTTATTTGCACATGGAGCATTTTTTATGCATCGATATGGTTTGTTGGAGATTTTTAGTACAAAAGGAATGGAGAAGTCACATTACAAGGCTAGAGGTGTTTGCTTCAAGAACACACGACATGGTGGTGGTGCAATGCAATCAAACTATATGGAAGAGATGTTTAATTGGTTTTATCCTACTGCATTTTCAAGGACATATGCAATGGAACGGGCCAAGCAGTCGAAAGTTGCAAAACTTGCAAGAATTAATCAACACAACTTAGCTAGTGAAAAATGGAAGTCATCATTGGGACCTTTACGTCATGGTGAATGGCAAAAGAATGAATGACATGAATTGAAGATACTTACATCTTGAAATTTATCTTCTTCTTCTCCTCTCTCTTGAAGATGTAAATTTATGCTAGAGTGGGACATCCCACTCTGCTCGATTACTGGTGAGGTGGGAACTTCTGATTCCAATATCCTTTCTTGTGCATTACTAAATTATTCTTGTCTGATATGTTGATGTTCACTTGTAAGTATGTCATTGCAAACCAATTTTATTGTCTCGGCCACTGAGTCACCAAATGGCAAACACTTTTTCTCCAACAAGTCAGAGGTACTATCCAAAGGACACTCTGACAAAGTACAAAACAAACTTAGGCATTCATCCAGCCGTAGCCCAAATGCCTTCTCTACATCATGTAAAAAAAATATTCTTGTCCCTCGACAAGAACCACTGAAAAAGTTTCAATCTCCACCTTTGGAATAGTTGCTTCTGGCTTTGAAGAGGTGGATGGCTTAGGCACTTCTTTCAACTTATCATCCACACCAAGAGGATAAGTTTTCTCAATAGCTTCTCTCTCTAACAGGAGATTCAAGGGTTCTTGAGGTGGTTCCTTTTTATCATCGACAAAACCACCTGTAAGAAGATGAGGGATCTCATGAGGAATTGGTTCTGGTTCCTCATTCACAAGGAAAATTGTGGCAGCAATGAATGAAAGATATTTTGCACCCATCTTGCATTTCCTATTCAATCTCCTCATAAGTGGCACAATTTCATCAAGAAGGTGCCCTGCTTCCTCTACAATTACCTGGAACCGTTTCAATCGTTTTGCAAATGCCTCATCACCTTTGTGAATGTAGGTGAGAAGGTCACATGGAACCCAGGTTCCATCATATGGTGGTATCTTTCGATGGAGAAACGCAATATATGAACTTGCATATATTGAAGTAGCTCCTCCAAAGCATCGGCATTCATTTGCACGGTTCCATGGAGGTCAAGAACCTTGGAGAGAAGATCATATAGGTCATGTTGACCTTTATAATCTGAATCCTCCAAAAATTCTAGAAACTTGTGGCGTGCACTCTTGGTAGGTACAGAGGTGGAAGCCATAGCTTGCAAATGAGAACTGCTCTATCACTCAATGTAGTTGCAAAAGTGAGAAATGAGGAGAGAGAACTCCTATTTATAACTTTTCTAGAATTTTTAAGTGGTGGGTCCCACTTTTTCATAGAAGTGACTTTTCCTTAAATTAAAACATAAGAGTCTTGGAAAGGAAAACTTTGACATTTGAGATCACATCAAAGAAAATAAACAATAAGAATGCTCTCTCAAGAAAAACCTTGAGAATGTACAGATACAAGTAGAATGTGGCCAAAATATCCTTGAAGCAAATGTGAAAAATTTTTCATTGCAAAAATAGGTTTGTTTACGGGTTTCACAATATCTTTACAAAAAAGAGTTATGAAAATGAAATTTCAGTTCCATCCATGCTCCAATCTGCAAGAACCTTGATTTTGTCTTCCAATCTCTTTCCAATCTGTGGACAATTCATAAAAGAGTAAAACATTTTCAAATCATGAACAATACTGATAAAATAAGATATATATATATATATATATATATATATATATATATATATATATATATATATATATATATATATATATATATATATATATATACATACATATATATATATATATATATATATATATATATATATATATATATATATATATCTATATATCTATATGTATATATGGAATACCACTCTTACCTTGTTCCCTCGTATTCGAGATTTGAAATCATGAAGATCATCATATCCCATGATAAGTAAGTGCTCTCTCAAGTTGTCCAAGTTCCAATGTTGATAAACTAAAACCACCTCCATATCATTGTTTGGTAACTTCACATTAATTTCAAATGAAGCTAAAGATCCCTCCGAGCTTTGCAAAGGTATCCACTCTCCTATTTTACACATCCAACGATCATAATAAAATCTAATGTACAAAGAGGTGCGATGTTTTAAATAGCGAAACCCTACACCCGTGTCACTAATTCTACAATGATATCTATCCCTTTTTGACAATCCTTCTACATAACCCTAGTTTTCCCCTAACAATCCTTCTACTACTTCGTATGTAATATCTTTATTATAGGAACATTGTAGGAGTTTCTACAAAAGGAATGCCTTGAAATATGAAAACAAAGCAATGGATTGGTAGAGTTCAATGAAGACCTATTGATCTAGACACTCGCGTGAATTTCAAAGAGTTATGTATGTCCATCACCATCTTACGCTTGAAAGATGATATGGACCAAAAATCAGGTTTTGGCCACTCTAAACTAAGAAGAGAATCAACTTTGATAATCTCCAACCTTCCATATTCACCATCTATGGAAGGAACAATGTACTTGTGAGTGTAAAAGAAGATCCTTTCATGAATAAGTTTAGCAGGAGGTACATTTTGAAACACTAATGCCCCAATGTCTGCATGTGATGCTTTGAAAGTTCCTGTAAGACTATGAAGTGGTTGCTCTTCCACTAAGCTAGAAGGAAATATGATTGTAGCATTGAAAAACATATGAGTTGAGTAATTAATACATTTAACACCATGAAGCATTGAAAAAATAGAAATACTCACAATGGATTGGATATCTAATTCTATTGGAGTTTTCTAACTTCATGGTTGAAACTGTGAAGACATGTTGTACAATAGCAACCATCCCACCATGTGTTTGCTGCTTGAAGCCTAAGAGCTTATCTTTCCAATGAAGATCCAAATTTCCACGATCTCGAACACGATGAGGACCAAGTTCAGATGGCTGCATGTACACCCATGCACCTTTGCAAAACTCTTTTGGTAGCGAACTTCCTTCCATTGTTTTGATTTTGTGGCACGTCATTGTGTGAACTTCGTCTTTTGGTCTCCTACAAGCTCTGGAGCTTTCCATGGGAGTAAGAGTTGTTGTCATTGATGCAGAAGTTGGGAGAATGGTAGGAGGAGAAACAACGCTTCTGTTGTATGGTATGGAGGGAATAGAGGTGAAAAATATGACTTTTTGGGTTTTGGGTATGAAAATGGGAGTTTGAAGAGGGAAAGTAGAGTTTTTTGAGTTATTGGGAAATAAGTCACTTTTTTAGCTCAAAAACATGCATGGATTTTGAGTTAGAAGTCAAAAATAGCACTTTTCACCCTAAAAAGTGATATGGTGGTCATTTAATGGTATTATGATGAGTTTTACAACTTTTTAAAAATTTTGAATTTTTGGGCCCAGCTTGATTACGAGATTTCTTCTCTCTCTCTAGAAGACAACCCTGAACATAGAGGAATCTTGTCCCCTCTTCTCCCTTCAGCCTAGTATTTTATAGGGTATAGACTGTGGCCACCACCCTCTTCTGATTGGTCCATCATTAATCACTCCTTAAGCTAAAAGGCTCATCTAGGGTTCACATTTTTTCCTAATGCGTATGAAGAAATGCTTTTTTTAAGAAAATATGCTTAAAAGCGCCGCTTAAGTGATAGAGTTTTTTAAATTTAGTGTACAATTTTTGGATTTCATATGAAAAAAGATATTTTTTTGCACAGCACACAATGCGAATCCTAAAATCGCCAATAGAGAAATGATTTTTGAAGATACAAAATATGTTTGTGATCACAAAATTCAATGATGTTTTGGTCACAGTTGATACATCACATCAAAAGATTGTGTTTCACTTCCACGTGTACAAAGTGTTTTTGTGTATAAATACTCACAAAATTTGTGAAATTCCGTTTCCCACTTTGGGCGTTCTTTACTCTTTGCTTGAATGTTCAAATGGCTTCTACTTCTCGTCGTCCTTCTAATCGTATAACCTCATGTGAGGTTTACAATAGAAGAGAGGATTCTTTATGGAAACCTCTTCCTGTGAAGCTTAATAATTGGGTGACTATGCTTCCTAGTTGCAGAGCTGCCCATAAAGTGAAGCGTACTAAAAGAGACGACAGAAAAAATGATTGGAAAGGTCATATCTTAAGTTTCAAATTGAAGAGAGACGATTGGTTTGAAAAAGTTCAACATGTGTACAACACTAAGGATCTTGTGCTAGACAATCATCTGCAATTCCCATCGTACTGTAAGTGAAGTTTAACAATGCTCTTTTATCAATTTCATTTGTTTCTATATTTCAAGATATATGTTTTTGTATTGAAGATATTTTTCCTTCCAATATTCTTGAGTGGTGACTTGTTGAATGTTTGATAGAACATTCAAATTCCTTTATAAGGATTATGCAGAACTTCTATATGCAAACAAATCTATTCAATTTTTCAATAGCATTCAATTATTTGTCTACTTTGCAGATTATCAGGTGCCATCAGGGAGGAGTGCTTATGGAAATGGTGTACATTTGCTTGCTCCTTGCATCTCTTCATTATATTGGGATGCTCTTTATCATTCAACAATTTCAAGTTTTTTATGCAAAATGAAAGATGATGTTCAAAGGGCAATGTCAGCAAGCCAAATTTCTCGAAGGATAAAGATTCAATGGTTTCTTCCTCTTCATGCTTTTGTAGCATGTTTTAAAAACATGTTATTAGAGAGAACAAAAACAATATGGTTGAATGAGTTCCAATTTCTAAGATTCATGATGTTTTAGGTAGGGAATGAGATAGCCGAAGATCAAAAGCTAGGAGACATCATTTTACGTAAAGTTAGCCTAAATTCTCTTTTGATTTCATACCAAATATCTCTTTTTTTATCTAAATCATCATATTGATATTGGTATTGTTTTGGTTTATATCATCACCTTTTAAAAATTTCTAATGTGCAAAGAATTTTGTTGTGCAAGGTTTCTATTGCTCAAGATAAGGATAAGAAGCTCTCCATGTTACTTGTCCAAACAAATTCTAATGGTCAAGGTTCCTCCTCGGCAAAAGAATCACTAACAATAAGAAACCCCCCCCCCCCCCCCCCCCCCTTCAGGCATCATCAAGTGCTCCTTCTGATCAACAACAAGCTTAAACCCAAGTGGGCCCCGCATGAGCGTGATGAGAGGGTGATTAATCTTCTTTGTAATGCCATCTAAACTCTGTAAAATCTACCCCTGCTCTATGGGATTTGAGGTGTCCCGTGGGCACTAGTCCCCTTCACTTGTACTTATTTTTTCTTTTATTTAATACAAGTCCGGGAGAGTAGGCTAAGGCAGAGCTTCCTTTATATATAAAAAAAAAGAACTACTTGTTCTTCTTACGGATAATCTAAATCTATTTGGATGCTGGAAAGAATCACCCGGTGGAGAGGTACAGGAAACCTCCTAATTACATGTCCTCCGTCGGTTCTGAAAAAAAATCAATGGAAATGTAAACGTAAATGTCCTCCTTCGGTTTTCTATGAATCCCTTGAAGAGGTAGCCATCATCCCATTCCTGTTGACTTTGATAGAAGCAATCAGATACGATGCCATTCCACCGAACACAATTGTTTGTTAGCAAACTAATAAAATAAAAAATTTATATACATGATTGACAACCTATGGAAGAAGAATTAGTTATGGGAACATATTATATAAAATTTCTGCAGTGCAATCGTACATAACACAGCCATCCGTTTGAACCTTTACATCTAGCAATCGTACATACCACAATCATTCTTTTGGACATTTAGATCGAGAAAGAACATGAAAGGCTTATCCTAAAAGTCGTGTATGTGGCCCGTGAGCCGAAGAGGGCATGTGAGTACAAGCGTTTGCTTAGTGCAGACCTTTAAAGAGAATACAACTGACGGTCTGGAATGGGACTACTTTCAATCTATTGGAGAAAGGCCGTACTCAAGATGGTATTATTGCCCTCGGAAAAAGGAAAGTTTGTGGAGGGGACAAAAATGATACACTCTCGCATCAATGCTTGACATGAATGTGAAACTTATGAGCTATGCCTTTAAACTGCCGCAACTGCAAACTTGTGGGCGAATCCTTTCCTATGCGATTTCTCCATGTATCAAGAAGTATTAGGGAAGACTCGATACTGATGGAGAGATCTTGCAAAAGTTTCCTTTAAATGGTACATATCAGTAGAAAATACATTCCAAAGATGAAGTGGAACATCTGCAATTGGCTTGAGGAGCTTGAAAGCATTGGCATTCTCAACAGGTTGACTCGCACTAACAAACTAGCAGTACAATGGATAAGCAAAGCTTGGTGGGTGAGGCTACTTTTAAGAGATACTCAAGAATGATATGTTGCGGTGTGCCACATATGGGAAAACCATGACCTCAGTATGCCTCTCTTCTCTTCTATTTCAGTTGTAGCCAATGGTTCAGGGATAGTTTCTTTCTTTTGGAAGTCTTGGAACAACATGAAATCCTATTGCTGTTTAACCCATGGATAGAAATGGTCAGCATGGATAAGATAGGATGATTCCATTTGGTTCCCGGTGTTCTATTGAAACATCCAAGAAACTCTACAGCAAAGCGGTTTGCAAGTGGAAGCATGTCTGGAAAAACCCCAGAAAAGTGGATCCATAAAGAATATATAGATGAGAGTATAAGACATGAAGGATATGCACCTCTTAGAACTTATTAGCGACCCACATCTCGAAGGACAATAGAATTGAAGTTATCACAAGGATAAATCAAAGGGTGTCCTTCTACCAAACTCTTAAGAAAAATGGTGCATCTCTTAATCATGGATTACATGGGAACTCAAGTAACATTCAATATTGGAAAGGAAGAAAAATGGTGATTGGCTGCGCGGCTGCTCTTTTGTTTTTCATAGAGAACAATACACTCGAATTCGAAAAGGACTTCTTTGAGTCTCAAAGGAAAAGTCATGTTCCAAATATTGGCCTTGGAAAAAGAAAAATTTATAGACCGACCACAAATACGCTATCACATATATATATTTTTATGAGCTCTTAGATTTTAAAGGAAATAAAAAGTGCTCTCAAGAGTATGAAAAGGAATTACGGATAGAAAACAGACATATATGCAAGAAAAATTAAAGAATCAAAAAGAAAGAGAAACAAACAAGACACATGAAACACGCATAATTCCAGAAGAACACATACTCGACATCGGGTAGCATGAAGAGAAAAGGCCAATAGTAATCAAGGCATAGGTTGAAAACCTAAAATTGGTATCAACGAACAATTTAGAGGATATCATGGGGTGAGATTCTCCTAGATATGACTTAGGAAAGAAAGGTGTTGTGTGAGGCTTAACCTCCACAGCCAAATGAACTAACTAGTATAAGTTACTTTCAAAAGACTAAGTAAACCCACAAGAGGTGAGTCTACATATCTACCCAACCAACTGTCATCGATCATGTTTTCATCTCTTTGATTTTCCTCTTTGTCAGAATGGGACTATATCCCATACTAGATCTAGCAAGAGAGGAATCAACTTGTGGGATACTCCCGATCCAAATAATTCAAAGATTACTTACACTAAATGAAGTGAAAAAAGGGGAAGAACAATAAGAGTGGGTTAAAATATCCCTACCTAATTCAATGTTTTATTATGTGAAAATTAAGCATTCATAGCACAAACATACAAAGTATGTGGTATCTAAAACTCTCTAGTTAATTTGCTATGTGGGTCCATTCTATCCAGCATTTGTGCATTGGGTGTAGCATAATAGGTGGATCACTAGCTAGTTCAAGATTTTGAGAAGACTCACTGAGTTGAGGTTGCCCAAAACATCTAGCTCAGATGTTTCTAACTATGTTCTACTTCTTATCCATCATCTATTGGTATTCTTTCCCAAATATAGGGCTAGCATGTCCTAATGGGCTTTAGAGCCCCGTGTACAATGAACAAAAGAAGTGATACATCTCTACTAGATAGCAAAATTCAAAATGATTTACCCAAGGTTACCTCAAAGAGTTGACTTCTTTGGAACTATAAGAACTAGAAACAATTCCTAAATCTTTTCTCTTCAAGAGTTTTACCCAATCCCTTTGAGAGAAATTTAGAATCTTTATTCGTCCATTGGTATTAAAGTAATGCTTAATGGATAAATGAGTTCTTTTAAACTCAAGTTTCTTCAAAATTTGAATGGGTTCTATACATAACATCTACAGTTTATGTTTAATTCAGTTACCTCTTCCATCTTGTTGGACCTAGTCTAGAAATGAATATGATTATTTTTTCAAACGCAATCCAAGGTGTGACAAAGTGGGAAGGAAGAACTCAAAATCTATCTAACCGATTCAACTTCTAAGTCACAACTAAAGTGATTTGAGTCAAACCAGATGAGACTCAAAAATTTAGTTGAGTTGTTTGAAGCATTGGTTCTATCTTTATGAGATTAAACCTGAATTCCGTAAAGACATTTTGGGTAAGGTTAAACCATCATCAATCTATCAAACTTTGGTGGTATACAACATCAGTCTCTTGAGTGACAAAGTATCTATTGATTATGTTTAACTTTACTCTAAAACAATTGCTTCTTTAATTATGTTGATTACTAAATTAATCCTTTTTTTTATCTCTTTAGATTCCTATATACTAGAATACCAATCTAGTTTACAATTATTACTTTAGGAGATTGATTAACTCATTGTATTATCAACAAGGGTATTTGTATTAACTTATCATAACTTCAATTATGTGAATTACTAAATCAATCTTTTTCACCAACTCTTCACATACCTTTATACTAAAAGCATAGATTGGACTCAAGATATTGAATCAATTAATTATATTGTAAACTAATTTATTTACACTAGATTGACTTAGTTGAATTTACTTATTGTAAAATAATGTTTCCAAGTTCTCTCTTCAGAAATCGATGTAGCATTTATATTAAAGAAGTACAAAATATATACTCAAAAATCTCATAACTTCATGTCTAGAAAGTGATTTAACTTCATAATCTTCAAAATTTCAAGTTACTTGATACTTAAAGTGCTTCCTATTCATACTATTAACCATTTTATACTTCATCTATGAAGTCCATTGGGATGGAGTTTCACTTCAAGTCATGATCCCAAGACTAAAAGACATCTCAAGGTCTCATGTCCTATAACATCATTCCTAAATTAATGTGAATATAAAGTATATTTTACCATACAACCATACTTTATATCCAACACTGATGTGTGGATAATATGTATCTTAAAGTTGAGAAGCTTAATATAACTATAGGAAAATGTTTACTGAAATTCTTCATGCAAGAATTTGAAGTCAAGGAATTACGTCTATGTTTTCATCTTAATTAGGTTTCTAGGGCTTCCAACACATGATCCACTCTATAATATTAATTCCCCAAGATTATATTAGAAGCTCTAAACCCTTTGATGGAATAATCATCCATTCTTTATTTCTAACTTTTTGGCTGTAATTCCACGTATCTTGAATTATATTCAAGATCTAATCAGTTATTTCTCAACTAAGTTGTAGTGAAAAGGGTTTATTCTTGTATTTATTATTCCTTCTCGTTTTCTAGTTAAGTCTAAGCATGTACCAATGCTTTTGGATGTCACTTGAAATTGCTTTAAGGATAGGTGAATAGAAGTTTCACCTTCCATAGATTGAAGTACCATTTATCATGGTTGCAGAATACATACTTGGAATTCAAGCTCCTATCTCTCTTTATTACTTCCCAATAGAGACATATAGCCTTTGGCATGCTTTATTCGACCTCGTAATTTATATTTTTTAATGAAAAAAATTGTACCAACTTTGATAAGTTTTGTTAGCAATGAATTATACCAACTTTCATATTTTTATGTACTCCTTTCCCCCTTTGAAGAATTTTTTTGAGTCTAACTAGATATGCAGCTTAGTGTTATTTAAAGCTAAAACGAAAAGTTCTTTGACGAATCAGAAATTTCTTCATATCATGGGAAAGAGTTCATTCTGGCATTTGGGAGATTATGAAGGCTTCTATCATTGAGATCAATAGTCTATGGTTTGATCATTAAAGAATGATCGTGAGACGAGATGGAGACACCATTATTCTAAGCGTTTCTACGGCAAATATTTGGGAGCCTTGCAAAGGAGCGAAGATTGACTTGATGATCTCATAGAAGCATTTTCTGCCCTTGAAATCGATAAATGGAGAAGCTTCAAGGATGATTGGAAATTAATACAGAAACTTTGTGAAAAAAAGAATTAGGAGAGCATTGTTGAGCCGTGCTTAGAAAGTTTCCTCACAATTGTGTCCTGGAAAATAATGAATTACGTATTCTTCTTATGCATATTCTAAATCTATTTGAATGATACACTCTCGCATCTATATTTAGGTGATCTCACAATTTGATGTCCTCCTTCAATGAATCCCTTGAAGAGGTCGCCATCGTCCCATTCCTGTTGGCGGTGAGAGAAGCAATCAGATATGATGCCATTCCAACTAACATTATTCTTTGTTATCAAACTAACCATAAAAAAGACAATAAAAATATTGTAAACATGCTTGACAATCGATGGAAGAATTAGTTTAAGAAACATATTATAGGATTTCTTCAGTGCAATCATACATAAGACAGCCGTCCGTTTGAACCTTTACATCTAGCAGGAACAAGCAATCGTACATACCAAAGTCATCCTTGTCGACATTTGGATCGAGAAGGAACAAGAAAGACTTATCCTACGAGTCGTGTATGTGGCGCGTGAGCCGAAGAGGGCATGTGAGTACAAGTAACATGGCCCCATTTGCCTTAATACAGACCTTCAAAGAGAATAAACTGACGGTTTGGAATGGGACCACTTTCAATCTATTCGAAAACGGCCATAAAAGCCCTGCATAAGATGGTATTATTGCCCTCGGAAAAAGAAAAGTTTATGGAGGGGAGAAAAATGATACACTCTCGCATCTATATTTAACGTGAATTTGGGACTTATGAGCTGTACCTTTAAACTGCCGCAACTGCAAACGTGTGGGCGAATCCTTCCCTATGCAAGTTCTCCATGTATCAAGGAGAAGTAGGGAAGACTCTACACTAATGGAGAGAGCTTGCAAAATTTTCTTTTCAGTGGAAGACATCAGTAGAAAGATACATTCTAAAGATGAAGTGGAACATCTGCAATTGGTTTAAAGAGCTTGAAAGCATGGGCATTCTCTACAGGTTGGCTCGCACTAACAAACTAGCAGTACAATGGATGAGCAAAGCTTGGTGGGTGAGGCTTCTTTTAAGAAATACTCAAGAATTATCTCTTGCGGTGTGCACATATAGAAAAACCATGAACTCAGTGAAATAAAAAGTGCTCTCAAGACTATGAATAGGAATTACGGATAGAAAACATACATATACCCAAGAAAAATTAAATAATTAAAAATAAATAGAAACAAACAAGGCACATCAAACACGCATAATTTTAGAAGAACGCATACACGACATCGGATACAGAGCCTAAATACCACGAACAGGACAAAATGTCACATGACAAGAAAAATTTTGTTTCTATTTTTATGAGGAATTTTGACATGTCCATACAAGGTTGATACATATAATATATATAGAGATCTATAAAAACTGATAGGCGACTTATCAACTTGAGCTTCTCATTTGACAGGGAATTCGAAAAAAAAAACCCTCATTTTTTATAGCAAAAATGCCCATAAATTTTAGGCCCTAATTACATAGTATGAAGAGAAAGGACAATATTAATCAAAACATAGGTTGAGAACCTAGAATTGGAATCAACAAACAATCTAGAGGATAACATAGGGTGGGATTCTCCTAGATATGAGTTACGAAACAAAGGTGTTGTGTGAGGCTTAACCTTCACAATCAAATGAACTAACGAGTGTAAGTGGTTACTCTCAAGAGAATAACCAAAACCATAAGAGGTGAGAGTATGTATCCACCCATTCAACTCCATCCATACATATACCTCAAGTCCGAGGGGGTGAATGTGAGGAGAGGTTTCCAAGTGTTCAATCCACATGGATGCTAATCCAAGGCCTTCTAATATTGAAAG
This sequence comes from Ceratopteris richardii, assembly GCA_020310875.1. Classification (NCBI taxonomy): domain Eukaryota; kingdom Viridiplantae; phylum Streptophyta; class Polypodiopsida; order Polypodiales; family Pteridaceae; genus Ceratopteris; species Ceratopteris richardii. Next base: position 42,336,066 of record CM035406.1, on the reverse strand, counting down.
TCACATGAAATCACATCGCACTCACATGGTTCTCACATGGATTCTAGAATGATTTGTCTCAAGCTTGTACATACAATTCCAAAGGCTTTAGAGGCCTCCCTAAGTTTTAACTACCATACCCATAGGAAATATCAAAACTAATGGTCAAAACTCTTGAACTGCGTGTAAATAAATTCAAAGAGATCAAGGCTTCAAACCTACTTCAATCATTTACTTTAATGAGAAAATAAAATTTTTGTATCATGAAACTTTCAAAATCTTATTGTTGTACCATCCGATTAGGATGTCTCATCAGGAACTCCCTTGGAGCCTTTTCTCAATTAAGTAACTCTTAGTATCTCTTATAATTAGAGTAGTAATATTGTAGGTTCTCTAAAGTAATGAAGGAATGTGCCCCAAAAAACTTTGCAAAGAGATTATCTATGTCATTTAAGACATTAGATGTATTTTGCTGCCATCTACTTCAGACATCTCATTAAAATCTTGTTTTGGAACCATCTCTAAGTATCTCTTATACTTAGACTTAGCATTGAGTATGTTAGGTTCTTGCACAAATGTATACATGACATTAGGTCTATGTCAAAAACCTTTGCACAAAAACGTTTTCCAAGTGATCAATGAACTTAAACATTTTTGGCTACTAACTCTTTCATGTATACATTGTTTGGTCACCATATATATGGCAAGTGAGTCTTCCAAACAGAAGTTCCTGACTTGATACGCAAGACATAAGGTACCCAAATATTAATTTGAAATCGAGTCGCGTAGTGTTTATTTTGCGAAATAGGTTCACTAGATTTTTCAAATACTTAGTTTTGCATCTTACCAAATGTCTTGGTTTCCTTAAGCAATAAATTTCTAATTGAGACATGTTTACTTATCAATTTTCATTATGGAAGAAAATCAGATTTGCTTGCTATTCAAGTAAGTGCATGTTCTCACATGCAAATGGCTGTTTTCCATGGCATTTATGGTTCAACGAACTATGATTTGCTTAGAATTCATGCCTTCTATGCTCATATGCTTCTTCTTGTGCACATGTGTGCTTCCTTTTTAAACATAGTTATGATAATACACTCCATAGTTCTGTTTTTTAGAGCAAATTTTGTGTGTTTCTATTTTGTACAGATAATTATAGACTGAAGGGTCATAATTACAATAACAGTTGCATGGTCGGGCTAATTATTCACGAAGATGATTATTTCCCTCGAAAAAAGAGAATTTTATAGACTAACCACAAATATTACGCTATCGCATTTACATTTGTTGCGAATGTGGGACTTGCCAAATATTTTCTTGAGCTTGAAAGAGGCCGCTACAAGCTTGTCGGAAAATCTTGCCAAATGCAAATGTCTCCTTCAAATAAAGGATGACTAGGGAGGACTCTGCCTAGCTTTTTTAATGAGTGCAAACTTGCGTCTTGGCATAAAAAGCTCAAAGTTTTGATGATGAAATGTGAACTTTACCAAGATCAAACGTAGCTCTTGTAAGAACTATATATAGATTGAGAATGCTTATAAGGTCCTCCAAGCCTAAGTCGGAATACCCATGTTCTAGGGTCATGCTATCTTCATCCATCGCAAAAATAATCTCCATCATTGATGTATGGGGTAAATCCAATGGTAGAAATGTAGGATCGACAAATAGTTGTCTGTAGCCCTTGATCTTTCTTAATCCACACTTAGAATCGAGTCTAGATCCAATGATCCACATAAAATAGACCCTTCACCAAGTTAAGGAATTCTATTTTCTAGCCCTTGACTTAAGTTGATCCCACAAAGGACCAATCTCAAATTAAATGGCTTAGAAGTAATCTTCCTAACTATCCATCTACAGTCTACTCTACATGTCATCTGACCTCAAAATCAAGAACCAAGCAATGTCCAACACTCTAACATGGCATACAAAACAATTTCCATACAATGAATAATGTCTTGGAATACATCTGTACATACAAACATTCATACATACAAAATACATACACACATGCATACAAATGTACAAACATACATGCATGCATGCATACATACATACATACATATATACATACATATATGCATGCATACATACCTACATGGACATGTGGATCAATCAAAGGAATCCAAAAGCCACAAGATTCCATCAAGAAAAGTCACTCAACCACTCCCCAATTCATTTCAAATAAATCCTCCAAGTTAGGAGGCTGATTTGGAAAGGTAGTTCCTAGATTTTAGGGGCACACTTCTCACTATAAAAGAAGCATGTATCCCGACTTCTTTTGGGCCATCTTCTTGGAGTTTTAGCTCATATAAAGTGAGCACTAAGTGATGGAGTTGTGATAAGCAAGCCCCTTGCTTAAGCTACCCCCTTGCTTGCTTGTTTGTTTTCTTTTAGTAGGCATATCTATGTGTGTGCGCAGGCAGTGTTGCAACTCTATACCCCTGAGTTGTTAGCATTGGTTCTCCCTCATATTGTATCCATTTGATGTAATTATTGTCTCATTGGATAGATATTAGAGTCTATTTTATGCTCACAAATTCTCTGGAGCATTCTCTGAGTAATCAGGGAGCAACATTGATTTTAGTGAAGTTGTGTGATTGATATCTCTCTTGATGTGTAGGCTCTGTTGGAAATATTGTACTCTCTGTTGTAAGGGCTGGTTCTCCTTCTATATTTATCCATTTGCTATGATTTTGGTGTCGTTGGGTGGCTATTATAGTTCTCTAAAGTTGACTCAAGTTTGAGATTCATTCTCTGTATAATCTCTAAGAAACGCTTGCTGGAGTGAAGTGAGGTCTCTCCTTGACTAGCAGTTGTGAGCATTCAACTAGCTCATGTTGTAGACATTGTTTCTCTTTGTGTAAGCATGCATTTGAAGTGAAATTTGTTTTGTTGGAAAGCTCTTGGTGTCTACTAGAGTTCTACAAAGGCTCACTAGAGTTCTCTGCATAAGATCCGAGTAAGAGAATTTTTGGTGTGCAGAGGTCAAAGAAGTATACCTGTGGAGGTCATTCGCGCTTCGTCGTTGCTTAGGGGTTGAAATACTTCCCCCATCAATACATACATACATACACACATACATACATAAATACACACATACAAGATACAATAAATAAATACATACATACATACATACATATGTGCACATACACATACATATATACTTACTTATTTACATACTTACTTACACAGGTGTGTACATACATACATACATAAATACTTACTTACTTTCTTAATGGCTTAATTACATACATACATAATTTTTTATCTACATACATACATGCTTTACATACATACATACATACATACATACTTACTTACTTACCTACTCAAGTCCTTACACACACCTACATAAATATAAACATACATATATAAAAACACACACACACACACACACACATATATATTTAGACACACATACTTATACTTACTTATTTACTTACTCACGTACGTACATACTTACTTAAATTCATAAGTACACACACATATACATACATACATACATACTTACTTACTTAATTACTTATCTACTTACACACACCTACATACATGCTTACATATATGCATACTTAGGAAGATACATACATACATATATAGACACATTTCATATATAAACACATACATATATATGTACTTACTTACGATTTACTTACGTACATAGTTACTTATGTGCTTACATACATACATATCTACATACATCCTTACTTACATACTCACTTGCCTACACACATACATACAAACATACATTCATACATACATACACACATACACACATACACACATACATAAATACATACACACATACATACATAAACACTACAAGGAATATGGGCACATACCAACGGTTAACGTGAAACAATTTCATCACTATATAATTGCATAAAGCATCGCAACAAGCATCGAACGCTCAACATCAGTTTAACGATGAAAACATTGACGTTCTTAGTGACGTGTTGAGCGACGTGCATTTTGATGGTTACATTAACCGTTGTTAAAGCAAGGATATAAAAAAGCATCACATAAGCAACGATAAATTGCCTCACATAAATGATGATGATTAGTGTCTCTATCTAGAGAGGGATATATGATGGTTTAGCATCGGTTATACGATGGTTTTTTGATGAAAAAAATAAAAACATTGGAGGCTCTTCAAACGGCATCTACACGCATCAGATTGAAAAGCTCTCCAATGTTCATAATTGCACTGCACATATGAGCTGAAATAATTGCTTGCTGAATTGTTGTTTTGTCTAATCTCTATCTTATTGTCTTTCTCTCTCTCTCTCTTTCTCTCTTTGAGTTATCTCTCTTTCTTTCTTTCTCTCTCTCTCTATCTTTCTCTCTCTCTCTATGTCTCTCTCTCTCTCTCTCTCTCTCTCTCTCTCTCTCTCTCTTTATTACAGGTTATTCAAGAAGTCAACCAAGCAAAACATATGGCTAAATATTGTAACTGCAATTTCCATTCTTTGTATATCATTTGAATTGTGCTATTTTCATTAATTAGCATACTCACACTTATTGATATGCACATATACGCTTATACACGAAGATGCACGTTCACACATATACACATGCACATACACACATGCACATACACACACACGCATACATGTGCACATACACTTACACATACACACACATACACATATACACACATGCATATGCACAACCAGACTTGCATGCATGCATTATTGCATATGCACAACCAGACTTGCATGTATATGCACATCCACATGCATGCACATTCACATGCATGCATATACACATGGATGTAAATGGAAATGCATCCACATGGACATGCATGTTTCACACATATACACATGGGTATACATACACATGTTTATGTTTATAGACATACACATACATATGCACATACGTACATATACAGACACACATACACATATGTATGCATATATGTATACACACATGCACATACACATGCACATACATACATATACACATATACATGCACATACACATATATACACATATATGCACATACATACACACACATATGCACATACATACACACACATATGCACATACACATGCACATATATACATATACACATATATGTGCACATACACACATATACACATACCCTTACATAGATACATACATATATACATATACACACACATACACATGCACATGCATATGCACATACACATACATACACATATACCCTTACAGATGCACATGCACATATGTACATATACACACACACATACACATGCACATGCACTTTGTTAAACGCTGTGTTCTAACTGTCAGAAGTGCGTTTAAACGTTGTTGGGTTCTTGGGAGTGGAAGGGGTCTGTCAGACAGAGGCCCTATACTTGGTTCCCAAACTAACCATTTTTCATACAGCAACATACGGATGCGCAGAACTCTGTTAGGACTCTGTTACGCTTAGGAGCTTTACAATGCTCGATCCTAACCCGTCCAAAGTGTACCGAATACACTAAATTGCTATACTGTTCTGCACATAAATTTATGGGAATGCCAGAGACAATAGCAGTAATTCAACCCTTACCAACTAGGTACAAACAATCAAACAACACCGAAGAGACAGAGGGCTCAATAGCTTCAGACACACAGTACTGAAGACTCAGTACGCAACTTAGGAAGACCCTTACTGTAGCTTAATCTTTGCCGTACGAAGATAGACCTCGACACTGAAGTCAACACAATACGAACCCGAATACCAGAAAAGCTACCATAGCTACACAGACTTCATCAAACATTGGCAGACCATTTCAAGAAAGAATAACAACACGATACGCGCACTAACACAACAATCCCAATAGAGACTCGCAAATGATTTACTCAGACAACAGTACAACGATCTACCGTCTGTAAATGAAACTCACAATCGCAACAGAGATCGATAGACAACAACACGGATATGCACAGTATACTCAGAGTACTCAGAAATTAGACAAACAGCGCTACAACAATGTTTAGACAATCACCCAGACGGACAGTCTAGTGATTCCACGAATCGTCACTGAGCATCTCTTTTCCTTGCTTTATATAAAAGATTACAACTGTTAGTGTAACAACTTTTCGCGCGTGCGAACAAAAGATTCAGTTTTACAACTTCCAATCCGGTGTCGGGAAGATTTACATCTTCGAGTTGATGACCAGAGAAAATGAAAACAACTTAATTGGTGAATTCTAAACCTCTTTTTCACTGTTGAACAATTGCTCTGGATTGAATTACCTACTTTTGAAGTGTTTGCAGGTACGAGAAATGATGAAGAAAATATGTTCAAATTAGGGTTTATCCTAATTACTCAATTAATGAGTATTTCATATTTATACATGCTTGATTCATGGGTATTTAACCCTAGGGTTTTCTAAGTTCATATGATTTTATGTCAATTAGGTTCATTTGAAGGGTCTCAAAAGATTCTAATGGGTTCATGTTAGGGTTTACAAGGGATCAGAAAGATTTTAATGGGTTATCAATGATTTCCAAAGGGTTTTAATAGGGTTTTGATGGGTTTTAAGTAGGTTTCTAGGGTTTTAGAATGTTTTAAGGGTTAAAATAATTAATATTTAAGGAAATTAATCTACAACTAAACATTGGTTCAATAATAAGAATTAAAATATGGTTTAAATACTTATTTAATCATGTATGTGCAATTAAATCCTAAGGTTTGATTTAATTAAAACTTAAACTAAGGTTAATTTAAATGATTTATTTAATTAAGAAAATTAAGGTAATAGAATAAAATAATAATTGAAGTGGATAATTAATGAGCGGTGTATGTGAGTGTTGTTTAAAGTGTGGTGTGGGTTAAGTGTGTAACTAAAGTGGTTAAAGTGAATAGTTTCAAAGTGTGGTAGTTGTGAGTGCAAGTTAAAAGAGTGGTAGAAAAAAAATATGCATTTAAAGTGTAAAAAAGGTGTGTACAAAGAGTGGTGAGTGTGAGGGTAATTAAAAGAGAGGTTGTGTGAGAAAAGTTAATTAAAGTGTGGTGAATGTTAATGGAGAAAAGTGAGGATGAGGAAATAAAGTAAAATCAAAGGAATGGTTTACAAATGTGTTGTGTATGTATAAATATATGGGTTAAGCTTTGTTCTTCTCTAATGTTTTGCAGGTATTTTTCTCTTCTTCTTCTCATATTGCTTTATATGTGTAGGAGAGAGTTGATTGTTTCCCTCTACGTTAGATCATCACGAGAGAGAGAATTGTGGCCATTTCTGTTCGTTAGGCACTGTTGCTACTGCTAGAGAGAGAATTCTTGGATTATTCTAGTACTGAAACTCACAACAGGGAGATTAGAGAGGAGATCTAATGGCGGCATGCATACACGCTGGAGAGAGATGCAAGAGAGCATGAAGCTTTGGATGATGGCCTGCTGCATTTCTTCCGAACCCCATAGCTTAATCCTAAACATCGAGTTCATATGCAGTCAATAACTCATCATCTCCTCGGTTCTCTGCAGCGCCTGATTATCGTGACAGACAAATTTCCTTAGCACTTACTTTCAGATGTAAAATTGATTGTCTCATTAACGCAGGACAACTTCTAGACTTGTCAGTGTTGGCGGCTATAGAATCGTAGATGCGTAGATTGTCTGTAGAGAGAGAACGTTGTCTATAGAGAAAGTGGCTCTGAGGTGCGCGCACACGTTGAGTTAGAGGGAGTGGAACTGTTTTCAGTCGGGTACCGTACGCTATCAGCTTCAGAGTCTGGCGGTGTTTCAGAATTATTAAGAGAGAGAGATAGAGACCGCCCTCCCCTCCACGGCGGCTGCAGCGCGCAGCGCGCGCGCAAAGAGAGAGAGAGAGAGAGAGAGAGAGAGAGAGAGAGAGAGAGAGAGAGAGAGAGAGAGAGAGAGAGAGAGAGAGAGAGAGAGAGAGAGAGAGAGAGAGAGAGAGAGAGAGAGAGAGAGAGAGAGAGAGAGAGAGAGAGAGAGAGAGAGAGAGAGAGAGAGAGAGAGAGAGAGAGAGAGAGAGAGAGAAAGAGAAAGAAAGAGAGTAAGAGAGTAAGAGAGAGGGAGAGAAAGCAAAAGAGAGAAAGAAAGAGGGAGAGAGAGAGAGATAAAGTGAGAGAGAGTGGACGAGAGCAAGACTAATTAGTTGAGTAGTTTTTTTAATTGTTATGTTTCATATTGCATACTTAAAAGTTTAATGTATTGATTATGCACATATTTAGAGAGCATGAAAACATTAATTTGCTTAGCTAGTTACTTATGAAAGCATGAGTTAGAAGTACATATGGGATATGCCTACATTTAATGAGTTTGTCTACATAAAAGAACTCATGGATGTGTTTGCATACATACATCTACTTGCTAGTATGCATATGATTTTGCATTAAAAGTATGTTTACAGAAGTGCAAGTGTGCATGTGCATATTCATGTGAGAATGTGTGTATGCATGTATATTGTTTTAAGTTAGGATTGTGAATGTATCTCCATATAGGAACTAAAGATTGGATGTGCTAGGATGCATTAAAGTATGTTAGCATATATAGTTGAGTGAGATCATGGAAGCATACAAATGAATAAGGATATAATTTTTAATGTATGGGCATATATGTATGAAAGTAAATAGCATGGATGTGAATGTATGCATTAGAGTGTATTCGAATGCTTTATTGTATGCATGAACATGAGCATGTGTATGTTTTAATGTATGTGAAGAATGTCTTTTATGTTTCTTCTTGATTTCTTGTTAGATTACTAATATATCGAATGTTTTGCAGAAACATTGAAGATGAAGAGCAAATGAAGTGCAGTGATCCTAATGTTTTGTTTCAGAAACATTGAAGATGAAGAGCAAATGAAGTGCAGTGAACCTAATGTTTTGTTTCAGAAACATTGAAGATGAAGAGCAAATGAAGTGCAGTGATCCTAATGTTTTGCAGAAACATTGAAGATGAAGAGCAAATGAAGTGCAGTGATCCTAATGTTTTGTTTCAGAAACATTGAAGATGAAGAGCAAATGAAGTGTAGTGAACCTAATGTTTTTTGCAGAAACATTGCAGATTACAATCAGTTAAAGTGAAGTACAAGCAGTTGAAGTGAACCGGCAGATTGAAGATCCATTTAAACCTTATATCTCCATTTAGTCATTTACCCGATTGCTTAGACATTTATCCAATTATCTAGACTTTACAATTGTATTAGCTTATTAATTCATTTATTCAAACCAGTTTAGCATCATATTGTTTCTATTAGTTCTTTCATGTCTTCCGATTTATACCATGAATCTGAACACAGTAGTAATGACATCATTGAACATACAACCGAATCCATAGAATTAGTGTCAGAAGAACTTATTAAGAACAATATTACTTCGGAATCATTAGTGTCTTTATCTTATGATCAATGTTTAACTACATTCCTAGCATTTTCTTCCATTGCATCTCCTGAATCACAAAGTAGTGAAGATTTATTTCCACCAACTTTAGTTAAACAAACTCATCCAAAACCATTAGAAGCTACAGTAGAAGAGATAGTTAAACATCAGATAACCGAAGAGTCATTTTTTTTAACACCCAAACAGGTAGCTATTGCCAGATATAAAGCAGCTTGTCCCTATGGTCCTTAGTTTGAGTCCGCTACAGACACCCTGCGTGTGCCGAACGATTTAGGCGGATGACTTGATCCACCATCCGAGCATCCCTCACGACCCGACATTGGTGAACCCGACGTGAACAAACGGCGATGCAGCTCAGGTATAAATTTTAAATTTTGCTTGCATATGCATACATCGACAGGTTGAATTGCAGAAGCTTCTTCATCCGTGGGAGCTGTGGCTGTGTCGTTGGAACCTTGCACTTTTCTAGGTGTTGAGGGCTGTTCCCTAGGGAACTGAGCGCCTCCACGAAGAGTGGCAAGTAGCTATCCTCATCTCGCCACCCCTTTTCATCGACATTAGAAGCAAGAACGTTTGCACAATCATCCATTAGCAACTGATGTATTAGATTTTGATTCTATTAAAAATTGTATAAACTTATACACAAGTCACTCTTTAAGCCTCTTCTTCGATTCAGATTACAGGTATTGATCTATCATCTAAGACTTCTTGTTGCTCAAATATCAATGGGTAAAAAAGCAGTTAATTTAAACATGCATAAAACGAACTTTACTATGGAGGGTTTAATTAAGAATGCAAATTCGGGACTTGAAACACAACTCAAAGATTTAGAGGATAAGTTGAATTCGTCAAATCAAGAAAAGTTTAAAGAAGTATTTTTGTTAATTGACAAGTTAAGTGAGTTTTCTAATTCAAATAGAGCGATGTGTGGAATTTTACAAGAAATTGTTAAAACATTAAAGATCCAAATAGATGATTTGACCAAAAAAGTCAATGAAATCCCTAAATGCAAGTGTAATGAACATGAAATGCAAAGTTTATCTCCAAAGTTGCCTAATGAAACCCATATGAATGAGTTTAGGAAATCCACCTTTAGGGCTATGAATAGGAAAATATATCCCTTAAGATGCTTTTGGTGTGACCAACTAGGTCATAGGTACGAGGATTGTGTTGCTTATAGTAATGCATGTCAAAATCACTTAGTCATTTCACATAACCTGAAGATTTGTGATTATCAAACACAACTACCTTTGAAATTAAACTTAGGTCGAGGAGGGATGATAGACTATTATGATCAAACAAAATTGAGTCCTAAAACCAAACTTCAAAAACAATGGAAACCGAAGAGTCATAATGAGAAAAGTAATGTATGTCAATTACATTCTATGAACACCAAGATTGTGCCTAAATGTGAATGCTTGGACAATGATCAAAACCTTCTTACACCTAAATCTATGAGTAACATTGATATTCAAACTACATTTAAGGATCAAGATACATTGAAAAAGTTTAAGAAAGAAGAAGATGTAAAGATAAAAGATGATGAAAATGAACAATCCATTAATGGAAATGAAGACATTTATGTGGATAAAACAGAACCTAAAGTCATAGAAATTGACAATAAATGTGATCAAAATAAAAATGATGAAAGAAGAGTACAAACATCTGAAGACGAAAATCTTCAACTTCAATCAGAACATGACAAGAATATGGGAAAATGGCTACAAGAAGCCATATGGAAGATTGAAAATGATACCAAAAACTCATCTGAAGTTAAGATAAAGAAGAACAATTTTAGAGAATAGTTTTATTATGATGAAATTGTTTATTGAATTTAAAATGTTTTAAATTTTGATATTGCTTGCTGCATATATGTCTGTTTCCCTAAAGATTGAGAAACATATACCTAAAAATGTTTAGTTTTATGAAGTTTAATGCTTGAAAAGCTAGTTAAAAGCTTATGATTAAGTTTACATTATGATTTGTTTAATCAAAAGAATTCTAAAATATGAAAACACAAAGTTTGTTCAAATTAAACAAAAACATGTTTTGAAATTAGGCTTGCAATGATTCATATGCTTGTCATTTCCTAAATTTATGAAGAACTTATGATTTTTTTTCTTTCATAAAAAGGAAGAAATCTATTATGATGAACAATTATGAAGAACATTATTATAATGAAATGATAAATATTTTGTTTATAGTAATTATGATGGTATACTTTTAGAAGGAAGAAATATACATGATATAAATATGATTATGATTAATATGAAGAACATGATACAATCAGATGATGATTTTATTGTCATACCATATGATGAGTAAGAGGAACTTTCATAATTCAGATATGATTTTTTTTCATTGATATCAAAATATGATGCTCATTTATAAGGATACAATTTAAAAATACTATGAACATTATGATTTTTTCTAAAATTTATGAACTTTGTTACATAGGTTGAAAAACCTATTCTTAAAATTAAAAATGCATTATTTATGACAATTATAACTACTATGAATTTTTTATGATGAAATTTGTGACATGATGAAGATGAATTTGATAGAATATATGAATTTCTATTTGCAAAATAAATGATCATGAAGATTACTTGTTTTGTAGCTTCTACTTTATGAGTGCTTACAGTTGATGATGAGCATGATTAATTATGTATGAATGAAATTCTTTAGTGTGGGTTTCTTTTGTAGGAAAACCAAGAGAAGATTTGAATATGAAATTTAATAATTTTGCGTGTCTAGCTGTTGCTGGTTGAGTTCTAACAGGTCTTTGAAGAACAAATTAAGATGCATAAAGATGAGCAGATTGAAGATGAAGCAGATTGAAGATAAAATTGATTTTAGGTCGTATTTTTCTTTGTCCTAAAATTTTGTTTTATGTATTTTATTTGCATTCATTTAAAACTAATTGATAAAATCTGGAATGAAGAATATTAATTTATAAAGGACTCTATTTAACCATATTAGGGAAATAAACATAATTTATATTTCTACATTTATAAATTAAGTGAGATTTGTTAGAAATAGAAGGATTTGTAGTTCATTTAAATAACGAAAGTAGTTGTATATATGGAGGAGCATATTGTTGCATGATACATGTCTGTGAAAACCTAGATCTTTCTTGTCCATGCAGCTAGATCCTTAGCTCGGATTAAGGGGTTAAGCCTTTCCCCTTTAAAACAAAAAAGTAGCGGAAAAAAAAAAATATATATATATATATATTGACATGGAAGTTATACCTTCTTTCACCCCAAAAAGGTATTTACATTTATTATCGACATGAAGTTTATATCATATTTATATGAAGAAACTAGTTGTGAAAAAACACATCTAGTGATTAAAATTGGGCATACAAGGCGGCTGTCGGTCCAAGTAGATTTAGTAGATTTCTTTGGCATGCTTGATTGCTTATATGTGACTGCATATATATAACGAAACCTGCATTTGAATGAATGAAAATGAATTCTGTTTTATACTAATCTTTACATAGTTTATAAATGGATAAAATATAAACTAATGTTTGTTGACTGAAAAGGTTAATAGTTTACCTTTATACTTTAATATGTTTTCATTGCCAGATATAATTTAATTAAACTTCATGTGCATGTTGAAAAGATTAAAAATTTGATAATTTAAAATATGTTTATAAAAGAATTTGATGCTGTTCTATGATTTAATTTCAGGATAATCATTGAACATGCTGCTTCCCTCAATCTGCAAGTTGGCCCATCAAGGACGATGTGCAGGTTTGGTGGAGGTGGATGTCGGGAAGATTTACATCTTCCAATTGATGACCAGAGAAAATGAAAACAACTTAATTGGTGAATTCTAAACCTCTTTTTCACTGTTGAACAATTGTTCTGGATTGAATTACCTACTTTTGAAGTGTTTGCAGGTACAAGAAATGATGAAGAAAATATGTTCAAATTAGGGTTTATCCTAATTACTCAATTAATGAGTATTTCATATTTATACATGCTTGATTCATGGGTATTTAACCCTAGGGTTTTCTAAGTTCATATGATTTTATGTCAATTAGGTTCATCTGAAGGGTCTCAAAAGATTCTAATGGGTTCATGTTAGGGTTTACAAGGGATCAGAAAGATTTTAATGGGTTATCAATGATTTCCAAAGGGTTTTAATAGGGTTTTGATGGGTTTTAAGTAGGTTTTCTAGGGTTTTAGAATGTTTTAAGGGTTAAAATAATTAATATTTAAGGAAATTAATCTATAACTAAACATTGGTTCAATAATAAGAATTAAAATATGGTTTAAATACTTATTTAATCATGTATGTGCAATTAAATCCTAAGGTTTGATTTAATTAAAACTTAAACTAAGGTTAATTTAAATGATTTATTTAATTAAGAAAATTAAGGTAATAGAATAAAATAATAATTGAAGTGGATAATTAATGAGCGGTGTATGTGAGTGCTGTTTAAAGTGTGGTGTGGGTTAAGTGTGTAACTAAAGTGGTTAAAGTGAATAGTTTCAAAGTGTGGTAGTTGTGAGTGCAAGTTAAAAGAGTGGTAGAAAAAGAATATGCATTTAAAGTGTAAAAATGGTGTGTACAAAGAGTGGTGAGTGTGAGGGTAATTAAAAGAGAGGTTGTGTGAGAAAAGTTAATTAAAGTGTGGTGAATGTTAATGGAGAAAAGTGAGGATGAGGAAATAAAGTAAAATCAAAGGAATGGTTTACAAATGTGTTGTGTATGTATAAATATATGGGTTAAGCTCTGTTCTTCTCTAATGTTTTGCAGGTATTTTTCTCTTCTTCTTCTCATATTGCTTTATATGTGTAGGAGAGAGTTGATTGTTTCCCTCTACGTTAGATCATCACGAGAGAGAGAATTGTGGCCATTTCTGTTCGTTAGGCACTGTTGCTACTGCTAGAGAGAGAATTCTTCGATTATTCTAGTACTGAAACTCACAACAGGGAGATTAGAGAGGAGATCTAATGGCGGCATGCATACACGCTGGAGAGAGATGCAAGAGACCATGAAGCTTTGGATGACGGCCTGCTGCATTTCTTCCGAACCCCATAGCTTAATCCTAAACATCGAGTTCATATGCAGTCAATAACTCATCATCTCCTCGGTTCTCTGCAGCGCCTGATTATCGTGACAGACAAATTTCCTTAGCACTTACTTTCAGATGTAAAATTGATTGTCTCATTAACGCAGGACAACTTCTAGACTTGTCAGTGTTGGCGGCTGTAGAATCGTAGATGCGTAGATTGTCTGTAGAGAGAGAACGTTGTCTATAGAGAAAGTGGCTCTGAGGTGCACGCACACGTTGAGTTAGAGAGAGTGGAACTGTTTTCAGTCGGGTACCGTACGCTGTCAGCTTCAGAGTCTGGCGGTGTTTCAGAATTATTAAGAGAGAGAGAGAGTTATCAGATTAAGAGAGAGAGATAGAGACCGCCCTCCCCTCCACGGCGGCTGCAGCGCGCAGCGCGCGCGCAAAGAGAGAGAGAGAGAGAGAGAGAGAGAGAGAGAGAGAGAGAGAGAGAGAGAGAGAGAGAGAGAGAGAGAGAGAGAGAGAGAGAGAGAGAGAGAGAGAGAGAGAGAGAGAGAGAGAGAGAGAGAGAGAGAGAGAGAGAGAGAGAGAGAGAGAGAGAGAGAGAGAGAGAGAGAGAGAGAAAGAGAAAGAAAGAGAGTAAGAGAGAGGGAGAGAAAGCAAAAGAGAGAAAGAAAGAGGGAGAGAGAGAGAGATAAAGTGAGAGAGAGTGGACGAGAGCAAGACTAATTAGTTGAGTAGTTTTTTTAATTGTTATGTTTCATATTGCATACTTAAAAGTTTAATGTATTGATTATGCACATATTTAGAGAGCATGAAAACATTAATTTGCTTAGCTAGTTACTTATGAAAGCATGAGTTAGAAGTATATATGGGATATGCCTACATTTAATGCGTTTGTCTACATAAAAGAACTCATGGATGTGTTTGCATACATACATCTACTTGCTAGTATGCATATGATTTTGCATTAAAAGTATGTTTACAGAAGTGCAAGTGTGCATGTGCATATTCATGTGAGAATGTGTGTATGCATGTATATTGTTTTAAGTTAGGATTGTGAATGTATCTCCATATAGGAACTAAAGATTGGATGTGCTAGGATGCATTAAAGTATGTTAGCATATATAGTTGAGTGAGATCATGGAAGCATACAAATGAATAAGGATATGATTTTTAATGTATGGGCATATATGTATGAAAGTAAATAGCATGGATGTGAATGTATGCATTAGAGTGTATGCGAATGCTTTATTGTATGCATGAACATGAGCATGTGTATGTTTTAATGTATGTGAAGAATGTCTTTTATGTTTCTTCTTGATTTCTTGTTAGATTACTAATATATCGAATGTTTTGCAGAAACATTGAAGATGAAGAGCAAATGAAGTGCAGTGATCCTAATGTTTTGTTTCAGAAACATTGAAGATGAAGAGCAAATGAAGTGCAGTGAACCTAATGTTTTGTTTCAGAAACATTGAAGATGAAGAGCAAATGAAGTGCAGTGATCCTAATGTTTTGCAGAAACATTGAAGATGAAGAGCAAATGAAGTGCAGTGATCCTAATGTTTTGTTTCAGAAACATTGAAGATGAAGAGCAAATGAAGTGTAGTGAACCTAATGTTTTTTGCAGAAACATTGCAGATTACAATCAGTTAAAGTGAAGTACAAGCAGTTGAAGTGAACCGGCAGATTGAAGATCCATTTAAACCTTATATCTCCATTTAGTCATTTACCCGATTGCTTAGACATTTATCCAATTATCTAGACTTTACATTTGTATTAGCTTATTAATTCATTTATTCAAACCAGTTTAGCATCATATTGTTTCTATTAGTTCTTTCATGTCTTCCGATTTATACCAAGAATCTGAACACAGTAGTAATGACATCATTGAACATACAACCGAATCCATAGAATTAGTGTCAGAAGAACTTATTAAGAACAATATTACTTCGGAATCATTAGTGTCTTTATCTTATGATCAATGTTTAACTACATTCTTAGCATTTTCTTCCATTGCATCTCCTGAATCACAAAGTAGTGAAGATTTATTTCCACCAACTTTAGTTAAACAAACTCATCCAAAACCATTAGAAGCTACAGTAGAAGAGATAGTTAAACATCAGATAACCGAAGAGTCATTTTTTTTAACATCCAAACAGGTAGCTATTGCCAGATATAAAGCAGCTTGTCCCTATGGTCCTTAGTCTGAGTCCGCTACAGACACCCTGCGTGTGCCGAACGATTTAGGCGGATGACTTGATCCACCATCCGAGCATCCCTCACGACCCGACACCGGCGGCCGATAACACTCTGGCATGCACGGTGGACTCGAACCCGCAGGCTAATCAAAATTACTGTTCTTCTATAATGCCGTCTAAATACATGTTTCTGGCTAATCTAAAGGTTCGGGCAATTTTCTTCTTTAAAGTTTCTAACAGCTGTTTGAGAGTATCCGGTTCTACTAGTTGTGCATCTACTCTTACAGAACTTAAAGCTATAGCTTCGGTCAGCAAAATTTCTGCTTGCGTCTCCAGAAAGGCTTCTTGTAGGTAGAAATCGTTCGATAAAGCCGCATCTATAGAAACTTTCATTTCTCCCACTTGTTTCTCCATCTTGCTTACTCTTTCTTTCTGATTGTCTAGCTGATTCTCCCTTCTTTCGATCTCTTGATTATGAAACTGTATGGTTCTGGAATATGCATCCCTTTCTCTTCGGAGATCTGTTATTACTTTTTGTATTTGTGCTTTTAATGTCAGTTTTCACCATAGAATGTTGTTTACCTCGTCGAATTCTATCTTACATTTTTGGAGTTCTTCGGTTGTTTTCATCGCTAGATCGTACTGCTCTTGGCCTTTTTGTACCACTTCGTCTAGTTGAACTCTGGTTTCTTCGAGCAGATTTCCTAATGCGACTTGCATCTTCTTTGTCCTGTAACTCTTGTTTCATTTTACTGATTTCGGCATTTGCATTCTGTAATGATTCTTCTTTCTTTGTGAGCTCAGCCACCACCGCATCTCTCTGTCTGGTAACCATTCCCTGTTCGGCAATTCTGGCCTGTAATTCCTTCAGCTGTTCTTGTAGAGATTGGTTTTCGGCTTTGGCTACTAGTAATTCTTCCTGTAGGGGGCTAATGTTGGCCTCGATTAGATCTACTTTATGTTGGAATTCATTGCGAATATTCTCTGTTACTTGCTTCATTTGCGCAGGGAGTTTTTGTGATAAATTGATTAGCAGTTGACCCATTGACGCTAACTCAGAGAATATCGGGATGGACGTGAGTGGAGGAGGGGGACGAGGTTGGGAAGAGGATGCGGTGAGGAGTTGCTGGGAGTTTGGTGGAGAGTAGTTAGGCGATGAAGATGAAGAAGCTACGAGTTCGTCGGGTTCATTGGGTGGAATAGGAAGGATGGGGTTGAGCAGAGGTTCCGGTGGTGGAGTGGGCAGGACAGGGTTAGGTTCTGTTACCTGTTCTGTTGTTTGTTGTGCAATCTCGGCAGCTGTGGACTCAACTGCTTTTAGAAGTTCGTCGAAAACTTCTTTAACGATCTATTCTTCATTTCTTTGGTTTTTCTGCTCTGATTGTTGCTGTGATGTCTCTTGTGATGAGCTTGTGTTGGATTCGGTGTGATCCTCTTGATCTTGTTGTCCTTCTGATGAAGATTGTGCTGATGATTCGTGCTGCATAGACGTTGCGGTGTCATGGAAGGTTTCTTCGTCCTGTTTTTCTTCTTCTTTGTCATATTCTTTATTTCCTTCGTCTCAACCTTGTGCTTCACTTTCAGATGAGCTGATTCTAATTCTTTTCCGGCGGAAGAGTTGATTGAGTTCCTCTTCGTCTTCTTCATCATCTTCCAATAATTGGGCCGATTCTTCATGGTGCAGGACCGGGCCTCTGGGTGGTGGTTGTGCTGCAAGAATGGCCGGAAAAAGGAAAGATATGATGTGCGGCAGTCTGGACCTTGGCATTCCTCCTTTGTTTACCTGTTTTGATGATCGAAACACATTCTTTGTGAATGCGGTGGAAGAAGTACGATGCAAAATTTATAGGTTCTCGGGTAGCTAAGTCTATGGCGGAGTAGAAGGGTCGAGATATTCCATATGTGCACTTTTGGAGATTGAGGGTGGCTACTAAGAATTGTAGCGCAGATCTCTCAGGTTCAGGACGGTAGACGATGGCGTATTCGTTAGAGGAACTCCTAGGGAATAGTTGGTTCATGGTGGCTATTGGCAGATTCGGGCCACTTTCCCGACCTTGCTGAGGGAGTCTAAACGCCTCAGCAAAAGCTTGGAAGGTGATTACGGTTCGTGAAGGTAGGGATGTGATCGCCCAACTTTGTTTGGTGGCAGGTGTTTTAGCGATAGCGGTGATTATCTGGGCAAAGAACGGGTGGGATTCCACTGAATGCCATGGCAGTTCAGCGAAATTGGCCAACCCACGTATGCGCAGAAACTCTCCTACATCGGCAGGGAGACCGTCACGGAAAGCGGCATAGTTTGCCAGAGCTTCCATGGCGCACATAGAAAACGCAAGCACAAGACGCAAAGCACATGGTTTACACAATCACACAAATCACGCAAACACAATAGCGATTTTTGGCGAAACTGAGAAGGTTGAGTAGATGTGCTGCAGTGGAGAGCAGTCAAAATCACTAATCATCGTGCGACGCTGAGATGATAACTTCATAACTTTGGTGTGCATGCATGAGCAGCTGGAAAGGGTAGGGTGGTTGTTGACATAATTAGTTATCAAAACGCGGATATTTACAGACTTATATTAATTTATTAAGCATGCAAAATTAAAAGAAAATAAAAGAAAAGAAAAGAAAACGCAAAAATGCGCGGCCAATCCGTGGAACGTTCAGTGTGGATCAGATGCTTGTTGATACGGCCGTAGCTTTGATCCATTTATCACCTTTGGAAGAGGAATTCCGGTCAAAGTAATCAACCGAAAAGTTACGGGGCTCACTTGTTCAAAAATCCGGTAGGGGCCAAACCATCGTAACTTGAATTTGCCAGCAGAGCGATTTGATTTTGCATTGTAAAATAGTACAAGTTGTCCCACCGTAAAAACTGGGGTCTTTAGATAGCGATCATGTGTTCGATCTTGTCTTAGCTATACTTCCTGTATAGTTAGAAAACTTTGCCATCGGTGCTCATCCAGTTTTCTGAGTGTATCTAGCCGAAATGATAAAGAATCTTCTGGTATTAATTTCTGAGTGAGAGCCACACGTAAGCTTTGCACAATAATTTCCATGGGTGCTATGGCTTCCAATCCATAAGCTAGTTTGAAGGGTGTTAGACCTGTTGCTACCGTATAGGTAGTTTGGTATGCCCACAGGACTGCAGGTAACAATTGGTCCCATCTTTTCGGTGCTTCCAGAATGAGTTTTCGAAGCATATTCAACAGGGTCTTGTTTGTACTCTCAGCCAAACCATTTGCACGAGGATAATATGGTGAACTTAATTTATGCGTGATCTAAAAAGAATGTGTAAGTACTTTCATTAAATTGTTGACAAAATGAGTGCCTTGATCTGTAACAAGCTCTAAAGGTAATCCAAAATGCCGAAAGACATCTTTCATTAGGCACTTTGCTACCGAAACAGCTGTGGAAGACTTTAAAGCCCATGCTTCTGCCCATCTGGTCGTATAGTCTGTACAGGTCAGAATATAACGATTATTGCTGAGTATTGCTGGCGGTGTAATAGGTCCGATAAAGTCTAGACCCCACTTCTGAAAAGGATCTAATGGCGAGACAAGTTGTAGAGGGAGAAGATGACGTTGCAAGGGCTGTCCAGATCTCTGACAACTATCACATTGTTTGACAAATTGTGATATATCCTTGTATATAGTAGGCCACCAAAGTCCACTTTGCAGAATTTTTCGGTGCGTTAAATCTGTTGCAAAATGGCCACCGGAAGGAATTAAGTGAGCCAAAGTAATGACTGAGTTAACTGCATGTGGTGGAATACAACGAAGTAAAACTCCAGTGTGATCCATATAGTATAATTCCCCAGCAATCAACCGAAATCGGCGGCTGAAAACTGCAATTTTCCTGCGTATTGCAGTAGAAGTCTGAGAAGGGAGGCATCCATCAGTAAGAAAGGTCAATATCTGATCATAGTATGTAGATGGCATAGGTGGGTCTGCAATTTCATCATTAGTCGGTTCAGAAACATAAATTGCCGGTGTTGTGTCATCTACACCGACCGGAGCTTCACCGGAATCTAAGCGAGAAAGGAAATCTGCTAAGGCATGTGAACTGCCAGGCCGATGAATAACTTCGTAATCAAATTCTTGTAAAAGCAGAACCCATCGCGCTAATCGGCCATCTAAGTGCTGTTGCCGAACCAGATAGACAAATGCAACATGATCTACATGAAAAGTAAATTTGTGGCCAAGTAAATAATGCCTGAACTTCTTGAGAGAGTATACTAAACCTAGACATTCCCTTTCAGTTACAGAGTAATTCTTTTCCGCAGGGGCAAGCCTTCGACTTGCATAGTATACTGGTCTGAACCACTTATTCGTTTGTTGCATTAATACGATTCCAATTGCTATATCTGAGGCATCAACCAATACATGAAAGGGGTGATCTCAGTCGGGAGGCTGTAAGATGGGAACTTGTATGAACCAACTATTCCCTAGGAGTTCCTCTAATGAATACGCCATCCTCTGCCATCCTGAACCTGAGAGATCCGCGCTACAACTCTTAGTAGCCACCCTCAATCTCCAAAAGTGCACATATGGAATATCTCGACCCTTCTACTCCGCCATAGACTTAGCTACCCGAGAACCTATAAATTTTGCATCGTACTTCTTCCACCGCATTTACAAAGAATGTGTTTCGATCATTAAACAGGTAAACAAAGGAGGAATGCCAAGGTCCAGACTGCCGCACATCATATCTTTCCTTTTTCCGGCCATTCTTGCAGCACAACCACCACCCAGAGGCCCGGTCCTGCACCATGAAGAATCGGCCCAATTATTGGAAGATGATGAAGAAGACGAAGAGGAACTCAATCAACTCTTCCGCCGGAAAAGAATTAGAATCAGCTCATCTGAAAGTGAAGCACAAGGTTCAGACGAAGGAAATAAAGAAGATGACAAAGAAGAAGAAAAACAGGACGAAGAAACCTTCCATGACACCGCAACGTCTATGCAGCACAAATCATCAGCACAATCTTCATTAGAAGGACAACAAGAACAGGAGGATCACACCGAATCCAACACAAGCTCGTCACAAGAGACATCACAGCAACAATCAAAGCAGGAAAACCAAAGAAATGAAGAACAAATTGTGAAAGAAGTTTTCGACAAACTTCTGAAAGCAGTTGAGTCCATTGCTGCCGACACTACACAACAAACAACAGAACAGGTAACAGAACCTAACCCTGTCCTGCCCACTCCACCACTCGAACCTCCGCTCTCCTTCCTATTCCACCCAATGAACCCGACGAACTCGCAGCTTCTTCATCTTCATCGCCTAACTACTCTCCACCGAACTCCCAACAACTCCTCGCCGCATCCTCTTCCCAACCTCGTCCCCCTCCTCCACTCATGTCCATCCCCGTATTCTCTGAGTTAGCATCAATGAGTCAACTGCTAATCAATTTATCGCAACAACTCCCTACACAAATGAAGCAAGTAACAGAGAATATTCGCAATGATTCCAACATAAAGTAGATTTACTCGAGGCCGACATTAGCCCCCTACAGGAAGAATTACTAGTAGCCAAAGTTGAAAACCAATCTCTACAAGAACAGTTGAAGGAATTACAGGCCAGAATTGCCAGATAGGAAATGGTTACTAGACAGAGAGATGCGGTGGTGGCTGAGCTCACAAAGAAAGAAGAATCATTACAGAATGCAAATGCCAAAATCAGTAAAATGAAACAAGAGTTACAGGACAAAGAAGATGCAAGAATCGCATTAGGAAATCTGCTCGAAGAAACCAGAGTTCAACTAGACGAAGTGGTACAAAAAGGCCAAGAGCAGTACGATCTGGCGATGAAAACAACCGAAGAACTCCAAAAATGTAAGATAGAATTCGACGAGGTAAACAACATTCTACGGCGAAAACTGACATTAGAAGCACAATTACAAAAAGTAATAACAGATCTCCGAAGAGAAAGGGATGCATATTCCAGAACCAACAGTTTCAGAATCAAGAGATCGAAAGAAGGGAGAATCAGCTGGACAATCATTTTTTCAGAATCAAGAGATCGAAAGAAGGGAGAATCAGTTGGACAATAAGAAAGAAAGAGTAAGAAAGATGGAGAAACAAGTGGCAGAAATGAAAGTTTCCAGAGATGCGGCCCTATCGAACGATTTCTACCTACAAGAAGCCTTTCTACAGACGCAAGCAGAAATTTTGCTGACCGAAGCTATAGCTTTAAGTTCTGTAAGAGTAGATGCACAACTAGTAGAACCGGATACTCTCAAACAACTATTAGAAACTTTAAAGAAGAAAATTGCATGAACCTTTAGATTAGCCAGAAACATGTATTTAGACGGCATTATAGAAGAACAGTAATTTTGATTAGCCTGCGGGTTCGAGTCCACCGTGCGTGCCAGAGTGTTATCGGCCGCCGGATTGGAAGTTGTAAAACTGATTCTTTTGTTCGCACGCGCGAAAAGTTGTTACACTGGCAGTTGTAATCTTTTATATAAAGCAAGGAAAAGAGATGCTCAGTGACGATTCGTGGAATCACCAGACTGTCCGTCTGGGTGATTGTCTGAACGTTGCTGTAGCGCTGTTTGTCTAATTTCTGAGTACTCTGAGTATACTATGCATATCCGTGTTGTTGTCTATCAATCTCTGTTGCGATTGTGAGTTTTACAGTGCTCGATCCTAACCCGTCCAAAGTGTACCGAATACACTAAATTCCTATGCTGTTCTGCACATAAATTTATGGGAATGCCACAGACAATAGCAGTGATTCAACCCTTACCAACTAGGTACAAACAATCAGACAACACCGAAGAGACAAAGGGCTCAATAGCTTCAGACACACAATACTGAAGACTCAGTACGCAACTTAGGAAGACCCTTATTGTAGCTTAATCTTTGCCGTACGAAGATAGACCTCGACACTGAAGTCAACACAATACAAACCGAATACCAGAAAAGCTACCATAGCTACACAGACTTCACCAAACATTGGCAGACCATTTCAAGAAAGAAGAACAACACGATACGCGAACTAACATAACAATCCCAATAGAGACTCGCAAACGGCTTACTCAGACAACAGTACAACGATCTACCGTCTGTAAATGAAACTCACAATCGCAACAAAGATCGATAGACAACAACACGGATATGCACAGTATACTCAGAGTACTCAGAAATTAGACAAACAGCGCTACAGCAATGTTCAGACAATCACCCCGACGGACAGTCTGGTGATTCCACGAATCGTCACTGAGCATCTCTTTTCCTTGCTTTATATAAAAGATTACAACTGTCAGTGTAACAACTTTTCGCGCGTGCGAACAAAAGATTCAGTTTTACAACTTCCAATCCGGCGGCCTATAACAACTTGCACATACACAACATACACAACATACACATATACACTTACACATGCACATGCACATGCACATACATGGATATACACATATACATATGTACATACGTACATATACACACACATACACACATATACATGCACATACATACACACACGTACACTCACACACACACACATACACATGCACATACACACATATACACATACACATACATATACACACATACACATGCACGTACATACATATACGCACATATACATGCTCATACACACATATACACATACACTTATATATATACATGCACATACATACATACATATACACACATACACATGCACATGCACATGCACATACACATACATACAGACATACACTTACACATGCACATGTAGATACATGCATATACACACATACATATGCACATACATAAATGCACATATATATACATAGATACATACATATACATGCATATAGTCACACTTACATGAAATTAGATATATACGTACATGCACATATATACATTTTATACACACAGAACCACACATACATATGAATGAATTATATACTTAAAGTAATAAAACACATGCTAAATATAAACAATAATAAAACTCGTTAAAACAAGACTTTTCATTACTTAATACCATAGACACAATTCAAAACATAACTAGAATGAACTCTCTCTCTCTCTCTCTCTCTATATATATATATATATATATATATATATATATATATCAATGTAAATACATATCCAATGTCATAGTCAAGAATCCTAATCATCATCATCATAATCATCATCATAATCATCATCATCATCATCATCATTGTCATCATCATGATCATCTTGATCCTCAGCATCATGATCATCCGCATGATGTGATGGATCTTTAGTGCCATCATGGATAGTAGTGCGAGCACTCTATGGCAATCAAGATCATCCCTTGTGTCTGTCTCCATATGTGCCTCTCCATAATACTCTTGTATTAGATAAAACAAACATAAATAAGTAAAAATACAAAACATCCATACAAATAAAATAATTATATGAAATTTAATAATACTCACAAATGCATCCGGACGATCTCGCATATACTCGCTCAAACGCTCATATCCAAAATGTGTAGCATACTCAATCTCATGTTTCATAGGATACCGACCATAATCCTTTCGCTGCATTGAAACAAATAAAAAATACTAGTCTCTTGCATTTTAACTAAAATAAAAAATATACTTACAATAACACATATACTTACAAATGTAGCTACAAAACCACGATGGCCCATTTGGCCTAAGTGAGATGTGGGGCCAGACTCAATTCTCTTCTTTGCAGCAACCCGTTCATTTAAATAGAAAAGAAATACATAAAATAAATGTAAAAATTTCATAAAAGATATGAGAATTATAAATATAGACTATTAATTTGTATACCTTCTGCTGAGGAAATGACTCTTGAAGACCTAGTTGTCTACGAAAAAACTGCCACAGCTTAGGTGGTATGTTAGGTCTCCTCTTATTTTTTCCACCATATAATATCTCCTATTATTTTAATCTCAAACAGAAAAAAAGAATTAGAATACATACACACATATAGCATGCACATAGACATATACATACATACATACATACATACATACATACATACATACATACTAAATACGTGCACACATACACATACTCACACACACACATGATATATATATATATATATATATATATATATATATATATATATATATATATATACATATATATATATATATATATATATATATATATATATATATATACATATATATATATATATATATATATATATATATATATATATATATATATATATATATATATATATATATATCACTACAACAGATCGATGGTATACCGAGGTTTTTACTGAGGAAAATGAACGCGACTTTATTTGCCGCGACGTCGGTGTAAAGGTCTGTGTGCGCGTCGGTACCAAAGCATCGGTATAAGCGTTGGTATATGCGTCGGTATATGTGTCGATAAAAACATCGGTATACGCGTCGGTATTACCGGCGCCCATACCGGCGTATATACCGAGGCTTGTGCTGGAATTACCGTCGCCTATACTGTCCTCTGCTGGGTGTAGCGATGTTTATTCGGATGACACTACTGGGAGTACCGTCGCGTATACCGGCGACCATACCTGCAAATTTTTTTTTGGGCAGAATGTTTTGTCTTTTGCTATAGCAACATTACCATGATGTTGCTTAACAAAAGACAATACACTCTGTCGAAAAAAAACCGAGTACATGTGATGTGTACTCTAATGACAACCGAAATATGATTTCATGAAACAGAGTATTATTGGACACAAAAGAGATAATCAGAATGAACTATGAACCATGTACAAAAGAAGTTATATATTTCAATAATGAAGCATGTACAAGAGTGTGGCAAACCACTATCATATATGACGCTTTTACAAAATGTGGCAAAGCAATGTATTTCCATATGAAAATCAAATACAAAATATTGGTCTTCCACTGCCATACACATGCAAAGAATGTTCCATATCAACACTCCTGCAACAAAGAACATTAATGGAATGAGATAAATTCATATGAAAATTACAAACAACAAGTAAAAACCAAGTTTATAAATTAATTACCTCATCGCAAATGCTCCCATGAAACTACCGCATCGCGTCCCTCCAAGCCCTGCAATAGTGCAGTCAACCCATGACTATATCCATAAGACTCCTCCGTTCGTGTTGGAGGACAATCCATTGCCAGCTCTTGAAACAAATAAAAAAAGATTAGAGAAACATACATGAGAAATTTAATATAAATAAATTCAATAAATAACTCCTAGAACCTCGTGCTCCAGAGCGTGACCTCGATCTACGAGACAGACTAGAACCTATATCGCGCTGAGGTGTCGAACGCACATGTCTACTAGTAGACCTATTAGGAGATGGCTGCAAAGATGGTCGTGGTGGAGTCACAAAGGTAGGAGACATACCTCCTATGGGAGTAACACCACCCGCAGGAGTGACACCAGCAGGAGTGATACCTGTGGGAGTGACACCGGCGGGAGTGAGTCCAGCAGGAGTGAGGCCACTAGGAGTAAGGCCGCTAGGAGTGAGGCCAGAAGGAGTGCTACCAGGAGTGATCCAATACTGTGATGCAGCGGCCATAGACGTAGGAGGAACCTGAGAGATGAACTCCAAAAATTGCTCGTCTTTCATGGAATGTGGAGTGACTGGAGGACTGTCTCCCATCGTGCTCTGTAATAAAAGAACTCAAATAATTAGCATGCGATAAGAAAAGTAATATAGAGAGCAAACCAAAAAAAAAACAAAAATTAGTACGTACAAGTGTTTTATTCAAAAGTCCTCTATTCTAGCATCCTCTTGAACATCCGATG
This sequence comes from Ceratopteris richardii, assembly GCA_020310875.1. NCBI lineage: Eukaryota > Viridiplantae > Streptophyta > Polypodiopsida > Polypodiales > Pteridaceae > Ceratopteris > Ceratopteris richardii. The sequence continues at coordinate 42,308,784 of CM035406.1, read as the reverse complement.
CACGAAGAATATCTATCTCTATATTGATGGCTTCTAAATCGCTTGCTATGCTGGTTTCCTCCTGATCATCGTCTATTGCTTTGGCTTCTCGAACAATGACCTCTTCTTCAATGACCTCTTCTTCTCGAACAATGATCTCTTCCTCCTCGACTATCGAATGAATCTCTGAGTCCACTAGAGATGGACTTTCTTCTACATCTATGTTTTCAAAAATTTGTCTACTACGTGGAGCCACTCTCGGTCTTTTGAATCTGGTATAAAAACAACTTGCTCACAGTGTTCGGGAAGTACAAATGTATCCCTTTCATCTGTCCATAATCTTGTGGAGTCGACTTGAAGCAAACCGCTCTTATCCCGTCTCACTGTTGCATTTCTTCCAGAGGTGACTACTTTGCACCATTTCACATCAAAAACAAAGTAATCAAACTTTCTGAAAGATAGTTTCAAGATGTCTTGAATCACACCACAATAATCTAACTCGCCTTCTAGAGCATTATCATCTCTTGCACTCGCTCTACTTTTTTGCAAAAAATTCACCATCACTCCACTATCAAAAGTAGATCTATTTTGATCGATTCGTGTGATTCAAAAGTGTCGTCCATGAGACCATAGTGCACCGTATTTAATATACTCCCAATCACATCCTTTTGCGAGTTCTTCTTCTTCTTCAGAGATATCTTCACCCGCTATCTTTGCTTGTTAAACAGCTGTACCTAGCCATCTACTCATTGGAAAAGGTGGGAGAGGTCGATGATTTTCTAGAGGAGGCAAAAATTGAGTGGAATGATTTCTTCGAAACTGAGCTCTTTCCTTTGCGTTAGTTTCCTTGGCACGTTCATACCTTTCTAACCACTTTTGCATAGGCTCAGAGTTAACCATGCAAAACTTCACTGCCTTCTCTCTGAAAGCTGCATCCATTTTTCTTTGCAATCCTTAAACTTGTGGTTCATCGCCTATGAGATGACCATCTTCATCATTGCTCCATAAGCGAGTCATTTCGGGATCCCATATACGTAGAAACTCAGTTATGAATACAAGAGATTCTTGTACAAGCCATCCCTCTGCCATGCTACAGTCTGGACGTGCTCTCTATCGAACAAACCCTTTTAATGTCTTCATAAAGCGCTCTAAGAAGAACATCCATCGACTATGGACAGTTCCTGCTATTGCAACTTCATCTACCACATGAACCAGTAAATGAAGTTGAATAGTGAGAATACTTGTGGGAAAGTATTTCTCTACCATACAAACAGCCTCGATAGCATTGAGTTTCGCACTCTCTATGCTATCTCTATTTATCTGTTTAGAAGATATCCACCGTACTAAAGAACTAATTTTATAAATGGTTTTTGGTACATCCTCTGAAAGACAATCTTTTAGGGCTACAGGGAGCACAAACTGTAAAAACTTATGCTAATCATGAGACTTGAGTCCTGCAAGATCGCCGTTTTGTGTGCAAGTAGTCTTTAGACACCTCATGCATCCAGTAGGTGTACAAAACTCTGAAATTGTTTTCTTCACTTGTTGCTCTTCCATCCTGCAAAGCACCCAAGGAGCTCTTGGTAACGATAGTATTCCGTTGGGCTTAGTAATTGCCCACAACTCTCGCATACGACCTCGATCTTCTAAGTCCTCCCTTTGTGCTTTTCTTTCTTTCTTTCCGATCAAAGTTTTCCAAAGAATCTCTCCCACATTCTTAAAAATATGCATCGGGTCTACCAAATGATTGATCACCAATTCACTCCAATAAGGGAGTTCATGAAAAATGGACAACCGTTTCATGCCAGCAACTGGATATTCTGAATCCCACAGTTGTTTTCAATCGCTAGCTTTCATTTGGTGTTGCGCTTGTCGACCAATTTGTCCTTCACGTAAAAGATGTCCATCAGGCAAATATCTATGATGTCCTTCATAGACAGTTTTATGTAGTGCTTTGGAATAGCGTGCTTCGAGTCGTGGTCCGCATAAAGGACAAGCATGGTAACCCGAAATCGATAAACCTGAACATTCACCATAACCAGGCCAATCATGCATTGTCTACATAAGTATGCCTTGCACTCGCATGTCTCGTCTTCTTATAGGTTGAAACATGTCACGCACAGTAATCCCATCCCATGAAATGCACAATTCTTCCACAAGTGGTGCAAGATATACATCCATGTTTTTTACCTTATACTTACCTGGTACAATAAGAGCTAATAATAAATGACCTTTCTTTGTGGCCAACCATGGTGGGATATTATAATTGACCAAACATATAGGCCATGTGCTCCATGAAGAACTGCGTAATCCAAATGGATTCACTCCATCCATAGCTAGGCCTAGACGTATGGACCGAGGCTCACTAGCAAACTCTGGCCACTTACTATCTATGTGCTTCCAAGCATCAGAGTCAGCAGGCACTCGCATTACATTATGTGTAGACCTGCTCTTTGTATGCCATGACATTAACTCAGCTATAGATTTGCATCTAAACATGTTCTTAATTTGTGGAATGATAGGAAAGTGGCGAAGAACCTTTGCAGGGATTGCTTCGCCTACAACGTCTTCTCTAAATCTATTTGCTCCACACTTTGGACATACGTGGAGATGCTCATACTCATTCTGAAAGAGAATGCAATCATTCAGACAAGCATGAATTTTAGTAGAATCCATTCCAATGGACTGTAAACGTTTTTTCGCATCTCCACGTGTTGGAGGCATGTCGTTGCCCTCTGGCAAAAATTGATCTTTAAGAAGCCTGCAATAAGCAATTAAAATGATATTAGTAGATGAAGTTATTGTGATACAACAATGAAAGCCAATTTGTTCTCCACTTACCTGAACAATTCAGTGATACTACTATCTGACCATCCATAAATGGATTGCAGATTGAGCATCGCAAGTGAAGCACGTAGTACATATATCTTTGCTCCATTGTAAAGAGGTAAACGAGCTAATCTTCGCATGTTTTCATATTCTTCATCAACTTCTTATCGTGGAATTTCTGTTGTGTCCATGAAACTCTTGACACCTTCTTCACCATCATGATCTTCGTCCATCTCATAAAATGCTTCAAGCTTCTCTTCCATATGTTCATTTTGTGTAATATTATTAGTGCTTGCTTGTACGTCTAAGTCCTTTTTTGCTCTCTTTTGTCCACGAGAGGTTACCGGTGCAATGTCGTTTGGGTCCATCTGCTCACCTGGGGGACCATGCGAATAATAGCGTAGGTTTTCCAGTCGACTCCTATCAAAGGATCCATACTCTCTAACATGTGTAGTAGAAATCCGTCATTTCCGATAAATTTGATACTTGCACTATGTGCAAAGACATGCCATTCTCTCTTCAAGATCCAAAGAAGCCATCTGCTACAATATGGACATTTTAGAACATTTGTTTTTTTATTAAACCTAAAAATCTAACTCCTAAAGACTTAAATATGAAATACTAGACCTAAATACTTAAATACCTAAAAAAACCTAAAACCCTAATTTTAAAACCCTAATCTATATAGCTATCCTATTTTATCTATATATTTGGATTTTTTCTTGATTGATCATATTTTATATATATATTTATTTATTTATTCATATTTTTTTCCTCTTAATTAAGTTATATGTATGCCTAAACCCTAAAACCCTAATTTTAAAGATCTAGTCCTATACACATGTATATATACATGTATATATGTATTATATGTGTATGTGTATGTGTGTATATATGTTATGTAGGTGTTAAAACCCTAAAACCGTAATCCAAATGACCTAGACCTAAATCATGTATATATATGTATGCATGTGTATATATATGTGTATATGTATGTATATGTGCATATAGATAGGTGTATAAGTATGTGTGTTTGTGTATTGTATATATATTCACTCTATTTAAAATGATTAAATTTAAATCTATTTTTATGTATTTAATCATATATATTTCATTTATTTATTTAAAATACTAGTTTTTATCATATCTATATAATTATCCTACCTTATATATATATATATATATATATATATATATATATATATATATATTATTTATATATTAAGATTTTTTCCTTACTTAATCGTATTTTTATATATTTAATTATAAATATTTAATTAAATTTTTTAAAACACTAGTTCTTTTTATATTTATTTATCTATATAATTATCCTATTTTATATATATATTTATTTATATATTCAGATTTTTTCATTACGCAATCCTACTTTTATATATTTAATTATATATATTTAATTAAATTATTTAAAACACTAGTTCTTTTTATATTTATTTATGTATATAATTATCTTATTTTATATATTTATTTATTTATATTTTCAGATTTTTTACTTACGTAATCCTATTTTTATATATTTAATTTTATATATTTAATTATATATATTTAATTAGATTATTTAAAACACTAGTTCTTTTTATATTTATTTATGTATATAATTATCTTATTTTATATATATATTTATTTATATATTCAGATTTTTTCCTTACGGAATCCTATTTTTATATATTTAATTTTATATATTTAATTAAAACCTTAATCTTAAAATTCTAGATCTAAAATATGTATATTTTTCTATGCATGTGTATCTACATGTATATATGTATTATATGTGTATGTGTATGTGTGTATATATGTTATGTAGGTGTTAAAACCCTAAAACCCTAATCTTAAAGATTTAGACTTAAATATGAAATACTAAAACCTAAATACTTAACCACCAATAAAAACCTAAACCCCTAATCCTAAAACCCTAATCATATTTTATATATATATTTATTTATATATTCAGATTTTTTTTCTTATTTTTCTCTATATTTTTTCTTAATATAAATATAATTGAGTTATATGTATGTCTAAACCCTAAAACCCTAATCTTAAAGATCTATACCTAAAATATGTATATTTCTGTATACATGTGTATATACATGTATATATGTATTATATGTGCATATGTATGTGTGCATATATGTTATGTAGGTGTTAAAACCCTAAAACCCTAATCTTAAAGATTTAAATCTAAAATATGTATATTTTTGTATGCATGTGTATCTACATGTATGTATGTATTATATATATATATATGTGTGTGTGTTTGTGTATATATGTTATCTACGTATTAAAACCCTAAAACCCTAATCAGAAAGCCTTAGACTTAAAGCTGAAATACTAAAACCTAAATACTTAAAGACCTATAAAAATCTAAACCCTAATCCTAAAACCCTAATTGTTGGAGTTGGACGTCTGCGGAAGCACGTGAACAGCACAAGGAAGAAGAAGAAGCTTGGAGCACAACACACAAGACTGAATGTATTACTAGAGAATGTACAAAGATACGTAGCCCATTAGGGCAATAGGCGTATATACAAGTCGGGGGAAAAAAACCTCCTAAAGAGGGAAAAAAGTGCCCCGGCAGTCCTAGAGTGTTCACACACATCACTACCTAAATATATCAACAAATCCCCCCTGGGAGTGATGCGGTGAACAAGGAGCTGGCACTCATGTATAAGGAAGTGCCAAGCTATGTGGAAATCACTCCACAAAAGGAAGTAAGCCCAAAGCTTTGAGGAAAGCTTCAAACTTCTCCCTAGGCAGAGCCTTCGTGAAAAGGTCTGCAATGTTCTCCTGCGTGGGCACATATGCCAAGCTGATCTCCCCAGCAGAGAACCTCTCCCTGACATAGTGATAATGCACCTCAATGTGCTTAGTGCGAGCATGGAACACAGGGTTCCTCGCAACTGCCAATGCGCTCTGACTGTCAGTGAAGATGGTGGTGGCAGAAGACTGGCCAACACCCAAATCAGCCATAAGGCGTCTGAGCCACACACACTCAACAGTCGCTATGAAAGCTGCCCTATACTCAGCCTCACAACTGGAAGTGGCCACAGTAGGCTGCTTCTTGCTCAACCAAGATATACATGAGCTACCAAGCATGAAGCAAAAACCACTAGTGGACACACGAGTGTCATAGCAACCAGCCCAATCTGAGTCAGAAAAAGCATGCAAATCTGGCGGTAGTGATCCCCCCTTGGGATAAAACAACCCAAGTAGCCGAGTACCACTCAAGTAGCGAAAGATGCGCTTAACCGCTTTCCAATGCGTGACTCCTGGGCAATGCATAAACCTGCTCATCTGTGAGACAGCAAACTGAATACCTGGCCGAGTAATGCATAAGTAAATCAAGCATCCAACAGCCTGCTGATAGAGAACAGCATCAAATGCATCTCCAGCATCATGAAGACTCAATCGTAAACCTGTCTCCATAGGAGTGGCAATAGGCTTACAGTCTTCAAGGCCAAAACGCTGCAATAATGTGTCAATATATTTCGTTTGACACAAAGCCATTCCACCATCAACGTGCATAAACTGAATGCCGAAATAGTGATGCAAATGCCCCAAATCAGATATCTCAAATGAGGCATGCAAATCAGCCTTAAAATCAGCAATATGTGTCTCAATAGGACCAGTGAGCAGCATGTCATCAACATAGACAACAATGATCAGAAGCACATCATTAGCACGTTTAACATATAAGGTGCTTTCAGTTGGACTGTTCTCAAAACCATGTGCAATCAGATAGGCATGTATCTTCTCATACCAAGCACGTGGTGCTTGCTTTAAACCATATAACGCCTTCTTTAACCTGCACACCTGGTTTTCATGCCCTTTGTGCACAAAGCCACGGGGCTGAAAAACATACACTTCTTCATGCAAGTCACCATTCAGAAATGCTGTTTTAATGTCCAACTGATGTACATTCCAACCATGATGGGCTGCAAGTGCACAAATGCTCCGAACAGTAGTCATACGACATGTAGGTGCAAAGGTCTCATCAAAATCAATGCCTCTTTCCTGCGCATAACCCTTTGCAACAAGCCTAGCCTTATACCTGTCAACTGTACCATCAGGTTTACGCTTCAGCTTGTATACCCACTTAGTGCCAATGGCCTTCTTGCCAGGAGGCAAGTCACATAAAGACCATGTACCATTCTTCATTATAGCATCATATTCAGATTGCATAGCAGCCATCCAATTTTCTGAATTTTGTGCTTCATCAAAAGAAACAGGCTCATTCTCATCACAGAAACTAGATGCAGCCATAGCATAGCAATCTGATGCAAAGGAGGCACTATGAGAGCCTGAACGAGTACGATATGACAAAGGCGCATCTAATTTGCTGTCACGCAAAGTCTGCACCAGCCATTTTGGCATAGTTTTTGCCTGCTCAATATCAGCTCTCTCATCAACAAGTGCATCATGTAAATCTGCATCAGAAATGGAATGATCTGCATCATCATATGAAACCTGCAAAGGCTCAGAACTTACCTCATTAGGACCAGCACTAGCCTGTCCACCTGTAAAAAGAGGCATCAAAGTATCATACATGTCTTTGGAGCTAACAGATGTCTCCTTAGTACATGAAAGCAATGGCTGAATAGCATCTTCCACAAAGACAACATCACGGCTAACCAGAATGCGTTTAGTCTGTGGATGATACAGACGATAGCCTTTACTTTCTGAACTGTACCCAACAAAAATACATTTTACTGCCTTATCATCCAATTTTCTGCGATGTTGTTCAGGCACTAATGCATATGCCAAACAACCAAAAACACGCAGATGAGCAACAGATGGCTTGCGGTCATGCCAAGCCTCATATGGAGTGATAGACTGCAACGCTTTAGTGGGACACCTGTTCAGTACATATGCTGCACACATGACAGCCTCAAGCCAGAAACTATGTGGTTAAGCCTGACTTTTGACCATGCACCTCGCCATCTCCATGAGTGACCTGTTCTTTCGTTCAGCAACTCCATTCTGTTGAGGTGTATACGGCACTGTACACTGGTGTTTTATCCCACGTTCAGCCAGAAATGCATTAAAATCTGAAGACATATATTCCCCCCCTCGATCAGAACGGAGGGTGCCCATTTTACATGCTGACAGATTTTCAGCTAAAACCAAAAACTGTTTGAAGCACATGAACACTTCGGACTTTGCTTTGAGTGGATATACCCATGCATGCCTGGAAAAATCATCAATGAAAGTCACGAAGTAAAGGTAATTTCGAAAAGAGGGTGTCTGCATAGGACCACAGACATCACTATGTACAAGCTGCAATTTCTGCGTAGCCCGAACTGAACCATCTTTTGGAAAGGAAGAACGCTGCATTTTGCCCAAAATACAGCCTTCACAAACATGTTTTCCAGGTGCCTCAAGTTTGGGCAAAGAGGACACCATTTCAGATTTCTGCAGGCGTAACAAACTAGCAAAATTCAGATGACCAAAGCGTGCATGCCAAAGCTTTGCATCTGACATAGCCTGAGAATCATGAACTGCACATGCCGAATCATTCACAGATCTTTCATAGTCTATGAGCTTATACAGCCCACGACATAAAATGCCAGAAGTAATAATCACATCGCCATTTGAGAGATCGTGGACTGTACACCTGTCATCAACAAATTTCACAACCAAGCCAATCTTGGCTAATGCAGAAACTGATAACAGATTCTTTTTGATCCCTGGCACAAATAAAGCATCTGACAAAGTGAAAGAACTACCATCAGCAGTAGTCAGAATGATCTTACCAACTCCCATAACAGGACAAGAGGAGTTATTGGCGCATGTGACAGTATTCCCTGTAGGAGCAGGCTCAAGTGAAGAGAAGAAACTGCGCTGCGAGGTAATATGTTTGGTCGCCCCACTGTCAAAGTACCAAACATCTGAGTCTACTGCAGACATGCACTGATCAGGAGAAGATGGGTCAAAACTACAGACAGTAGTAAACGCCCATTCTTCTTCCTGCACAAGATTTGCAGACTCTGTTTTTGGTGTAGAGGCATCTGCAACAACCATTCCAGCCTCTTTCTTCTTTGCCTCTTTAGCAGCCAGTTTTGGACAGTTCTTTATGATATGATCATTGCCTTTACAGTACTTACAAAACAATTTCTGCTTTTCTGATTTTTTCTCATCTTTGTCTTGGTTCTTTGAATGTGCAGCATTTGCAGATTTCTGCTTACTAGTAGAAGAGCTCCATTTTCCTTTGCCTTTCTGACTAGCCAGGAAAGCTTGATCTGCAACACGCATAATGGACCTGTTCTGCCTGGACTGATCTTCCTGCAATAGAACAGAGACTAATTCCTCAAATGACAAGGCATTCGGATTGCCTTTCATCATCAATCGAAGAGTAGAGGCAAAACTCTGATATGAATCAGGAAGACCATTCAGAACGGTCTGCACAAGTGAGCTATCTGGTATAACCTCATCAGCAGAAATCAATTATTCCTTCAGGTCTTTGATCTTTGTAAGAAAACTGTCCATAGAATCACCTTCATTCATGTGCTCACTCTCCAACTGTATTCGGAGGTAAGCAACACGAGCCTCATTCCTAGCTTGGTACAAAGTGGTAAGTGTATCCCAAGCATCCTTTGCTGTTCTGCAAGAGTGAATGTGAGGAATAATGGCACGTTTGACAGACAAAGCTATCAGTGCATGTGCCTGGGCATCTCTGCCATCCCAACGAATCTGCTCTGCAGTAGGTGCAACAGAAACAGCAGCACGAACAGGAATCTGCAGAATATCATCTTCGACACCATCTTCATCAGCTCCAACACCTGTATTTGCAGTACCTGTCGTTACAGGTGTAACAGGACGTCTTTCAACACCCTGCACAATGTTCCACAATCCTTTTGCAACCAGTACATGTCGCATCATATAAGCCCATAATGGGTAGTTGGTACCATCCAACTTATCCTCAACAACCAACATACGGAATACATCACTGCTTTCAGCCATGGCCGGTGACTAAAATACCTTGATGCAGAAAATTGTCTGTATCTAAAAAAGTTGAACGGAACTGCCCAAACGAGTTCTGCTAGACCTGTAGCATACTTCGAGACGCTTAAACTGGCGAACAGAAACTGGTATATACCTTTGGCACAAAAGGACAAAATAGCCTGCACAAGCGCTGCGATAGTGCGTTCGGAGGCCGAAACGAGCTCAGATCGCGATTTTGGCACCACAAAACAAAGCTATTTTGATCTCGGAAACACCCTGAATATGCTCACCAAATTTCGTGCGAATCTGAGACTGCAAACGGAGGAGTGTCGACGGCGCCCTAGAAGAAGCGACGACCTGCTCTGATACCAATTGTTGGAGTTGGACGTCTGCGGAAGCACGCGAACAGCACAAGGAAGAAGAAGAAGCTTGGAGCACAACACACAAGACTGAATGTATTACTAGAGAATGTACAAAGATACGTAGCCCATTAGGGCAATAGGCGTATATACAAGCCGGGGGAAAAAAACCTCCTAAAGAGGGAAAAAAGTGCCCCGACAGTCCTAGAGTGTTCACACACATCACTACCTAAATATATCAACACTAATCATATTTCTTATATACATTTATTTACAGATTCAGATTTTTTTTCTTATTTTTTCTATATTTTTTCTTTATATAAATATGATTGAGTTATATGTATGTCTAAACCCTAAAACCCTAATCTTAAAGATCTAGACCTAAAATATGTATATTTTTGTATACTATACATGCGTATCTACATGTATATATGTATTATATGTGCATGTGTATGTGTGTATATATGTTATCTACGTATTAAAACCTAAAACCCTAATAAAAAAGACTTAGACTTAAATCTGAAATACGAAAACCTAAATACTTAAACACCTATAAAAATCTAAACCCCTAATCCTAAAACCCTAATCATATTTTATATATATATTTATTTATATATTCAACTTTTTCTCTATATTTTTTCTTAATATAAATATAATTGAGTGATATGTATGCCTAAACCCTAAAACCCTAATCTTAAATATCTACACCTAAAATATGTATATTTCTGTATACATGTGTATATACATGTATATATATATATTATATGTGTATGTGTATGTATGTGTAAATAGCGTAAAAAACCTAATCCTATTTTTATATATTTGATGTAAAAAAGACTTCAAAATAAAAATAGGATTATATGTGTGTATGTATGCATGTGTGTATATATGTGTATGTATGCATGTGTACATGTGTGCGTGTGTATGTATGCATGTGTGTGCGTGTGTATGTATGCATGTGTATACATGTGTGTGTATGTGTATGTGTGTGTATGTAGGCATGCATGTGTGTGTACGTGTGTGTATGTATGCATGCATGTGTGTGTATGTGTATGCATGTGTATACATGTGTGTGTATGTGTATGTGTGTGTATGTATACATGCATGTGTGTATATGTGTGTATGTATGCATGTGTGTATATGTGTGTATGTATGCATGTGTGTATATATGTGTGTTATATGTATGCATGGGTACATATGTGTGTGTATATATGCATGTGCATACATGTGTGTGTATGTATGCATGCATGTGTGTGTATGTGTATGTGTGTATATACTATATGCATGCATGTGTGTATATATGTGTATGTATGTATGTGTGTATGCATGTGTGTGTATGCATGTGTGTGTATGCATGCATGTGTGTATATGTGTGTATGCATGCATGTGTGTATATGTGTGTGTGTGAATGTATATGTGTGTATATATGTATGTGTGTATATGTGTGTGTGTATGTGTATGTATGCATATGTGTATATATGTGTGTGTATGTATGTGTGTATGCATGTGTGTGTGTATGCATGTGTGTGTATGCATGTGTGTATATGTGTATATGTGTGTATGCATGCATGTGTGTATATGTGTGTGTATGTATGCATGCATGTGTGTATATATGTGTGTGTGTATGTATGTGTGTATATGTGTGTGTGTATGTGTATGTATGCATATGTGTATATATGTGTGTGTATGTATGTGTGTATGCATGTGTGTGTATGTATGTGTGTATGCATGTGTGTGTATGTATGCATGTATGTAAATTTATGTGTGTGTATGCATGCATGTGTGTATATGTGTGTGTGTATGTAAGCATGCATGTGTGTATAGGTGTGTGTATGTAAGCATGCATGTGTCTACATGTATGTGTGTATGTATGCATGTGTGTACATGTATGTGTGTATGTATGCATGTACATGTATGTGTGTATGTGTGTATGTATGCATGTGTAAATGTGTGTGTATGTGTGTGTGTATGTATGCTCTATTTTCCTATATCTTCCTTTCTTTCATTATTCTTTATCTCTCACTCTCTATCTATCTCTCTCTCTCTCTCTCTTTCTCTCTCTATCTCTCTCTATCTCTCTCTCTCTCTCTCTCTCTCTCTCTCTCTTTCTTTCTCTCTCTCTCTCTCTTTCTCTCTCTCCTTCTCTCTCTATCAATAGAGAATAAAACAATCACTTACAAGTATGTTGCTCTTTTGGATCGTTGTCATCAAAGCGTAATGTATGTCGTCTATCGTCCAATTCCAAACAATCGACGCCAAAGAACTTCTGCAAAATCAAAGAAAAGAGAAATTATAAAACCTAAAGCATAGAGAAACACAAATGCTAACAATACGCGCAACACTTACCAAGATGTGAGATCTAAGCCGAGAGAGAGTGTGTGTGTGTAGAGAGAGAGATTTGTGTGTGTGTGTGCACTAGACAATGCAGGTCGCAATTCGGTTCGCGCACGCAAGTTTGACAGAAGACCAACCGTACTCAAACATGTGCAGAAATGTGAAGTTTTGCTCTTGGGTTCGCGGTATGTTTAAAACTTGCCATCGGTATAGGTGTCGGTATGGGTGTCGGTATACGCGTCGCTAGTTCCCAGTAAATTACCAACGCTTATATGGACGCCCATACCGATGCCTATACCGACGCATATACCGGCGGCTACGGGCCACACCGACGATCCGTTTAAAGCGATCATATCGACGGTCACTTGACCGTCGGTATCTCTAAGTGACATTTTTCGAGGCCTATACCGACGCCGACTGTGACCGTCGGTATATGCAGTGTCGGTATGCCCCTCATATGTTGTAGTGTATATATATATTGTACATATATTTATATTTATATTTATATTTATTATATATAATATATTTACTGTGTATATATTTATATGTATATTTGTATTTGTTGTATATTATTTACTGTATATATTTATATTTATAGATACTGTATCTTTAGTGTTTATATATTTATATATATTTATATTAATGTATATACATTTATATACATATTTATATTTACTGTATATATATATATAATTATATATATAATTATATATATATATATTTATTTATATATATATATATACTGAATCATATTTACTGTATTTATATTTATTGATTTATATTTGTAATGTATATATATAGTGATATATATATATATATATATATATATATATATATATATATATATATATATATATATATATATGTATGTATGTGTGTGTGTGTGTGTAATATATATACATGCACACATAAACATACTACATACATAAATCCACACACGTACACATACACATACCCACACACATATACATGCAAACATATACACATACATACATGCATAGATATACACATATACATACATACATAAACACTCATATACATAACCACATATATACATACACACATACACATGCATGCATATACAACATTTATACAAAATACATGCATTTATCCCACACGAATGTGTATTTGTGTATATGTGAATATATGTGTATGTGTAAATGTGTATATGTGAATGTTTATCTATGTAAGTAATCAGATTATTACTATCTAATAGCATTATTTGTACATTCCGATCAATCAGATGGAACTCCATCACCATCTCTTAATCGTGCAAGGACTATATACTATAAGTATATCGAACGTTTAATTTTAAATATATTTGATAGATACATAACTGCTATATGTTTCTTTTGTTGTAATCAAATTTTGATCAATCAAAGAGCTCTCCACCATCTCCTACCCATGCAATGAATTCACATAGGTCCTCTGATAGGAATTATGGTGAATTCTACTGGCAAGAGCATATTATATGTTGGTGTAAGTTTTTCTATTGCACGTATCGAAGACCATGATTGGAGTGTATTGAAGATAAGGCAGAGTATGGTACTTTTGAGCATGCACCACCACCTAGTCAACATGATTATGCTTGGGTATGTATTCGTTCGATAAATTAATGTCATTTTTTATTTTAAAACCATATACAAGATCAAATTATTATTGATATACAAGAATATATTCTCGATGATGACGATGATGATAATTCTCATACTCAGAATGCTAATATACCTCGTACATGTCATGGACTTGCTACTCATCAATTACAAGGAGAGGTTTCTAGAAATCCTCTTCCTCCTAGTTTAGAGAGTGAAATGGCTGGAGATTATCCATTTCTAGCTCGTGATCATTCTCTAGTAAAAACATCTTATAGAAGAAGGTATGGAGGATAGAATAGAGGACCACTCTTTAGATGGAGAGGCTTCTAACTTTTGGGGTAATCGCTATATGATTGCTCCATCCACTATTACTAATGCTAGTCGTGGTCTCTTTATTGTAGAGGATTTGCATGTGCCTCCACTACAGCATATCAAGGTTATACCGATGTTCCGCATACCGACGGTCCACATCGGTGTCGGTTAGACCCTCGGAAGATTTGGGAAAGCCGCTTAGCCTCGGAACAACTACGTCGGTATGAGCGTCGATATAAGCCTCACTAAGTTATTGGAAAGTACCGACCCTTCTAGCGACATGGACGCTCGAATTTTAACCTGAACCGGCACCAAACTTTCGACATTTCAGGCGTTTTGAACTTAGATCTTCGACTGTCAACTTTGGTGCGTGAGCAACGTACCTCTATTTGTCATTGTTTCTCTCTTTGTCTCTCCCTCTCTCTCCTTCCCTCTCTCTCTCTCTCCTTCCCTTTCTCTGTCTTTCTCTCCCTCTCCCTCTCTCTCTCTCTCTAGATCTAAGCACAACTCTATCTTTCCAGATATGAAGTTTTGGTAAGTATATCGCACATACTGTAGCGCTCGCTTTTCTTTCTTTATGTTTTGCTTTTCTAATATCTTCTAATTTCTTTAGTTTTGCAAGAGATTTTGGATCAAGTCTTTGGAAAATCGAGGAAATCCAACTTCAAGTGCACTTTGACGACCATGATTCAAACAATTACAAAGATGTAAGTAATTGTTTTGTTTTCGATTGATATATATATATATAGAGAGAGAGAGAGATACATATACATACACACTCACATATGTATAAACACACACATGCATATCCATACACACATACAAACATACACACATGCATATGCATACACGCATGCATGTAGATACACACAATGCATATGGATACACAAATGCATATGCATACACACATACACAATGCATATGCATACACACATACACAATGCATATGCATACACACATTCATATGCATACAAACATGCATATGCATACACACATGCATATGTATACACACATGCATATGCATACACACATGCATATAATGCATACACATGCATATGCATATGCATACACACATGCATATGCATACACATGCACATGCATATGCATACAAACATGCATATGCATACACACAAATGCACATGCATATGCATACACACAAATGCATATGCACAATGCATATGCATACAAACATGCATATGCATACACACAAATGCATATGCATACACAAATGCACATGCATACACAAATGCATATGCATATGCATATGCATACACATGCACATGCACACATACACACATACACACATACACACATGCACACATGCATATGCATACACACATACACACATACACACATACACACATACACACATACACACATACACACATACACACATACACACAAATGCACATGCATATGCATACACACAAATGCATATGCATACACATAATGCATATGCATACACACAATGCATATGCATACACACTATGCATATGCATACAAACATGCATATGCATACACACAAATGAATATGCATACACAAATGCATATGCATACACAAATGCATATGCATACACAAATGCATATGCATATGCATACAAAAATGCATATAATGCATACATGTGCATATGAATATGCATATGAATACACATGCATATGCATATGCATATGCATACACACATGCAGATGCATACACATGCACATGCATATGCATACAAACATGCATATGCATACACACAATGCATATGCATACACCCAAATGCACATGCATATGCATACACACAAATGCATATGCATACACACAAATGCATATGCATACACACAATGCATATGCATACACACAATGCATATGCATACACACAAATGCATATGCATACACACAAATGCATATGCATACACACAAATGCATATGCATAAACAAATGCATATGCATATGCATACAAATATGCACATAATGCATACACATGCATATGCATATGCATATGCACACACATGCATATGCATATGCATACACACATGCATGTTCATACACACATGCATATGCATACACATGCACATGCATATGCATACACACATGCATATGCATACAAACATGCATATGCATACAAACATGCATATGCATACACAAATGCATATGCATACAAACATGCATATGCATACACACAATGCATATGCATACACAAATGCATATGCATACACAAATGCATATGCATACACACAATGCATATGCATACACACAATGCATATGCATACACACAAATGCACATGCATATGCATACACACAAATGCATATGCACACACACAATGCATATCCATACAAACATGCATATGCATACACACAAATGCATATGCATACACAAATGCATATGCATACACATGCACATGCACACATACACACATACACACATACACACAAACACACATGCACACATGCATATGCATACACACATACACACATACACACAAATGCACATGCATATGCATACACACAAATGCATATGCATACACACATACACACATACACACATACACACAAAGGCACATGCATATGCATACACACAATGCATATGCATACACACAAATGCATATGCATACACAAATGCATATGCATATGCATACACACAATGCATATGCATACACACAAATGCATATGCATATGCATATGCATATGCATACACACAAATGCATATGCATATGCATGTGCATACACACAATGCATATGCATATACACAATGCATATGCTTACAAACATGCATATGGATACACACAAATGCATATGCATACACACATGCATATGCATACAGACATACACACAATGCATATGCATACACACAATGCATATGCATACAAACATGCATATGCATACACACAAATGCATATGCATACACACAACTGCATATGCATATGCATATGCATACACACAATGCATATTCATACACAAATGCATATGCATACACACATGCATATGCATACAAACATGCATATGCATACACACATACACACATGCATATGCATACACACAAATGCATATGCATACACATATGCATATGCATACACACAAAGCATATGCATACACACAAATGCACATGCATATGCATACAAACATGCATATGCATATGCATACAAACATGCATATGCATATGCATACACATGCATATGCATATGCATACACACATACACACATGCACACATGCATATGCATACACACATGCATATGCATACACACATGCATATGCATACACACATACACACATGCATATGCATACACACATACACACATGCATATGCATACACACAAATGCATATGCATACACACAAATGCATATGCATACACAAATGCATATGCATTCAGAAATGCATATGCATACACAAATGCATATGCATAAACAAATGCATATGCATACACACAATGCATATGCATACACACAATGCATATGCATACACACAATGCATATGCATACACACAATGCATATGCATACACACAATGCATATGCATACACACATGCATATGCATACAAACATGAATATGCATACACACATACACACATGCATATGCATACACACAAATGCATATGCATACACATATGCATATGCATACACAAATGCATATGCATACACACAATGCATATGCATACACACAAATGCACATGCATATGCATACACACATACAGACATGCACACATGCATATGCATACACACATACACACATGCATATGCATACACACAATGCATATACATACACACAAATGCATATGCATACACAAATGCATATGCATATGCATATGCATACACACAATGCATATGCATACACACATGCATATGCATACACACATGCATATGCATACAAACATGCATGTGCATACACACATGCATATGCATAGACACATACACACATGCACACATACACACATACACAATTAAACATGCATATGCATATGCATATACACATGCATATGCATATACACATGCATATGCATACACATGCATATGCATACAAACATGCATATGCATATGCATACACACATGCACACATGTATATGCATACACACATACACACATGCATATGCATACAAACATGCAGATGCATACACACCTGCATATGCATACACACATTGGATCAGATGGGATCTTCACATTGGATCAGATGGGATCTCCACGTACAACTTGGGGAGCACATGACCATGATGACTCCAAAATATATCATATACGTAACGGAGCTCAGTCATGGATGGAGCCGGGAAGTCAATGCATCAGTGCATTTGACAACTTTGCTCGATAGAGTTTGGACATTCCATAATGCTAAAATGGAGCGAACAGGATAGGTATTCTAAAAACAATATCACACAATCGATATATGAAATGTACCGGCCAGCACTTGGAAATCCTATTGTGAGTTCGGAATGGATTCAGCATACGGCACGCGAGGTGATGTCTCATCGACGGTTGGGAAGCTCGCGATGCTTTTAGAGCAGGCTTACCGAAGCCTGTGTGGTTAGATTATGAAGAGTGGGAATGGATTCAGGAGGAGCAGCAACATACTCCTGATGGATATCGTCAACAAAGAGATGTGGCGGCCACACGTTTGGATACGGTTGGAAGGTCGCATTTAGGTAGTGACGGATAGGACAGTATGCGCTACCAATTTGTAAGTATCATGTTAATTATTAAATTTGTTTGTGTTTAGCAATTCATGTATGTTCATCTAACATTTTGCATATTTATTATAGGAGTTGGCAGTGGGTCATCCTCCGATGTGAACAGAAGAATCTTACGGATATCGTCATGGATTGGCTGCACTGTTGCAAGACTTAGATGTTGATGCGATGAAAAGCTGAAACTTAGCTGCGGAATTTTCCATATCACAAGAACTAAGCTAAAGTGATGTTAGAACACCTCTATAATCATCAGTAGCTTAGCAACCTGAAAACTTTACTACTGTATTTAGTAAATTCTGAGAATTCACTTTACACAAACTTCATCTTTCCTTCAGACTTTAATTCTGAACTGATTTACTTCAGAATTTACAATTTTGTGTTTGCTTACTGTTAGATAATCTTTTCGTCACTTGACTGGACCAAAACTATGTTTTGAAACCACCGGAATATCACCCGAACTTCACTAGAATGTTACCAGAATGTCACCGGAATGTTACTAGAATATCACCGGAATGTTACCGGAATGTCACCAAAATTTTACCGGAATATCAGCGGAATCAATTGCAAATCTAATTGTAGTTACTTCAAAAGATTTTGTATGAGATAAAAAACTAATATTTGAACTTCCTTCAATAAATGAACTTTATCTGAAGTTTGAAGAAAAACCTTCACCAGTTCTGGATGCCTTTACGGTCATACTTAGTACTGTGTGTACATGTCCCGTTTCACAAAACTTTTTAATCCGTTTTTAGTTGAGACTACTAGCTTCAAGATGAGCTATGAATCATGAAAAACTTTACATTATAGAGTGAGATCTAACTTGTAGAAATATTGTAAAATGTGTATTGAGACAACCGTAACTATTAACTAACTTTCACAGTAACATGAAATCACTTAGATTTCTTCACACACAAAGAATGCACTCAAATACTTCCACATGAACATGTGTTTTCTATTAGAGAAGATGTGTACAAAATGACTTGGCCTTTCCTTTGCTCATAGTCATGGAAAACTCTCCTACGCTGAGTTGTTCTTCCTTACCATCTCTCTCAGATGAATACCCGATTGTTCAGGTTCTATTATTCATCGCTACATACGCACACTTGCATCTACTACAAGCGCTTTTATGGCAGCTCTCCTACAGTAGCTCTTTTGCTCTTATCACTCTCTCTCTATCACACGTTATGATCTTCTAACTCATATATATATACAAGTTTGTTCCGAGATTCAAAAAACTCATAATTCTGGAAGTTTTTACGCTGTATATTACAGGCGTGAATTTGTCCCTTCATTGAGGCTTTGATTTTTTGAATGCTTTGTTTCTGCTTCTCTTTGTCTTTCTTTATCCTTCATATGTCTTCATGTCTTTATGCCTAATTAGTGAGTGAATCTCCAACAGCTCCCCCTCAATCACTAATTTGCATTCTCTGATCTTTCATATTTTCTTCTTTTCTTTTATTCCTGCCATTTCTTTGAATTTGCTTGTCTTTATTCCATCCAAGCTCTTTGTCAAAATATCTGCAATCTGATCTTTTGTAGGAGTGTATACTATTTCAATCTCCTTCTCCATTACCTTTTCCCTTAGGAAATGATATTGAATCTCTATGTGCTTTGTTCTTGCATGAAATACTGGATTTGCTGCAAGATACAACGAGTTCATATTGTCTCCATGTATGATAGGTATACCTTGATCAATACCCAAGCTTTTGAACAAGGTCTGCATCCATATCACTTCTGTTAAACGCGCATTACCGTCACAAGCTAGTTTAAACTCTTTCGGGTTCTTAGGGGTGGTAGGGGTCTGCTAATCAGAGGCCCTATAACTTAATTTTCCCAATTAATGCATTTACTTCGTAGTACATTAATACTCAGAAATCTACATACAAATTAGTATCAATCTTCTGTTTCATTCTGTCACAGAATTACTGTTCGTACTCAGGTTAATGCTTTCTCAGTACACCACGTCAAAGCTATTACTTACCGTAATACAGACTTACACTTTCTAACTTAATGGAAATGTACTACCCACAAGAATGTAATCGAACAAAGACAAGAAACAATAATACTCAGAATTCTCAAACAATGCACCATGGCAACTTCACAGAATGCAATCGCCCAGACAGACAGTTTGGCGATTCTCCTGGTCGTCACCGGAGCGTCCTTTCATTGCTTTATAAGTAGTTACAACTCTTCGCAACGACCTTTCGGTTTGTGCGGAATACAAAAAGTAGAGAATTAATAGGAAGTAAAATTAACAGGCTCCTGAGAAGCCATGTCAATCATTGAGTAGAACGGGCGAGAAATCCCGTAGGTACATTTCTGCAGGTTTAGTATGGCAACCAAAAATTACAAGGCTCTTCGTTCAGGGTCAGGGCGACACAAAATGGCATACTCATTCGATGAGTGCCTGGGGAATAATTCCATCATGGTAGCTACCGGAAGGAGAGGACCATTGTGTCGTCCTTCCAGAGGAAGTTGGAAAGCTACAGCAAAGGACTCGAAGGTGATTACTACACGAGATGGTAAACATGTAATTGACCAACGCTGCTCTATAGCACGTGTGGCAGCAATGGCAGCGATAATTTATGCATAATACGGATGACACTCTACTTAATGCTAAGGCAATTCAACAAAGTTTAGCAGACCACGGATACGCAAGAACTCACTCAGGTCGTGAGAGAGTCCATCGCGGAAGGCAGCGAAATTAGCCAACGCTTCCATGATGCGTACGTGAAAGCACAAGGTCACGAATACACAATAATCACAAAAAATACAGAACACACAAAACACACAGACACAATAGCGATTAATAACGAAAAGAAGAAGATTAAGTAGATACTTGGCAACGGGAAGCGATTGAAATTGCTAATCATGGCACGATGTTGAGATGATAACCTTCATAACTATGGCATGCATGCATGTGCAGAATCGATAATGCAGGGCGACTGTTGATCATAATTAGATATCAAAACGAGGATATTTACAGGCTTATTCAACTAACACTCAAAAAATAAAAAAGAAAGTAACTAACACGCGGAAAAATGGAGAACACGTCAGCGCGAATCAGGTGTTTGATGATACGATCGCAACTTTGAACCATTGATCACTTTAGGAAGAGGAATCCCGGTCAAAGTAGTCAACCGAAAAGTAGCTGGGCCCACTTGTTCACTAATCCGATAAGGGCCAAACCATCGTAATTTGAATTTTCCAGCCGCACTATTTGATTTTGCATTATAAAATAACACAAGCTGTCCCACCAAAAAAACTAGAGTTTTGAGATATCTATCATGGGTACGAGCTTGCCGCAACTGAACTTCTTGAAGAACTAGTAAACTTTCCCAGCGATGTTCATCCAAGTCTCTGAGTGCTTCCAACCTAAATGGCAAAGAGTCTTCAGATAACAATTTTTGAGAGATGGCCACGCGTAAGCTTGGCACTACAATTTCCATGGGCGCTATTGCTTCTAGTCCATATGCAAGCTTGAAAGGAGTCAGTCATGTTGCTACTTTGTATGTAGTCCGGTATGCCCATAAGACTGCTGGTAGTAACTGATCCCATCTTTCTGGTGATTCCACAACCAATTTGCGCAGCATACTTAACAAGGTTTTATTAGTGCTTTCTGCCAATCCATTGGCACGAGGATAGTACGGTGAACTGAATTTATGCAGAATTTGAAAAGTGTGTGTGAGCACTCGCATTAAATTATTAGCAAAGTGTGTTCCTTGGTCTATCACAAGCTCTAGAGGTAATCCATAACGCGGGAAAACGTCCTTCATCAGACATTTTGCCACCGAAACAGCTGTGGCGGACCGTAAGGCCCAAGCTTCTGCCCATCTGGTAGCATAATCTGTACATGTTAGAATGTAGCGATTGTTGCTAAGGATAGCTGGAGGTATGATTGGTCCAATAAAATCAAGACCCCATTTCTGAAAAGGTTCTAAAGATAATACACGTTGTAGAGGAAAGAAGTGATGTTGTAAAGGTTGTCCAAATCGCTGACAAGTGTCACACTGCTGCACAAATTGAGTCACATCTTTATACATAGTAGGCCACCAGAGCCCACTTTGCAGAATTTTTTGGTGCGTTAAATCTGCTGCAAAATGTCCACCGGAAGGTATTGAATGTTCCATAGCAATAACAGAATTTGCTTCATGCGGTGGAATACGGCGAAGCAAGACCCCAGTGTGATCCATATAATACAACTGTCCGGCAATCAACCGAAATCTACGATTGTAAACTACAATTTTTCGACGCATAGCAGGAGAAGTTTGAGAAGGAAGACATCCATCAGTAAGAAAGGTTAATAACTAATCATAGTAAATAGGTGGCACAGGAGGTTCGGCAGATTCGTCACTAGTTGGTTCAGTAATGTAAATTGCTGGTGTGGTGTCATCAATGCCCACTGGAGCTTCACCGGAATCTAATCGAGAGAGGAAATCTGCTAATGCATGTGTAGTGGTGGGTCGATGAATCACTTCATAATCGAACTCTTGTGACAATAGAACCCATCGTGCCAAGTGACCACCTAAATGCTGTTGCCGGACAGATACACTAGCGCAGCATGATCGACATGAAAGGTGAATTTTCGGCCTAACAAATAATGCCGGAATTTCTTTATAGAATACACTAAACCGAGACATTCTCTTTCAGTGACTGAATAATTCCTTTCAGCAGGAGCGAGTCGACGACTTGCGTAATAGACAGGCCTGAACCACTTAGCAGATTGGTGCATTAAAACACTTCCAATTGCTATGTCTAAAGCATCGACGAAGACGTGGAACGGGCATTCCCAATCCGGGGTTTGCAAAATTGGTGCCTGAGTCAATAATTCTTTTAAGCGATCAAAGGCAGTTTGACATTCTGGGGTCCATTCAAACTGTCGTGGAGTGCTCTTCATGAGTCGATTAAGTGGTGTGGCGAGATGAGCTAACCACCGTAAATGGCGACCATGCCACCGGATTTGACCTAGGAAGTGCATCACTTCTTTCGGTGCGATAGGCACAGGTGCTTCCAATATAGCTGCAACTTTGTCTGGATCAACTTGTATGCCTTGTGCAGAAATAATATGGCAAGGGAGTTTACCACAAGAAACCGCAAAGATAGATTTGGTTGGGTTCAAGCAGAGTCGGTATTCTCGACATTTCTCAAAACAACACCGTAAATGATACAAGTGTGCCACAATCTTACCGAATAAAGAAAAGTCATCTAGGTATAATTGCATAAAAGAGGTGAGGTAGGGAGAAAAAATTTCTTGCATACAACGTTGAAAGGTGCTAGGAGCATTTCTTAACCCAAACCACATGACTGTACAAGCATAAACACCCCAATTCGTAATAAACGCTATTTTCGATATATCTTGCTCAGCCATTCGGACCTGGTTATAACCACTCTAACCATCGAGAAATGAATACATGTCATGCCTAGCCACTCTGTCCAGCATTGTGTCAAGAAATGGAAGAGGAAATGGATCAGGTATCATGGCTGCATTCAATTTTCGGTAATCGAAACATATTCGGAGTTGCTTGTTTTTCTTGGGTACGATCACGATCGGTGAGATCCATTCAGCGTGCTCAATGGGTACAATGAATCCTACCTTTAATAGGTGATCAAGTTCTGCTTTAACCTGTGCTGCATAGTTGGGATTCATTCAGTAACTGGGTTGTTTAATTGACTTTGCTTCTGGTTTAAGCACGACTCGATGTTGATAGATCCGAGGATCCAGACCCTTCATATCGCAGTAATCCCAGGCAAAAATGTCAGAAAACGCATGCAAGAGTCTGATCAAATCTTGTTGAAATTCCTCACACAATCCAGCCTTCATCTTAACATGACGTGGGTTACTATCATTACCCAAATTGTAGGTGACTAACTGGTCTTCTGGGACATAGAATTGACGAGGTTTCACCGGATCGTCAACTGACTATAAAAGGTGATGCAAAGTATCTTTATCCATAGCATCAGTATCATCTGTATGTGCTTCTTTGGTTACGGGAACAACTGTACAGGTTGCCGGACTCCAGGTGTCCACTACTGATTGCAGGTCTATAGTACCTAAGGAAATCAGATCTTCATTGTGTTTCAGAAATGCTTCTTCTTCATCGTCAGATAAACCATCCAACATGTGGACCGGCTCTGCTACATATGGCCTGGCATGGAGTTCATAGGGCTGAATGGCATCAAGTTTGACAACATATTTATGGTGATTATCTTTAAAAGCTAGTTCTTGTGCTGACCAATCCTGTATAACCTTAGCCTGTTTCAACCATGGTCGACCGAAAAGGAGATTGTTATCAAGGCTAGATTCCGGTAGTTCTAAGACTACAAAAGTCATTTTAAACGTTGTACCCTGCAAAGTGATCAGAATATTTCTTACGAGTCCCACTAGATGAACTCGGGATTGATCTGCCATTCTGACAAAGAATTGAACAGGCTCGATTTGGGTCCACCCTAACTTCTTGTAGAGAGCTGCAATTGCTATATTCACACCGGAACCACCATCAAATAGCACTTGCGTAATCTTGTGATTTTTATGCTAGACCGTAATTAAGGGAACAGAATGGTCCACCGTAGAATCAGTTTCCGGTTGGATTATTGCAATCACCAGAGTACTAGGAGATATGGGACTAACCTATTGTTGAGTAAAGTGAGTAGTTGTCCCAAGGGGAGTGTAATTGAGGCCTTAGAGAGAATATCCCATACCTGGTCTGTTGGAATTGCACTCTTCACTGGTTCCGATGATGATTCTCCTATTACTAGGGTACAATTTTGTTCATGTGCTCCCACCTTTGGCAGGGGAGCCTGTGTCATCGGAACGAGATCAAGAAACACCGTAGGCTCTTTGGTGGTCCATTGGCTAGCTTTGCTATACATTCTTTGCTGTTCACGGATGCCAGGTTCAAACACTTCTGCTGCTGATTGCAACTGCTTACCGGATCTTTTCTCGATCAGTGTTGCTTGAGTTTCCACTGGTGAAATATAGACCATATTGGTCATTGGATTCTGACGTTCTTTCTTTCTTTGATCATATTCGGCTGCATCCTTGTAGAATCTCCGGATGTGGCCAAGTTCACCGCAAAAGTGACATCGAGGTGGTGGCAAGGAAGTACCTTCCTGTGATGTACCTGTCTACCAATGATTTGCATTGAAGTTGGTATTCCGCTATCCCCGATAATTTTGGTATCCTTGCTATTGATTGTTTCGCATCTGCAGTGGTACGTAGTGAGTAGCTGGCTGCCCTGGTTCTTGTATAATGGCATTTACAGTTGCTTGTCCCTGCACCTTGGCATTATACACACAATTTTTGGTGGAATGTCTGGTGGTATTGCAGATGGCGCAATACATCTGATTAAGGGCACATGTAGCACTGGTATGCCCAGAATTTTTGCACTTAGTGTAGTACATCTGTTTAGCTGGATCTTCTGCACCGTTTCTACTGGCTTTCAGCCACTCTAAGTCTTGGGTGAATCCCCCAACCTTATGCTCTAGTTGTAGGGCCATCGCTATAACAGCATCCACTGTCATAGCTCCCACAACGAATGATCATGATTTGTTTAAGTTGTGGGGTCAAACCATTAATGAACCACTGAGTTATGACATCATCCGGTAAATTAGCATGTGCCGGAGGCAATTGTCTTAAATGAGTTCTAAATAATGTGGCATATTCCTGAACTATTTGGGGCATCTTCTGTCTATTGTTCTACAAGTAATCAAAAATTTCGACAGGGTTCTTCTTCAACCGGAACCTCTGCAAAAACGCATCCCTTACTGCCTCATAGGTACCAAAATGGTTTATATCATACTCTGTTAACCACCCTGCTGCTTCATTGACTAATGTAGACTGGAATACGATGGCCTTGTATGCCGGATCAGGCTGATGGTTTAGCACTGCATAACGTATTTCAAAGGTGCGTACATGGGCATCAGGATCATCTCCTGGAAATCCACCGAACTTTGTGCACGTCACCCCAGTTGGAAGAGGTCGAAGTGGAAGTGGCGGTTGCTGTTGCTGTTGTTGTCCACTCATGGTGCTAGTGGTGGTATTGTTACTATCTCGTGAGTTCTGAGGAGGTGTTTCCAGTCCTTCGGATTCTGTATGATCAGACTGCTCACCTTCCAGTTCGAAAATAGCGCTCAACCTCTTATAGATTTCCAATTTGAATAGCCTATCCTCTTCTTTGGTATCAAACGTAGGCAAGCTTACCTCGAGCAGTGGTGTCCGGAATGAAGATTCATCAGGAAGTATCACACTGTCACCGGAAAATTGAAATTCCTTGCAACTGGTACCGAAGTGTCACCGGAATCACTATCCTCAGATGAATTCGAATCTTGACCAGACGGTGTCGGGTCAACTGCACACTGCGTCCCTGTAGACTCCGAAGTTACTGTACCTTCTGCAAACTATGCCGAAATCACACCGACATTGCAGTATGTTCCACCGGAATGTTACTGGAATCACTTCTAATGTGCTTTGCTTCTTCTACGACTGGGCTTAACCGATCTATGCTTCTACCTCCTTGGGGTGCCCCTAACAAATTTAGTACCGCCCAAGGTTGTCGATCTCTCGTGTACTTTGGATACGACTCGTCGGACCGAGTAACTGGCATATATCACCTTTGCAACACTTGCGTACTACTCCTCCTTACTGTCGATTCACAATCTATGGCCACCTTCCCACAATCACTTTGCAACACTCTGTTGCCACCTTCCCACAATCACTTTGTAACACTCTGTTGCCACCTTCCCATAGACGGCGCCAGTGTTAAACGTGCGTTGCCGTCACAGGTGCGTTTAAACTCTTTCGGGCTCTTGGGGGTGGTAGGGGTCTGCTAATCAGAGGCCCTATAACTTAATTTTCCCAATTAATGCATTTACTTTGTAGTACATTAATACTCAGAAATCTACATACAAATTACTATCAATCTTCTGTTTCATTCTATCACAGAATTACTGTTCGTACTCAGGTTAATGCTTTCTCAGCACACCACATCAAAGCTATTCATTACCGTAATACAGACTTACACTTTCTAACTTAATGGAACTGTACTACCCACAATTAATGTAATCAAATAGAGACAAGAAACAGTAATACTCATAATTCTCAAACAATGCACCACGACAACTTCACACAATGCAATCGCCCAGACACACACCTTGGCGATTCTCCTGGTCGTCACCAGAGCGTCCTTTCAGTGCTTTATAAGTAGTTACAACTCTTCGCAACGACCTTTCGGTTCATGCGGAATACGAAAAGTAGAGAATTACAACTGCCAATCCGGCGGCTTACACTTCTTTTGCTGCTTCCACAAGTCCTTTATACTCAGCTTCAGTTTACGATAAAGCCATTGTATGCTGCTTCTTTGAACACCAGCTGACAAGCTTATCTCCTAGGTATATCATATACCCATGCATTGACCTTCTGTCATCTTGACTTCCTGCCCAGTCTGAGTCACTGTATGCTCTCAGCTTTATATCTGATGTAAAAGGATAATACAATCCTTCATTTATATTTCTTTTGATATATCTAAGAACTCTTTGTCCTGCAACCCAATGTTGATTCTTCGGACAATGCATAAACTGTGAGAGAACTCCTACTGCATAACTAAGATTTGGTCTTGTTAGCATAGCATAAATCAAGCTTCCCACTAAAGATTGATACTTTGTCATATCTTTAAACTCTGCACCATCATATTTGCTAAGTTTATGATTGACCTCGAGTGGTGTTGAGGCTTCTCTGCAATTCTCCATGTTAAACTTCTTCAGTAAGTTTAGGAGATACCTTTCTTGCGAAACATATAAACCATGATCTGTATATGTGCCTTCCATTCCAAGAAAGTATGATAACTTTCCTAGATCACTGATCTTGAACTCTTTTTCAAGCAATCTCTTTACCTCCTTGATTCCTTCATCTAAGGTACCTGTGATTATAATGTCATCTACATAAATACAAATGTAGTTCATACCTTCATCTGTTCTCTTGATGAGTAGACTTGCATCTGCCTTTGAGCTTTGGTATCCAAGGTCATTGAGATACTTTACAAGTTTGTAATTCCAAGCTCTTGGAGCTTGCTTCAATCCATAGAGAGCTCTTCTTAATCTGCAAACATGTTCTGGGTAACTGGAACTTACAAACCCTTCAAGTTGTTCCATGTAGACTTCATCTGATATATATCCATTTAGAAATGCATTCTTTATATCCAACTGACTTAGCTTCCATCCTTTTGATGCTGCTATAGCAATTAATGTCCTTATAGTTGAC
The DNA here is from genome assembly GCA_020310875.1 of Ceratopteris richardii. Taxonomy (NCBI): domain Eukaryota; kingdom Viridiplantae; phylum Streptophyta; class Polypodiopsida; order Polypodiales; family Pteridaceae; genus Ceratopteris; species Ceratopteris richardii. Next base: position 42,279,508 of record CM035406.1, on the reverse strand, counting down.
ATCTTTGCCACCGGACTAAATGTCTCATCATAATCTATGCCATGCGTCTGAGCATAGCCTTTGACTACCAGTCTTGCTTTGTATCTAGCTATTCTTCCACATGCAAGCTTCTTGACTTTGTAAACCCATTTACTTCCAATCACTTTCTTACCATTTGGTTTTGGAACAAGTTCCTAAGTCTTGTTCTCTTCAAGAGCATTGAACTCCTACTTCATTGCTTCTTCCCATTGTTTCTTATCTTTTGCTTCACTATAGTTCTGAGGTTCTTCATCCTCCTTTATTAAATAAGCATAGTTTTTCTGAGTCAAATAAGAAGTGTCATAAGAATACCTTGTTGGTTGTTTCCTTACTCTTTTTGACCTTCCTGGTTCATACTCTTCATGTGTATCTCAATACACTTCTTCATCAAATCTCGGTGCATTTTCATTTCTCATAGTTTATCTGATCCTCGATGTACTTGCCTGCATATAATCTTCATCTCCATTTACCTGCATATGTGATTTACTTTTTTCCTTTCTTCTTATATCTTCCTCAGACATTTCATCATTATACTCTATGTTTGTATACCAACTTTTTCCTTCATCAAATGTCACATCTCTGGAAACAATAAACTGTTTGGTTAAAGAATTCCATAACCTATAACCCATCTGTTTTTCATCATATCCGATGAACACATATTTTTCAGCCTTTGGTTCAAGCTTATGTCTCAGCTATGATGGTACATGAGCATAGGCAACTGATCCAAACACTTTGCAATGATCAAGTGTTGGTTTTTTACCCCACCAAGCTTCATAAGGGGTCATCCCATTTAAAGTTGTACATGGTAATCTATTAACGAGATATGTAGCTGTATTTACAGCCTCAGCCCAAAGGTAATTTGGATACTTTTTCTCCTTTAACATTGCTCTAGCAAACTCAACCAGAATTCGGTTCCTCCTTTCTGCTACTCCATTTTGTTGCGGTGTATACCTGCAAGTTATTTCTCTTTTGATACCTGCATTCCACAGATAATCATTGAACTCTCGAGAAAAATATTCTCCTCCTCCATCAGACCTTAGTCTTTTGAGTTTTTGTCCTATAAGTCTTTCAGCATATGCATGAAAATGCTTGAAAGCTCCAAATACCTCTGATTTCTCTTTCAAAACATAAAGAGTTATCCATCTTGTTGCACAATAAAAAGAACGTAATACCTTGAGCCACTGATAGATCCTTCTTTTGTCGGTCCCCATACATCTGTATGTATGAGTTCTAGCAGACCATCGTGTTTGTAACCATTCTTCTGAAATGGTAACCTATGTGCTTTTCCCATATGACAGGCTTCACATTTGTGAATCATATGTTGACTCTTCATATTTGGTAATCCTCTTACGAATTGTTTTTCCACCATAGTTTTGATTCCTTTTTCATTAAAGTGACCTAACCAGGCTTATGCCAGAGGTCTAATTCTGTAAATGCTTTATCACCATGTGTGATCAAAGCTTGACCAACATTTCCTTGTACTTTAAGAGTAAAAAGTCTACCTTCCTTTTTACCGAATCCAGCATCAGTTTCAGTATGTCTGGTTCTACTAACTGGGCATCAGTTCTAACTGAACTAGTGGCAATTACCTGGCTCATCAAAATTTCTGCGTGTGTTTGCAGAAAAGCTTCCTACAGATAAAAGTCATTTGATAGAGCTGCATCACAGTTTACCTTCATATCGGCAATCTGTTGATCTATTCGTGATAAGCGTTCTGCTTGAGCTCCAAGTTGCTTTTCTCTTCTCTCCAATTCTTGATTCTGAAATTGAATGGTTCGGTAATATGCATCTCTATCTCTTCAAACTGTTGGAATTTCTTTCTGGAGCTGAGCGACCAATGTCATGTGGCTTTTAAGAGCAGCATTTGATTCATATAAAATTTCATTAGCAAGCTGAAGTTCTCTGTTTGTCTGTTTGGCTAAATCCGCCATCTCTTTTCCTGCCTGTATTGCTTCATCAAGTTGAACTCGTGTTTCGGCAAATGAATTGCCAAGGGCAGCCCGTGCATCTTCCTTATCCTGTACTAACTGTGTTAAGTGGACAATCTCAGCATCGACAACACTTAATAAGTCATCTTTAACCTGAATCCCAGCTAATGCAGCATCTCTTTGACTAAGTAATGATTCCTGTTCGACAAGTGTAGATTGGAGATGTTGAATCTGCAGGTTTAGAGCATGATTTTCTGCTTTTACTCCATCGATTTCTTCCTATAATGGAGTAATATCTGCTTCAAGGGTATCAAACTTATGCTGCAAGTCCTAACGAATATTCTCTGTAATCAATCTGAGCTGCACTGGAAGTTGTTGGGAAAACTGGATGAGCATACAGCCCATTGATTCTAATTCGGTAAACATGGGGATTGGAGGAATGTGCTGGGATGAAGAGGCGGATAAAAGGTGATGCGAAGATGGGGGAGAGTAATTCGGTGAAGAGGATGAAGCGACATGTTCTTCAATAGGCTTCACAGGTATAATGGGGTCGATCGAAGGTATGGGTGCAGGAGTGGGTTGCAGAGTGTTAGCGACCAGTAGTGTTTCGGTATGTTGCTGCTTAGTCACTTCAAGTTGGGCAATTGCAGATTCTACTACTGTAATCAACTATGCCAAAACTTCTGCAACAATAACTTTTGTATCTTCTTGCACCTCTTGTTTGGATTGCTGCTGAGATTCTTCCTTATAAGATTTGTCTTCAGAATCAGTAGTAACACTGTGATCTTGTTGCTGGTTTGGAGATGCCTTAGCTGATGAATCATGGTGCATGGAGGTGGCTGTATCGTGGAAAGTCTCTTCTTCATTGTTGTCTGCTTTATTTCTAGCGGCAGAACCCTGTACTTGACTATCAGAAGAGCTTATCCGCATTCGTTTTCGGCGGAGGAGCTGGAAGAGTTCTTCATCATCTTCTTCGCCGTCTTCAAGAATTTGAGTAGATTCCTCATGATATAAGACTGGACTTCGTGGAGGCAGTTGCGCTGCTTGGATGGCCGGAAATAAAAAAGTGAGAATGTGTGGAAGACGTGATCGTGGAAGTTCTCCTTTGTTAACCTGCTTTATGATCGAAACGCATTCACGGTGAATGCGCTGGAAATAATAGGAAGCAAAATGGATAGGCTCTCGAGCAGCCATATCAATCACCGAGTAGAATGGGCGAGATATCCCATAAGTTTGTTTTTTGCAAGTTTAAGATGGCTACTAAAAATTGTAATGCTGTTCTTTCTGGCTGAGGGCGACAGAGTATAGCATACTCATTTGAAGAGTACCTAGGGAACAATTGGATCATAGTAGCAATTGGAAGATTAGGGCTGTTCTCTCGTCCTTCCGGAGAGAGTCGGAATGTTGCAGCAAATGATTCTAAAGTGATTACTACCCTAGATGGTAAAGAAGTAATTGGCCAACTCTGCTCCGTAGCAGGTGTGGCAGCAATGGCGGCAATAATCTGGGCGTAAAACGGGTGACATTCCAGTGAATGCCAAGGCAATTCAACGAAATTGGACAACCCATGAACACGCAAGAACTCACCCACATCCGAAGAGAGTCCGTCACGGAACGCAGCAAAGTTGGCTAACGCTTCCATGATGCGTACACAAGAGCACAAGAACACAATTGCACAGGAAACACAGAAATCACAACGCACAGAGCAGACGGGTACAATAGCGATTATCAGTGAAAAGAGGAAGATTAAGTAGATACTTGGTAGCTGAAGGCGATCGAAATTGTTAATCATCGCGAGATGTTGAGATGATAACCTTCATAACTACGGTGTGCATGCATGAGCATAATCAATAACAAAAGGCCGCGATTATTCATGGTTATGTAGCAAAACGAGGAGTTTATGGTTTTTAAGCAACTAACACGCCAAACAAAAAAGGAAAATAAAAGAAAAGAGACAAAAAAGAAAAAATACGCGGGCAACCGCAGAACACTTCAGTGCGAATCAGGCGCTTGATGATACAGCTGCAACTTTGAACCATTTATCACTTTAGAAAGAGGAACTCCGATCAAAGTAGTCAACCAAAAAGTAGTTGGGCCCACTTGTTCACTAATCCGGTAAGGACCAAACCATCGTAATTTGAATTTTCCAGCCACACGATTTGATTTAGCATTATAAAATAACACAAGTTGTCCCACCGAAAAAACTGGAGTTTTGAGATACCAATCATGAGTACAAGCCTACCGCAACTACACTTCTTGAAGAGTTAGAAAACTTTCCTAGCGATGCTCATCCAGTTCTCTAAGTGTATCCAACCGAAATGACAGAGAGTCTTCATGTAATAATTTCTGAGAGATGGCCACACGTAAGCTTGGTACTATAAGTTCCATTGGTGCAATTGCTTCCAATCCATAAGCAAGCTTGAAAGGAGTCAGTCCGGTTGCTACTTTGTAGGTAGCTCGGTATGCCCATAATACTGCAGGTAGTAACTGATCCCATCGTTCAGGTGATTCCACAATCAATTTTTGAAGCATAGTCAACAACGTTTTGTTTGTACTTTCAGCTAAGCCATTAGCACGAGGATAATACGGGGAACTAAATTTATGCAGAATCTGAAAAGATTGTGTGAGCACTCGCATTGAATTGTTGACAAAGTGCGTTCCTTGATCTGTTACAAGTTCCAAAGGTAATCCATATCGTGAGAATACGTCCTCATTAGACATTTTGCCATCGAAACAGCTGTGGCAGACCGTAAAGCCCAAGCTTCTGCCCATCTGGTAGCATAATCTGTGCATGTCAGAATGTATCGGTTGTTGCTAAGGATTGCTGGAGGTGTGATTGGTCCAATAAAATCAAGACCCCATTCCTGAAAAGGTTCTAAAGATAATATAGGCTACAGAGGAAAGAAATGGCATTGTAAAGGCTGTCCAGATCTCTGACATGTGTCACATTGCTGCACAAACTGAGATATATCTTTGTACATAGTAGGCCACCAAAGCCCACTTTGCAGAATTTTTTGGTGCGTTAAATCTACTGCAAAATGTCCACTGGAGGGTATTGAGTGTGCCAAAGCGATAACCGAGTTAACTTCATGTGGAGGAATACAATGAAGTAAAACCCCAGTGTGATCCATATATTACAACTGTCCGGCAATCAACCGGAATCTGCGATTGTAAACTGCAATTTTCTGACGCATTGCAGGAGAAGTTTGAGAAGGAAGACATCCATCAGTAAGAAAGGTTAATAATTGATCATAGTAAGTAGGTGTCACAGGAGGTTGTGCAGATTCATCACTAGTCGTTTCAGTAACATAAATTGCTGGTGTGGTGTCATCAACACCGACCGGAGCTTCACCGGAATCCAAACGAGAGAGAAAATCTGCTAATGCATGTGCAGTGCCGGGTCGATGAGTTACTTCATAATCGAATTCCTGTAACAATAGAACCCAACGTGCCAAACGGCCACCTAAATGCTGCTGCCAAACCAGATACACCAGCGCAGCATGATCTACATGAAAGACAAATTTTCGGCCTAGCAAATAATGCCGGAATTTCTTTACAGAATACACCAAACCAAGACATTCTCTTTCAGTTACTGAATAATTCTTTTCAGCAAGAGCAAGCCGTCGACTTTCATAATAGACAGGTCGAAACCACTTATCAGTTTGTTGCATTAAAACACTTCCACTGGCTATATCTGATGCATCTACAAAAACATGAAATGGGCGTTCCCAATCAAGAGGTTGTAGAATTGGAACCTGCGTTAATAATCCTTTTAGACGATCAAATCAGTTTGACATTCTGGAGTCCAATCAAACTATCGAGGAGTACTAGTTATTAGCCGATTTAGGGGTATTGCGAAATGGGCAAGCCACTGTAAATGTCGACCATGCCACCTAACTTGACCCATGAATCACATTACTTCTTTCGGCGTAGTAGGCACAAGTGCTTCTAACACAGCTGCAACTTTATCTGGATCAACTTGTATGCCCTGTGCAGATACAATATGGCCAAGGAGCTTACCACAAGAAACCGCAAAGATAGATTTGGTGGGGTTCAGGCAGAGTCGGTATTCACGACATTTCTCAAAGCAACACCGTAAATGATACAGGTGTGCTACCATCTTACCGAATAAAGAGAAGTCATCTAGATATACTTGCATAAAAGAAGTGAGATAGGGTGAGAAGATTTCCTGCATACAACGCTGAAAGGTGCCAGGAGCATTTCTTAATCCAAACCACATGACTGTACAAGCAAAAACACCCCAATTCGTAATAAATGCTATTTTCAGTATATCTTGCTCAGCCATTCGAACTTGGTTATAACCACTATAACCATCAAGAAATGAATACATTTCATGCCTAGCCACTCTATCCAGCATTGTATCAAGAAATGGAAGAGGAAATGGATCAGGTACGGTGGCTGCATTCAATTTCCAGTAATCGACACATATTGGGAGCCGCTTGTTTTTCTTTGGTACAATCACGATTGGGGAGATCCATTCAGCATGCTCAATGGGTACAATGAATCCTACCTTTAATAGGCGATCAAGTTCTGCTTTAACCTGTGCTGCATAGTTAGGGTTCATACGGTAGCTGGGTTGTTTAATCGGTTTTGCTTCTGGTTTGAGCATGACCCGATGTTGATAATTAATGCGAGGATCCAAACCTTTCATATCACGATAATCCCATGCAAAAACATCAGAGAACTCATGAAGAAGCTGGATCAAATCTGCTTGAAATGCTTCAGACAATCCTTCTTTTATCTTGACAGGTCGTGGATTTACTTCATCTCCCAAATTATAGGTGATTAACTGATCTTCGGGAACATAGAGTTGACGAGGTTTGCCTGGATCATCAGATGACTGTAAAAGTTGTTGTAGAGTGGCTTCATCCATAGCAACAGTATCTTTTTTCTCCACGTCTTCGGTCACAGGCACCACTATACAGGCTGCCGGACTCCAGTTATCTACAATAGATTGCAGATCTACAGTGCCTAAGGAAATCAGATCTTCATTGTTCTTAAAAAATGCTTCTTCTTCATCGTCAGATAAGCCATCCAACATGTGGACTGGCTCTACTACATATGGCCTGGCATGAAATTCACAAGGCTGAATGGCATCAAGTTTGACAACATATTTATGATGATTATCTTTAAATGTTAGTTCTTGTGCTGACCAATCCTGGATAACCTTAGCCTGTTTTAACCAGGGTCATCCGAAAAGAAGATTATAATCAAGACTAGACTCTGGTAGTTCTAAGACTACAAAAGGCATCTTAAACGTTGTACCCTGCAAAGTTATCGGGATATTCCGTACGAGTCCTACTAGATGAACTCTGGATTGGTCGGCCATTCTTACAAAAAACTGGACAGGCTCGATTTGTGTCCACCCTAACTTTTTACAAAGTGCTGTAGTGGCAATGTTTACACCAGACCCACCATCAATTAGTACTTGAGTAATTTTGTGATTTTTGTACCATACCGTAATTAAGGGGACCAAATGATCCACCGTAGAATCAGCTTCCGGTTGTACCGTTGTTGTCACTGGAATGCAGGAAGACCTAGGACTGAGTTGTTGCTCGAATTGCTGCCGAACTCCCAGCACTAGTGCAAGTAACTGTCCAAGAGGGAGAGTAATGGACGCCTTAGATAACATTTCCCATGCCTGATCTGCTTGAATTGTACTTTTCACCGATTCTGAAGATGGTGCGCCTGTTACAGAGGTAGAATCTTGTTCCTGCGATCCATCCTTCGGCTGCGGAACTTGGGTAACCGGAATTGGATTTGGAAACACTATAGGCTCCATGGTGGTCCATTGACTAGCTTTGTCATACATTCTCTGATGTTCATGGATGACAGGTTCAAACACTTCTGCTGCTATATGTAACTGCTTACCAGGTCTTGTTTGAATCACTACTGCTTGAGTTTCCACTGGTGAAATATATACCATATTGGTCATAGGGTTCTGACGCTCTTTCTTCCTCTGATCATATTCAGCTGCATCTTTACAGAATCTCCGCATGTGGCCTAACTCACCGCAAAAATGATAGCGAGGGGGTGGCAAAGAGTTACCTTCCTGTGATGTTCCTATCTGGCAACGATTTGTATTGTAATTTGTATTCCGCTGTCCTCGATAATTTCTGTATCCCTGCTGCTGATTATTTCTCATCTGAGGTGGTACATAATGAGTGGCCGGTTGCCCTGGTTCTTGTATGATAGCATTTACAGTTGCTGGTCCCTGCACTTTGGCGTTATATGCACAGTTTTTGGTAGAATGTTTGGTTGTATTGCAGATAGCGCAATACATCTGATTAAGGGCACATGTGGTACTGGTATGCCCTGGATTCTTGCATTTGGTACAGTACATTTGTCTAGCTGGATCCTCTGCAACATTTTTACTGGCTTTCAACCACTCCAGGTCTTCGATAAAACCTCCAACCTTATGCTCGAGCTGCAAAGCCATTGCAATAACCGCATCTAGTGTCATAGCTCCCACACAACGAATGATCATAATCTGTCTTAGTTGTGGAGTTAACCCATTAATAAACCACTAAGTGATGACATCATCTGGTAAATTAGCATGTGCCGGAGTTAGTTGTCTCAAATGAGTTCTAAATAGGGTGGCATATTCCTGCACTCTTTGGTTCAACTTCTGTCTATTGTTCTGTAAGTAATCGAAAATTTCGGCAGGGTTCTTCTTTAGTCGGAATCTCTGCAAAAACGCATCCCTTACCGCTTCATAGGTGTCGAAATGGTTAATATCATACTCTATAAGCCACCTCGCTACTTCATTAACTAATGTTGATTGGAATACTATGGCCTTGTATGCCGGATCAGGTGGATGGTTAAGTACTGCATAACTTATTTCAAAGGTGCGTACATGAGCATCAGGATCATCACCTGGAAATCCACCGAATTTGGTGTAAGTTACTCCTGTTGGAATCGGTCGGAGTGGAAGTGGCGGTTGTTGTTGTTGTTGCTATTGCTGTTGCTGCCCACTCATGGTGCTAGTGGCAGTACTGTTACTATTTCCTGAGTTCTAAGGATGTATTTCCGGTCCTTCAGAGTCTGTATGATCAGACTACTCACCTTCCGATTCGAAAATAGCACTCAACCTCTTACGAATTTCTAATTCGAATAGCCTATCCTCTTCTGTGGTATCAAACGTAGGAAAACTTGCCCCGAACAGTGGTGTCCGGAATGAAGATTCACCAGGAAGTATAACACTATCACCGGAAAATTGTAAATTTTTTGCAACCAGGACTGAACTATCACCGGAATTAGTGGAACTTTCCCCAATCCAGGGTATTCTTTCACCTTCAATGACTTCTCTGGGCGAAACACTTCTATCCTCAGTCAAGTTCGAATCTTGACCAGACGGTGTCGGGTCAACTACACACTGTGTCCTTGTAGACTCCGAAGTTACTGTATCTTCTGCAGATTGTGCCGAAATTACACCGGAATTAGCCGGAATTGCAGTATGTTCTATCGGAATGCTACCGGAATCACTGCTAATGTGCTTCGTTTCTTCAACGAATGGTCTTAACCGATCTATGCTTCTGCCTCCTAGGGGTGTCCTTAACAAATTTGATACCACCCAAGGCTGTCGATCTCTCCTATACTTCGGATACGACTCGCCGGACCTAGTAACCCGCATATATCACTTTTGCAACACTCATGTACTATTTCACCTTACTGTCGATTCACAATCTATGGTCACCTTCCCACAATCACTTTGTAACAATCTGTTGCCAACTTCCTACAATTAATTTGCAACACTCTGTTGCCACTTTCCCACAGACGGCACCAGTGTTAAACGCGCGTTGCCATCAAAAATGCGTTTAATCTCTTTTCGGGTTGTTGGGAGTGGAAGGGGTCTGAATAATCAGAGGCCCTATACTTGATTTTCCTAATTAACCACTCACAAAAACAATACACAAGTGTTCAAAGAACTCTGTCAACACGAATTAATCTCTAGACTCTGGTTCGTTCTCTCACAGACTTCGGACTCGTACACGAATTAATACTTTCTCAATACCCGGCGTACAAGGTAAACACTACCGTAGTACAGACTTACAGTAATTAACTTAACGGAATAGTGATTCAATACTTAACTTACTACAAACATTATCGCAATCCAGTCTTTACCGTACAGATGCAAATAATCAAACAAGACAGAAAGACACAGTATTACTCAGAATTCTCAAAACACAAGACAACGGAACTACACAGATGTATCGCCCAAAAAGACAGTCTGGCGATCATTTTGGTTGTCATCGAAGCGTCTTTTCATTGATTTATAAATGGATACAACTTCACACAACGACCTTTGGGTTCGTGCAGAATATGAAAGGGAAAGATTACAATTGCCAATCCGGCGGCTTACACTTGTTTGATTATTTGCACCTGTACGGTAAAGACTGGATTGCGATAATGTTTACAGTAAGTTAAGTATTGAATCACTGTTCCGTTAAGTTAATTACTGTAAGTTTGTACTACGGTATTATTTACCTTGTACGTCGGGTATTGAGAAAGTATTAATTCGTGTACGAGTCGGAAGTCTGTGAGAGAACGAACCAGAGTCTGGAGATTAATTCGTGTTGACAGAGTTCTTTGAACACTTGTGTACTGTTTTTGTGAGTGGTTAATTGGGAAAATCAAGTATAGGGCCTCTGATTATTCAGACCCCTTCCACTCCCAAGAACCCGAAAAGAGCTTAAACGTGTTTCTGATGGCAATGCGCGTTTAACACTGGCGCCGTCTCCTCAAGTTCAACTTTCTTGTGAAGAATTCTTCAAATTCTTTTGTATCTTCACTTCCGTTTACTCTTGAGAACCTTTCCTTCTCTTCAGAACCTTTTCTGCTCTGATACCACTTGTTGATGCGACGAAAAGCTGAAACTTAGCTGTGGAATTTGTCACATCACAAGAACTAAGCTAAGTGATGTTAGAACACCTCTATAATCATCAGTAGCTTAGCAACCTAAAAACTTTACTACTATATTTAGTAAATTATGAGAATTCACTTTACAGAAACTTCGTCTTTCCTTCAGAGTTTAATTCTGAACTAATTTACTTCAGACTTTACAATTTTGTGTTTGCTTACTGTTAGATAATCTTTTCGTCACTTAACTGGACCAAAACTATGTTTTGAAACCACTAGAATATCACCGGAACTTCACTAGAATGTTACCGGAATGTTATCGGAATATCACCGGAATGTTATCGGAATGTCACCGGAATATCACCGGAATATCACCGGAATCAACTGCAAATCTAATTGTAGTTACTTCAAAAGATTTTGTATGAGATAAAGAAGTAATATTTGAACTTCCTTCAATAAATGAACTTTATCTGAAGTTTGAAGAAAAACCTTCACCAGTTCTGGATGCCTTTACGGTCAGACTTAGTACTGTGTGTACATGTCCCGTTTCACAAAACTTTTTTATCAGTTTGTAGTTGAGACTACTAGCTTCAAGATGAGCTATCACTCGTGCAAAACTTTACATTATATAGTGAGATCTAACTTGTAGAAATACCGTACAATGTGTATTGAGACAACCGTAACTGTTAACTAACTTTCACAGTAACATGAAATCACTTAGATTTCTTCACACACAAAGAATGCGCTCAAATACTTCCACATGAACATGTGTTTTCTATTAGAGAAGATGTGTACAAAATGACTTGGCCTTTCCTTTGCTCATAGTCATGGAAAACTCTCCTATGCTGAGTAGTTCTTCCTTACCATCTCTCTCAGATGAATACCCGACTGTTCAGGTTCTATTATTCATCTCTACATACGCACACTTGCGTCTACTACAAGCGCTTTTACAGTAGCTCTCCTACAGCAGCTCTTCTGCTCTTATCACTCTCTCTCTATCACACGTTATGATCTTCTAACTCATATATATATACAAGTTTGTTCCGAGATTCAAAAAACTCATAATTCTGGAAGTTTCTATGCTGTATATTACAGGTGTGAATTTGTCCCTTCACTGAGGCTTTGATTTTCTGAACGCTTTGTTTCTGCTTCTCTTTGTCTTTCTTTATCCTTCATATGTCTTCATGTCTTTATGCCTAATTAGTGAGTGAATCTCCAACATTAGAGGGACGTGGTGCAATCATTTCATGGGAGAATATTCTATGGTTAGGTAAACTCATAGCTTGGTTTCATATTTTTAGTTGTTGTTGTTTATAAATGTCATGTCAATTTTTCTCATTTTACACATGCTTTGTTGCAGGATTGTAGGTGTGAATGTTTTGATCCCCTTACGTATATGCTTTGCCATAATTTTTTATTACACTCTTATGTAGCAATGATGTACTATAATTTTGTATTCGATTCCTATATGGAAGTGCTTTTTCACATTGCCACAATTTTGTATTACACTCTTATGTGGCAATGATGTACCATAATTTTTTATTTGATTCCTATATGGAAGTGCTTTGTCACACTCTTGTACATCTTTCATTTATGGAATATACAACTGTTTGTACATGATTCATGGTTCATTTTTTCTCATATAAAATCTTGTTTTGGTTGCCATTAGAGTACATAACACATGTACTCAGTATAGAGTCGGGCAGAGTGTATTGTCTTTTGCTAAACAACATCATGCTATAGCAATAGACAACACACTCTGCCCAAAAAAAATTGTGTAGATATGGTCATCGGTATGGGCATCGGTACGCTCAGTAGAGTCGTTGGTATGGGCATCGGTACAACCAGCAGAGCCGTCGGCATGGACGTCAGTACGAGCATCGATAATACCGACGATTATACCGACGCTCATACTGGCGTCCATACCAACGCCCATACCGGCGCCCATACTGGCGTTATGTTTTTGATGCGCATACCGACTATAACACTGACATCGCGGAAAAATTGTGCCCGTTCATTTTCCTCGGTAGCAGCCTCGGTATACTCTCGATATGTTGTAGTGTTCGGAACTCTAAGGTCACTCTTATGTCATTTTGTAGTCCTATATATGGATGGGGAGATTGGCATCGACTTGCACGTTATGTTCAAAGCATGAGTACTTATGGAATATGCTTGAATGCAGCATCCCTTACTAGTAGAGGTATTTCAGATGCAGAAAATGAAAGATTATATATTGATGGAAGAGCTTACATGCATGGAAATATAGCAGGTTTAATAAATAGTAGTTGAGAGTTACATAATAGTTCAAGGACAAATTGCACATTTGAGGAACGTGAAAGTAGTCATGAATCACCATACATGAGTAGAGATGTAGCAAGATACATATTTGTCAATGCTATTAATTCATTACATGCAAGTCATGAATTATTTGTGAATTATGGATGGCGTAGACCTCCAAGAGCACCTTTTATCTAGAGAGAGAATGAAAACTTTTTATCCACCTATTTTGTGTTGCATTGGAAAAATCTAATTTCAATCTCTTTTCAACTTAACTTACATATTCAATTTTATATTTAAAGTCTACTTTTCATTCATTTATGGAATACTAATTATTTTTATTTATGTGTGTAGATTCCAATGTATGATGTTGATGATATTCCACCACACCATTCACAGTTGTTAGTAAGACCTCATTTATCAGAAGCTTCTATGAGGAGGCTACACAAAAGTGATCCTATGGAATATACAAGGTTGAAAGACCTATATTCAAAAGAAGATAAAGTACAAGATTTGTGCGATAATGATGAAGATGATAGCATGGCAGATTTTATTGAGGATTGGTATCAAAATGATAGTGAGAGCATTGATATTTCTAAAAATGAGAAATATCTTCGAGAGGAATGTCTAAAGCATGTTATCAAGGAAGTTGTTTGATACGACTAAGTGAAAGCTTACTTATTCTCAATCTTCAAAATGGTTTTGGATGGAGTAATGTATCTATTTCGGCACTATTAAGGTATAATTTTTAATTTTCTATCTATTTATATATACACACGCATACATATATACATATAAATACAGCCATATAGATACATACACATATATTTACATGGATGCATACACACATATAAACAAACACACACATACACATGTTATGAAAGTAAAGTCAAATTATACATACCTATATTGAATGAAGATATTCTGTCCATCTAGCCTTTGGAATTATTCACCCAGCCTTTAGAATCTTCCTGACACATCTGCTTCTCCTATTCTAATCAACCTAATACCTGCATTGCTAACTCTTTTATGAACTTTGCATAAAAATATTAAGTATCATCAGTTAGCTATGGAGTTATTAGGTCGTTTGGAAAATGGGAGGAGCAAATTTATCTAGAAGATTTTGAAGCATGGAAGAATAATTTTAAAGGATGGGTAGAAAGAAAGCGTCCATTCAATGCAGGTTCTTCTTGTTCTTACCTTAGCTAAGGTAAGAACAAGAACTTGCATTGAGTGGATGCTTTCTGTTAGCCCATCCTTTAAAACTATTTGTCCATCTTTCAAAATATTACAAATAAATTTGCTCCTCCTATTTTCCAAAGTTCCTAATACCTCCATAGCTAAGTGATACTTTATATTTGTAAACAAATATGTAAGTCTTAGTTAGCAAGGCACGTAATTGAGTGACCATAACATGGGAGATAGCCAAACCATTCAGTGGTCTAGATATCTATACAAAAGTCTGCATACCACAATAAAAAAAAATTAAAAATCAACTAAAATATACAGAGTTATACATGCATACATTCACATACATACATACATACATACACATTCATACATACATACACATACATGCATACATACACATATATACACACATACACATACATACATAAATGCATACACATACGCATATGTATACATACATACATATACATACATACATATACATATAGCATATACACACATACATAACATATACACACGCATACATATACACATATGCATACGTATATGCATGCGCATGCATATACACATCCACTTACACATACACATAAGCATACACATATACATACACATATGCATATATATATATATATATATATATATATATATATATATATATATATATATATATATATATATATATATATATATATATATATATATATATATATATATATATATATATATATATACATACATATATATATATGTGTGTGTGTGTATATATATATATATATATATATTTATTTTTATTAATATGTCTTTTTTAATGAGCTTATAGGTTACTATCCGAGCAGTTTTTACCAAGTTAGAATATTCTTCCTACCTCACATGATGAAATGAAGAAGATAATCAACAATCTTGGTATAGATTATCAATGTATACATATATGTCCTAACGATTGTATTTTATATACAGGTGAATATGCAGACTCTTTGACATGTCCAAAATGTCAATCTCCTTGATATAAGGACGAAGAAGGTAAAATCCAAAACAGGGTAGTGAGACATTTTCCTTTGGCTCCATGAATTATACATATGTTTCAAAGCCCCGAATTATCAAAGCTTTTGACATGGGGACATGAACATAAAAATTAGTGATGGAATAATCAGAATTCCAATATATAGTACAACTTTTTAGCATATTGATTCTACATGGCCTCATTTTGCAGAAAAACCATAGACTCTAAAGTTAGGAGGTGCATTAGATGGGGTTAATCCATTCTCCATGAAATCTAGTAAATGGTCAACATGGAGAGTGGTAGTCATAAACTACAATCTTCCCCCATATCTTAACATTAAAAGGAACATTTAATACTTTCACTTTTAATCCCAAGAAAGAGACAAGTTAAAGATATGAATATATATCTTGCCCCTCTCATTGACGATTTCCAAGAGTTATGGAGAGGCATTAATGTCATTGATGTATTGAAAAGCATCAATGAACGATATATTATGGTTCGTGGTATTGTGGCTTGTACTATTCACGATTTTTGAGGATATGGTGTTTGTTTAGGTTTTGATGTAATTTTTTTATTTAATATGCATACAAATATATGTAAGTTAATCAAATTATATTTTTATTGTTTTCATGATGCAAGAATATCTACTAAGGGTTATAAAGCTTTTTCATATTGTGGTGATTGGTTGAGATCAATTTATAGTAAGAATATCAACAAAAATATTTATCTTCGACATCGATGATTCTTGTCTAATGATCATCCATTAAGATGTAAAAGAGAAGTGATACATTTTAATGGAAAGCTTGAAACAGGTCAGTGTCCAAAAGCAATGATGCCTATGGATTGATATAAAAAATGGACAGATGGGTCTCTGATAGATCCAGAATCACGAATCTTTAGTGATGATGAAGATAATGAGAATGTGAAGAGAGGTAAAGGAGAATTGGCACTCACAGAGAATATATCAATATGGTATTCTTTGGAGTATTGGAAAGAGTTAAAGGTCTATCATCTTCTTGATCCTATGCATATATTCAAGAATATGGGTTATTCATTATGGCAAGATCTTCTTGGGTTAAAAGACACCATAGCATCAAGGACAGATTTGAAGGACCAAAACTCAAAACCAAAGTTATGGCCAGTTTTTGGTAGACATTGATACAAAACGACTTATGCACCTGCTCCTTGGGTACTTATGACAAAAGAGATGCAGAATATAAACAATAGGATTCAATTGATTTCGACTCCTAGATGATATGGAGCATCTTTCTAGAACATGTTTACTATGGATGATAAGAGTTTATCTAGGTGAAAGACCCATGATTGACATAACTTTTTGAAGCACATTTTACCTTTGATTATTGATGGATGTACAATGAAAGGAGTACGAGATGTGATCTATCGTCTTGCATCTCTTATAAGGTAATTAAGATACTTTTATGTTGAATATATATGAGTATTTGATATCTTTTATTTTTGAATTAATTTCTTTATGATTTTTTTAATGATGTGTATAGGTGGATTACATCAAAAGAGATTGACAAAAAGGAAATCCCACAAAAGAAACATGAATGCAAGGAGCTACTATGTTTGATGGACAAAGAGCTTCTCGCTTCATTTTTTGATATTCAGGCTCATTTATTAGTCCATCTTGTAGATAAAATAGAGATTGCATGTGTTCTTAACACTCGATGGATGTTTTGGGTCGAGTGATTTATGGGAATATTAAAAGGTTATGTGCGGCAAAGAGCGAAACCAGAACGAACCATGGCAAAGGGTTGGATGCTTGAGAAGTGCCTGTACTATGTTAGTGCGTACCTTAAAAGAGTTCATGAAGAAGCTCTACATGCATGGACCAACAAGTCTTCTTCAAAAATAATAGAGGAGGTATTATTAGGTAAGGAAGTTTCATTTTTATTTACATTTCAAGAAAAAAAAATGAGGTTTTCTACTTTTGTATCATATAATAGGGAATGCATGCAAGCATTCGTTAGCGAGTACAAATGGGAACTTCAAAATATCTGAAGCAAAAGATGAAGAAACAAAAGATATAGACATAATCTCGATAATAATGAGATTACTGTTAAATTTATTTGGACCTCCATGATCTACCATTGGTCTACCTGCATTTGGTCGAGGAACCTAGCTGGGTCAAGGACCAGAGCTTGAGGGAGCCAAGGCTCTAGCATGGATCTTAGAGGTTATTCCATCTCCTCAGAGTGGCCATATGAGGAGTGTTAGGACCTTAGAAAAGATTCTTGATGTGCCAAGGGCAAGGGCTATTTAAGGTTGGGAGGAGAGTGGCAAGTAGCTAATTGGGATCTTTCATTTGGTATCTGAGCTTGAGTGAGAAAGCGAAAAGTCTTAGAGAAGAGGCCACTTCATCATCTTGCTGAAAAATATTCGTTCGAAAACTTTTGGAGCTATCACATGCGAATTCGGAGGACGGCCTCAAGAGTCGTGCAAGCTTGAGCGTGGAATTTTCAAAGCTGATTCTAAAAGAAGGGGTTTCTTCATCCAGGTGTGCACACATATCAGGTATGTCTTTATTATCTTACATGTCACGGGTGGAGCATCATGCTCATACTCATGTGAGTGGAGGCGAAGAGCACTCGTTTGCTCTCTTACTCCTCAAGAGACAAACACAATAAGAGTCCACAAGCTTATAGAAAGAGCTCTCTTCTGTTAAACTGACAACATATGGGATATTTCTCCCTGTTCCGCGCGCTCGCGCTGCCTAGAGGAGGTTGCAGAGAGAGAGAATAGTCTTTTTTTCTCTCATTTGACCATAAATTTCACTACCTAGGCTGACTAATTTGACCATAACTTTGTCAAGGAATATCTAAATTGCAAAATTTGAAATCCTATAGATTCCTTACTTCACGAGCTTTCGAGTTATTTGATAGGTTTTGAGTAGAAATGACTATCTTTATAGATCTTAGGATTTGATTGAATAGTATCAAGATGGACTCTTTAGGCATGAATGAATTCTTATTTCTTTCATAGATGTTTGTGGATATGGGTTTTCTTCATAGGAGAGACTTCCCTCATATTTATCTTCATTTAGGATCATAAAAAGCATGTCAAATCTTAAATTTTTGATAGAAAATGAAGTAGAGGAAAGGAAGAGGTTGTTGTTCATAGCTACTCTATTAGGATACATTAGATGTTGAAATTCTTCATTGATTGATTTTGTTGAATGAGTTTATGGATTGAATAAAGAGTGAATATACAATTGTACATGGAAGTTCATTAATTCATTTATTATTATTCTTTTCATTAAAATTTAGCTATATGAATTCAAAGATATAATTAGTATTACAACTAGTTGTTTACAACAGAACGAGCGCATGTTTGCATTGAAAAACAAAATATATATGATTTTAGTAATCTATGGACATCAATTTGCATGCACTCACCAAATAATTTGTCCTTATAATCAATATATATATATATATATATATATATATATATATATATATATATATATATATATATATATATATATATATATAATGATTTAAACATTTAGAATTTTCTATGTGTGTTTTGTTAGAACTAGAACCAATGCATAATTTGCTTGTTGTAAATAAATAAATTCATGATGGATGATTTCTGGCACATGAATCTTTTTATTAATCATGAAACCATATTCATGCATGTCACTTCATTATATGGTTTTAGTATAGGTGCGTTAGCTCAAATGCATAGCAAAAAGCATGAAAGTATCTTTAATTTGTTGTTTGTACAACTTGAAACAATACTGTTGCATGTTGTGATAATCATAAAGTCATTTAGGAAGCTCCAATTGCCGTGAACATTTGTATGATGGTATCTCACATAGTTGTTAACCTACTCACCAATGTTTATGGATTTTGGAGTTATTTTAGTAGGTCAATGGATTCCAATACTTCAGAGCTATTGTTTCTTGAAACACCCTTGAAAATGTTGATAGGGGTGTCTTGTCAGAGTCATAACTCTTTATGGAAATACCGAGTTGGATAGTTTTGTATTGGGTTGTAGAGCTTACCTAGTGTAGTTTGTGGCATTCAAATTTCATTACATTTGGACTTATGAGGTAAGAGAAAAGTGAAATTCTCTCTGGTCATTATGTAGGGAATTCTCTTTGGCAATTTGTTGCAGACATGCAGAAACATTGGTGTTTCTCCCAAAACACTCGTCCAAATGATATGAAATTTTGAAATGTACTGGAATATAGTGCTAAAATGAACATAAAAAAGTTTCATATGATTTTGATAAGATTTCAAAGGTCTAATGGTAATTGTAGCTCTCTAGTCCCTCTAGTGAGGACTCGCTAGAGAAGTGTGCAGAGGTCTGGTGATTATGCCATTTCTCTTTCTTGGAATGTCCAATTAGGGTAAACTCTTTTGTATATGTTTTTCAGCTTTTCCATCTTGCGTCTCACCAAATTCGGGGTGCTTTGGATCTCATTTAGGGATCTAATTTCTGAGTAGTGCAAAATGTGCAGGTGTTGGAGACATTATTTTTCTTGTTTCTCTTAGTTGGAGATTGCTATTTAAATGCTTTGTATACAGATAGATGTATAGATGAGCTTTCCAATGAACCAAATTTCACTAAAGTTGGAGTTCATTTGATAGGTCTACTTAGTGGATCTTGGGAGCTATGTCTCACTCCCACGACCTCTTGTACATAGGTATAGGTTTGCAGAGTTTTGGTCATAAATGCATGATCATAGATCCCATTCATTTGACCTCCCTTGAAGATGAAAGCTAACTTCTAGGGCTATGTGTATACCAAAACGCATTATTTTTTAATATATTTAAGTACTTTTAATGTTCTGGTCTTTTTTTAGGTACTGCACTTTTCGACATAAGAAGTTAGAGGAATTTATCCAAGAATTTCAATTGTAACTTTTAGAGAAAAATCGCTTGATTTTAACATTTAATAGATTGATACTCTGTATAGGATCATTTATTATCATTTTTGGAAATTTACTAGTTTGTATAGCTTATACTTGGCGCTTATCACGGGATGTATTATAGGAATTTGTCATTGCTTGTATTGTCATCATGTAGACTTGTATATGACTTGGGTTTTGTTGTGTGATCAATGTATGGGATTGAGAGAGGATCTAGAATACATCTTGTAATTCATGTTTTACATGAGTGACATATCGATTGGAATATCATTAGTTTGGTATTACCTTTTGCATTCACATGACTTATTAGCTGTTCTATGTCTTTTCTTTAGAATGAATCCCGATGAGATTGTAACTCCCATGGAAGAGTTCGAGCTTGAGCAACCTTATACTAAGGAGAATAAAAATCTCAATGCTAAAGTTAGAGGCATGGAGGTTACCCTTCAAAAGATCCTCCAAGCAATTAACAAAGCAGAGGTGCCACCCATTGACACACCTATGCAGGTGCAAGTTCCATCTGTTGAACCTTCTAGTTTACAAATACCATTGGAGAATGTGGGGGCTTCTTCTGGTAGAGATGTAAGATGGCAAGTGAAAGATTTAAATCCACCAAAGTGCCACAGACAAGTTAGTGCCGGGATGAAAGATGCGGTGGAGGAATGGATAAGTAAGTGGGAACAATGTTTTTGGCTTTGTAATATTGAGGATGAAAAACAAAAAATAAAGCATGCTACTTACAATTTGATGGATGTTTCTCATCACTGGTGGAGGGAAATAGAGCTAGATAAGATAGAACCGGCCACTTGGATAGAAATTAAAGTTATATTTTACAATAATTTTGTTCTTCCAGGTGAGCGTATCACGGCTCTAGATGCATGGATTTTTCTACAGCAGAGACAACTTTCAGTGTAGGAGTATGCAGACAAATATAGGGAAATCGTGTTGAAGATTCCAGATCAAGTGCCTAAGTTTATTGAGGTACATAAATTTGTTCTTGGGCTTAGGAAGATGTTGCATCCACTTGTGCGCAAGGAGGATTGCCACACCTTAAATGAGGCAGTAGAACTTGCCTTGGTGTTGGAGGATCGGTGACGCTCTCGATTGCAACCTTCTAGACAAAAGAACACTTTCACAAGATTCAAGAAGCCCATAGCATCAGTTCTAGCATCTACCAGATAGATGAATGTCATTCACACTTCGAGCCGTGGGAAGAGGAAAGTAAGTGCATCCATGGTAGATACATCTTTTCAGAGATCCAGTTTGACATAGCAACAAAAAGAAAAGGCTCGCCATGAGGGCCTTTGTTATGAATGTTTAGGTCAGCATGCCTACACGATGTGTCCTAAGAAAAAAAAGAAGATAACTACAATGATGTTGGTGGAGAGTTAGTAGTCCTCGCCATCCACTCCATCATATCCTTCGGATTTTGATCTTCTAGCTACAAACACTAAGATGGATCCTTCATCTAAAGATAAACAAACCATCTTAAATATAACAATCACTAAGAAGGTTAACAATGTTCTAGATGTGGTGTTATCCCGAGTAGCTCAGAAAGGGTATCATTTTCTAGACACCGAGTTGGTTGTCATGAGTGGGGAAGTTCATGGACATCTTGTTAAAGTTCTATTTGATACAGGATACACATATAATGTTTTTAACTCTTCCTTAGTCAAGAAACTAAAGTTGAAGACTACTCCATTTGCATACACCTACAGAGTAGAGTTGGAAGATGGATTACCAGTCCAGATACAGACTTATACAGATGAGCTAGATTTGGAGTATTATCCCAACATCTCGGTTAAGAGAAGTATCTTCTTGTATCAATACAATACAACTTCTAAAGAAGATTTATAGGTCTGCGAGGTTATATTGAATGGATACAACAAGAACCTTCTCTTAGGTCATATGCAACCCTAGATGCCTTTGATCTTCACTTCGTAATACCTTCTCAACCCTAAAATTCTGGAAAAAACATAAAATGTTTTCCAACAATTGCAATAGGTTTTAGTTCATAGTCATACACACACATATACATGCACATACACAATCATATTAGATTTTCACTTACAATGATATAACATACATGCACATACACATATACATACAAAAACTATTGTGAAGTAGGAATCAATATTGATTCAAACAATCACAATACATTTTTATTCACAATCATACACACATATACATATACTATTGTGAAGTAAGAATCCATGTTGAATCAAACAATCACAATAGATTTCATTCACAATTATACACTCAATTAAACATACATATACTATTATGAAGTAAGAATCAATATTGATTCAAATAATCATAATACACGTTTACACACAATCATACACACACATACATATACTATTGTGAAGTAAGAATCAATGTTGAGTCAAACAATCACAATAGTTTTCTTTATGATTTAAGTACTAAAGTACTTAATATTTATAGCAATACTTTATACCTTGTTCTTTCTAGGATGCTGCAAGCTTGTAAAAAACAAAGTAACTCTTATGAAAAATGAGTCCAGGTGTATTCTTTTATTAAAACTTGTTCGACCAAATTTGTTTCAATGGAAAACTTATTCGATCAAAAAGATTTTGACTCATAAAATTTTTAATCGAAAACTTTTTTATCAAAAGTGCGTTCGATAAAAAATTGTCAAATTATTATGCAAAAAGTATTCGCTCATGTCCAAATAAAATGACGTAGCACCGAATAATTCGATCGAATAATAGGAAGTTGCCATAAAAATCCATAATTATTCATAATTATTTTTGAATAATGATCAATGCAACCTAGCCCATAAACAAAGAAACTCTCTCTATTTTCAATGGGAGGCATCGCTACACTCCCTCCCCCCTCCCCCGCCCCATTTCTAGTAGTGAAATAAATTCTTAGTCACATGCATACATACATAAAAACATACGTTCATCCATGCTTACTCACTTACTCCCTTACCTACTTAATTATGTACATACAGACCTATATACATTCATACTTATTGGCTTACGTACTTACTTACTTAATTACTTACTTCTGTAATTATACTTACTTATTTACGTACTTGTATTAATTACGTACATAATGACCTATATACATTCATACTTATTGGCTTACTTACTTACTTACTTAATTACTTACTTCTGTAATTATACTTACTTATTTACGTACTTGTATAGATACTTACTTATGTACTCATATGCTTAATTAATTACTTAGTTATGGTCGTGCTTACTTACATATATATACATACATAAATACACACGCACACACACACACACACACACACACATATATATATATATATATATATATATATATATATATATATATATATATATATATATATATATATATATATATATATATATATATATATATACTTAATTACTTACATTGCTCACTTACTTCACTCGCTTACTTACTTATTTAATTCCTTACATATATACACACATAAATTTCTTTAGAGCACGAAAAAAATCTAGGTAACAAGATTAGTCTGTATTCCTCATACATCAGTTCTCATCCCTACGCATATCTCTCAAATCCATGACAGAGGTGGCAATGTGAGTAGCAAGTTGAGACTACAAAGTAATAAATACAGAAATGAGAAATTTTGAAATGAGAAGACGAAGGATGAGGCTAATATTGAACTTCAATTATTTTTTATGAACCTTTGTTAACCTTTTATAAAATATTACTGATGTGGGTTTTCGTTTGTAGGATGGCGGATGATAGTACACCATTTTGTTACAGTGATGCAAAGTTCTAGGAGATCTTATCTCATATGAATCCTACACAGATATAATTGGGATCATACACGTTCATGAAATCTACCCTTGTGAGTTCTTTTAAGACTCAGTCATTTTCTTATACTTGGAAACATACAAGGGAGACCACACCTATGGATATTACATCTTGTGCATAATACGAGGGTTGTGGTCCTCAAGTGCCTACTATACGGCATGATCATACATATTGTGGCCTCGCGGGAGCGTGCTAAGGTCATGGTTTTTCCAAGCAATAATTCTTGAGTATTTCTCAAAAGTAGGTTCACCCACCAAGCTTGATCTTCCATTCTACTGTTCGGTTGTTAGTTGGTCGTAATCTTTTGAGAATGCCCATGCTTTCAAGCTCATTAAGCCAATTGCAAATATTCCGCCTCATCTTTGGAATGTATCTTCTACTGGTGTCTCCCGTTGAAAAGGAAATTTTGCAAGCTCTCTCCATCTTCGCCAAAAGATCTGTGTAAAGTCTTTCCTACTTCTCCTTGATAGGATGGAAAAAATTTCATTGGGAAGGATTTACCCACAAGTTTTGCGGTGGCGGCAGTTTTAAAGGCATAGCTCATAGATCCCACGTTCACATCAAATATAGATGCGACAGTGTATCATTTTTGTCCAGTCCACAAACTTCTGTTTTTCTGAGGGCAATAATACCATCTTGACGAGGGCCTCTTTCCAATCGATTGAAAATATCCCATTCCAATCCGCCAGTTTTGTTCTGTTCAAAGTTCTATATTAAGACAAAAGAGGCTACTTTGCTTCTACGCACGGGCCACATATACAATGACTTTTAGGATAAGCCTTTGTTAATAAATCCAAATGTCCAAAAGGATGACCTTGGTATGTGCGATTGCCTCTTCCTTCAGATGGATGGCTGTGTTATGTACGATTGCACTGCAGAAATCTTATAATATGTTTCTAAAACTAATTCTTCCATAGGTTCTCAATCTTGTTTATGGATTTTTTATTGCCGTTTTTGGTTTGTTTGATAACAAACAATGATGTTACTTGGAATGATAACAAACAATGATTTCTTCTCTCAAAGCCCACAGGAATGGGATGATGGCCATCTCTTTAAGGGATTCATTGAAGGGGCCCATATTCCATTAAATTTTTGAGAACCGGGGGAGGACATCAAATTGTAAGGTTTCCAGCATTCAAATAAATTTAGATTATGCATAAGAAGGATATGTAAATCAAGGTTCAACAATAATGTTTGGCTTATTGTTTTTTTTCTCCATTTATCGATTTGAAGGGTGACTAGAGATGACAAGCTAGAAAATGCTTCTATGAGATCATCACGACAATCTTGACTTGTTCCCAAGGCTCCCCAAATATTTCCCCTAGAAATGCATAGAAGAACTCCATGCGCACTCCCGTTCATTTTTTAATAATCAACCCGTTGAGTATTGAACTCAATGATAGAAGCCTTCACACTCCCCCAAATGCGAAAATGAACTCTTTCCTATGATATAAATAAATTTATTGTTTGTAAAAGTCCGTTTCTTTTTACGTTTTTTATCTTCAAATAACACTAAGTTGCATATTTAGTTGAGTTTAAGGAAGTGGAATTTCTTTAGACTTGTGTGTTTGCGCAATTATGGCGGAGGCATTGTCGTCCTCCCCCAACACATTAGAGAGAGACAAAGAGACCATTCTTAGATAAGCCATACGCGATAAGACGTGATGCCCGCGTATGATTCTATTTCATTAGAATATCACATACAAAGTTTTTTCAAATGGCACATCATCAAATCTCTCCCTCAAGTTCAGAATGAGCTTGGATACAAAATAAAAGAAATACATATGTCCGTACAAGCTGAAATCAACATGAAATGAAGTCTAAATACAAACTAAAGCTTTCTAACTCCTAAAGCTTTTCCAAGGTAGATGAACTTGTGTTTGGGAAGAGCTTTGGTGAAGATATCTGCCACTTGTTCTCCAGTGCTAATGTGAATCAGGTCCACTTCTCCTTCGATGACCTTCTCATGAACAAAGTGATAATGAACTTCGATGTGCTTCGATCTCGCATGATAAATTGGATTCTTTGATAACATTATGCTGCTCACATTGTCATAATAAATGATGACCTTTCCATGGATGTAGATGCCCATGTCTCCAATTAGGTACTTAATCCATGTTGCTTCACAAATGGCTTGTGTAATGCCTGTTGGAACATGAAGCTTACACTATGTTTGACGTGGATTTGATCTACATCAAAGGCTATCACATCGAAAGAATATCTGTTGGAGAGTTCTTTTTCTTATGCTCACTTATTATATTTTTTAAAATGATTTTTCATGGATATTTTGCCATTGCAAAAGCTTTGAGATTTACACATGTAAAAGTAGAAAGATAGAGCTCAAATCTCACGAATTTATGGTGGTTGAGTTGCATTCAATCAAGAAATCAATCACCTAAAATTAAACCAAACTAGATCTTCACTTTTCCTAGATTGTAGGAAAGTGAATTCATTCCCTCCAACAACCATTCCCACCTTCATTTGAATTCAAATTCCACTTGTATATGTATGTTTGAAACGGAAGCACACATATGCACAAGAATAAACATATGAGCATGGAAGGCATGAATTCTAAGCAAAGCATAGTTCCTTCAACCATAAATGCCATGCAAAACAGCCATTTGCATGTGAGCACATGTACTTACATGAATAGCGTTCAAATTTTATTTTCTTCCATAATGAAAATTGATAAGTAAATATGTCTCGATTAGAAGTTTATTGTTTAAGGAAAGCAAGGCATTTGGTAAGATGCAAAACTAAGTATTTGCAAAATCTAGTGAACCTATTCTGCAAAATAAAAACAGTTAAGTATAAGAGATAGTTAGTGATGGTTCCAAAACAAGATTTTAATGAGATGTCTTAAGTAGATGGCATCAAAATACATCTAATGTCTTAAATGACATAGATAATATCTTTGCAAAGTTTTTTGGGGCATATGATTACATTACTTTAGAGAACCTGCAATATTACTACTCTAATTATAAGAGATACTAAAAGTTAGTGAATTGAAAAAAGGGATCCAAGGGAGTTCTTGATTAGACATCGTAATTGGATGGTACTCTAATAAGATTTTGAAAGTCTCATGATACACAGATTTTATATTTTTATTAAAGTAAATGATTGAAGTAGGTTTGAACCCCTGAGCTCTTTGAATTTATTTACACCCAATTCAAGAGTTTTGACCATTAGTTTTGATATTTCCTATGGGTATGGTCGTTAAAATTTAGGGAAGCCTCTCAAGCCTTTGGAATTGTATGTACAAGCTTGAGAGAAATCCTTCTAGAATCCATGTGAGAACCATGTGAGAGCGATGTGATTTCATGTGACTTTCAATGTTAGAAGACCTTGATTTAGCATCCATATGGACTGAACACTTGGAAACCTCTCCTCACATCCCCCCCTTGAACTTGATATATATATATATATATATATATATATATATATATATATATATGGATGGAGTTGATTGGGTAGATGCATACTCTCACCTCTTATGGGTTTAGTTATCCTCTTGAGAGTAACCCCTTACACTAGTTAGTTCATTTGATTGTGAAGGTTAAGCCTCGCACAACACCTTTGTTTCGTAACCCGTATCTAGGAGAATCCCACCCTATGTTATCCTCTACATTGTTTGCTGATTCCAATTTCAGGTTCTCAACCTATATTTTGATTAATATTGGCCATTTCTCTTCATATTATGTGATTAGGGCCTAAAATTGATGGGTATTTTGCCTATCAAGGCCCATTTTTGCTATAAAAAATGAGTGTTTTTTTTTCGAATTCCCTGTCAAATGAGAAGCTCAAGTTGATACGTCGCCTATCAGTTTTTATAGATCTCTATATATATTATATGTATATGCCTTGTATGACATGTCAAAATTCCTCATATGAAAAATAGAAACAAAATTTTGCTTGTCATGTGACATTTTGTCCTGTTCGTGGTATTTAGGCTCTGTATCCGATGTCGTGCATGCGTTCTTCTAGAATTATGCGGGTTTGATGTGTCTTGTTTGTTTCTATTTATTTTTAATTATTTAATTTTTCTTGGGTATATTATGTTTTCTATTCGTAATTCCTATTCATAGTCTTGAGAGCACTTTTTATTTCCATTTAAATCTAAGAGCTCATAAAAATATCTTTAAGGTGCCGGATTCTCCCGGCCACTTCTTTTAGAGTCACTCACGTGTGGTACTGATATGAATTAATTTCTTTAGACTGGTACAAAATTCGCCTTGCTATTTCTTCCTCCCTATACTTATTTAACTGCTACGGCCTAAAAATTTTCCGAGGTCAATAATTGGAACATGACTTTTCCTGCTAGACTCAAAGAAGTCCTGTGCCAATTCGTGATCTGTATTATTCTCTATGAAACAATAGGGCCATGTTGCTCGTATTCACATGTTCTCTTCGGCCCACGGACCAAATCCTTCATATTCGTACTTCATCCAAAGGCACAAAAGGATGATTGTGATATGTATGATTGCATCCGGAAATTTTATTATATATCTGAAAAAAAAATCTCCTATACGAAATCAGTTATGTTCCTAAATTTGTTGATTGGGATGACAGTGATGATGATTCGGATGACATCATATTTGACTGCTTCTCTCCATTTATTTTTTCATTTGTTTCCTTCAATAACCGACTTTATTATGCATAAAACTTGGGTAAATCTTGTTATTTCTAATTGTTTTAAAGGTATAGCTGCATTCTTCTTTCCAAATCTTCCTCAAAGTCTGCCCTTTAATAAGGTTCCAAAGAGCAGTTATGCAACTAATCACCATTTTTCTTCCTTTTCAATATTGGGTGCCATTTGAGTTCCCATGTAATCCATGATTAAGATCACGATTTTTTTAGACTTTGGTAGAATTACACCTTTTGATTTATCCTTGTGATAACTTCAATTATATTGCCCTTCGAGATGTGGGTCGATAATACGTTCTAAGAGGTGCGTATCGTTCATGCCTTATACTCTCATGTATATATTCTTAATGGATCCACCTTTCTAGGGTTTTTCCAGAGATGGTTCCACTTGGAAACCCTCCCCCCTGGTGTAGAGTTTCTTGGATGTTTGAATAGAACACAGGGAACCAAATCGAATCATTCTATCTTTTCCATGCTGATCATCTCTATTCATCGTTTAAACAGCATTAGAATTTCATGTTGTTCCAAGACTTCAGAAACAAAGAAACTATCCCTGAATCATTGGCTACAACTGAAATAGAAGAGAAGAGAAGCATACTGAGGTCATGGTTTTTCCATATGTGGCACACCGCAACAGATGTATCTTGAGTATGTCTTAAAAGTAGCCTCACCTTCCAAGCTTTGCTCATCCATTGTACTGCTCGTTTGTTAGAGCGAGCCAACCTGTTGAGAATGCCCATGCTTTCAAGCTCTTTAAGCCAATTGCAGCTGTTCCACTTCATCTTTGGAATGTATATTCTACTGGTGTCTCCCATTGAAAGGAAAATTTTGCAAGCTCTCTCCATCAGTGTAGAGTCTTCCATACTTCTCCGTGATACATGGAGAAATTGCATAGGGAAGAATTCGCCCACAAGTTTGCAGTTGCGGCAGTTTAAAGGCATAGCTCATAAGTCCCACATTCACATCAAATATAGATGCGAGAGTGTATCATTTTTGTCCCTTCCACAAACTTCTCTTTTTCCGAGGGCAATAATACCATCTTGAGCAGGGCCTTTTTCTAATAGATTGAAAGAAGTCCCATTCCGAACCGTCAGTTGTATTCTCTTTGAAGGTCCGTATTCAGACAAATGGGGCCATGTTGCTTGTACTCACATGTCCTCTTCGGCTTACGCGGCCACATATTCAACGACTTTTAGATAAGCCTTTCTTATTCCTTCTCGATTCAAATGTCCAAAAGGATGACTTTGATATGTACGATTGCTTGTTCCTACTAGATGTAATGGTTCAAACGGATGGCTGTGTTATGTAAGATTGCACTGCACAAATCTTATAATATGTTCGCCAGAATGGTATCGTATCTGATTGCTTCTCTCAAAGCAATCACATATGATGCCATTCTTAATTCTTTTTTTTCACAATGTTTCTATATTTTCACTATAACATATGAGGGGTATAGCGATATTGTCCATATCGACGGTCATGTCTCAGTGTGAGTATGACTCTTGGAAATGCCTCAAGGACCACGTTAGTCATACTGACTCTCATTTGACCATGGGTATAACTGTTAGAAACTGTTGGTCGATATATATGTCAAAAATTCACGATGTCGATATAGGCACCAGAATAAGCATCGACATATGCATTAGTATAGGTGATGGTATGAGTGTCAGTAATTCTGGGAATCTATCGACACTCATACCGGTGCCTATACAGACACATATACCAATGGCATGTTTAACACATACATACACATATGCATACACATATTGACATACATATTACATACACACATGTATATTCATACATATGCATGCGTGCATACACACTCACATACATATACACACACATACACTCATACATATACATACACACTCACACCTATACATACAAACATACATATTACATACACACATGCATATACATACACACACACATATGCATACACACATGCATATGCATACATACATACACACACATATGCATACACACACATACATACATACATGTACACACACATATACATACACATATGCATATGCATGCATACATACACACACATATGCATACACACATAACATACACACATGTACACACACATATACATACATACACACACATATGCATACACACATATACATACACATATATGCATACACACACATATACATACACACATATACATACATGTTTTAGGTCTAGGTCTTTAGAATTAATTAGGGTTGTAAGCTTTTTCCATACATACACATATGCATACACACATATACACATACATATACATACACATATACATAGACACATACATATGTTTTAGCTCTACATGTTTAGGATTAGGGTTTTAGGGTTTTTACACATGCATACACACATAATACATATACACATACACACACACACACACACACACACATATATATATATATATATATATATATATGCATACACACATATACATGTTTTAGGTCTAGGTCTTTATGATAAGGCTCAACTGCAGTTCTCCAACATTTGGCCGGTGAGGTGCCATTGGCGAAAGCCATGTTCCATACCAAGGTAATTTCCTGATGGACAGAGGGAAGGGAGAAGGACATCATGTAATTATGAAACCAAGGTTCTTTTTTGAGTTTGGCAATTGGCTTAAAAGTGAGAGTAATAGGGAAGTGATCTGACATGGTAAGTTCAATGTGTTGCAAGATGTCAGGTTGACCCCACAGATTGATAATGTTCTATGCAATATAGCTTCTATCGAGTCTTGCTTTCCTTCAGGTCATCCCCAAATTAGAGGTTTCACCAAAAGAAACCATTTGTATCTTTAACTTCCACTAGGTCCATGTGGAGCTTGATTTTATCCTAGATGTGTTTCTCTATACCATCAATGGTATTCCCCCTATTATGCCACTGATCCAAAGGGTCTTGCACCATGTTAAAGTCCCCACAAAGCAGCATGTTGTGGGAAAGCGAGTCCAAAGAGCTCCAAGTGTCGATCCACTATGTCGCCCTATTTGGGGCATACATGGAGACCATAGTGAACTTGAAGGGGTCTCTAAAGGAGATAGTAATCCAATGATGCTTCTTATCCTCGCAGGAGTTGACAAGTCTACTAGACCAAAGGTTACTTATTCCAATAACTATGCCACCGGCCCCCTTGGGGTGAGAAGTAGTAACCCAAACATGGGTCAAAGAGATGCATTTGAGTCGTTTCTAAAGGTACAGTCCATCAATTTTAATCTCTTGAATACATATGAAATCAGGGTTTAGGCTATTATCATGGAACCACTATCCAATAATAGCCACTCTTGAGGGGTCAGACAACCCCCTGGCATTAAATGATGTGATAATCATCATTATTGGTTCCCCTCTTTGCGGAGAGGGAGCTTGTCTTTTTTCTTCTTGGGTTCATCTTTCTTTCTCAAACACGAGAGATCCTAACCATAAATCTTACCCTTAAGGGGGATCTTCCATGGCATTTCCAAAGGTTGCTTCCCCTTATGTGATGCCTTCTGCGGGAATGAGTTAAGCACTTTTTTTGGAAGTTTTGGTCCAATGACATAGCTCTCACTATCCGGGTTGTCTTCGTTGCTTGTAGTGAAATCCTCCTCTTTACTAGTGGTATAGCCTTCTTCGTTTTCCTCTTGTTTATCTTCTTTAGGAGGTAGAATCTTAAGGTTTTGCCTTCGATGTCCACGTCATATCAATTCCCTCTTGGAAAGTCCAACTCATTCATCTCCTTTTTGAGGTTGCAGAACTAGTTGTTTGGAGGAGCCACGACCTTGGTGTTCCTTTCTACAGACCCCCGAGGGCTTCTTTTTCTTCTATTTCTAACTTCCATGAACCCTTCTGAGTTAGTCTCTGAGTCCCTAGTGTTTTTCTCTTCCTCAGCAATAGGTAGAGCAACATGTGTCCTAGCGCTTATCTAATCCACATGGGTAGCTTGTTGATTCTGCGTGCTTTTGACGGTATTGAGTTTTTGAGGACACTCTTTAATCGTGTGACCTTCAAGACACAGTGAAGGCATGTGTTTGGCAAGTTCTTTTAAGTAATTTCTTGTTCCCATACTTTCCCTTCCCCCAAGTCAATGGAAATTTTTGAGGGAAGGGCTTTGTTGAGATTCACCTCGATGCAAATCTATGGGTGCCACCGTGCATTGAAGGATTACCTTGCTCCTTCATAGATGAAACCCCCCACGTCCTCCCTCAAGGCTAGTGGTTGCCCAATCGGTTAGACAATATCCCGCATAAAGTCGTACAGGAAAAAGAGAAGGTTGGGGAGCTCGACCTAGAGCCGGTAGCATAGCGGCTTAGATTTGGTTGGGTCAAAATCCGGGAACCACTTAAATAGGCATAAGGTGGACCTCCAAAATTGCCAAGTGCCCACTTGCAGTGCTTGAAAGGCCATCTCCTCGCAATAGTAAGTGGTTTGCTGGCAAAAATTGGCATTTGCACACTATCAAGCCACGCGGGAACCATTCTTTACGTAGCCAAAGATGCATGGACTCTATGGGAGGCCTTGGGCCGAACACTTGGCCGATAAGGCACGTTTTCAATCCTTCCTCTTGCTTCACCAAGATACATTCCCTACTTAAGGAGACCACCGTGGGAGCGCAACTGGGAGGAATCACGGCAACCTCACAAGAACCCAACACCGGTGGGGTCCCACATTGCTGACCCCTAAGGAACGAATCACACTGGCCATGGGAGTTGGGGATAGGCCAAAGTTAACATTGCTGATCCCTAAGGAACGAATCATACTGGCCATGGGAGTCGAGGATAGGTCACATTGCTGACCCCTAAGGAACGAATCATACCGGCCATGGGAGCCAGGGATAGGCTAGTGGTAGGTATCTTTTATCATGACTTGAAGTGTGACTCCATCCCAATGGGAATTGAAACCTCATCGGTAACATACAGGATCCTCGAGAATATGACTAGGGAGCACTTGAAGTGTCAAGTAACTAGAAATTTAAAAGATCATGAAGTGAAAGCACTTTCTAGATCTTCATAAAGACTTTTAGGAAGGCTATTACAGTCTCCTTTAATTTATGAGGTTTTGGAGTACATATTTTTTAGTTCCTTAATATAAATGCTACATGGATTTCTGAAGAAAGAACTTGGAAATATCCTTTTAATATAGGTAAGATCAACTAAGTCAATCTAGGATAAATCAATTATTTTACAATATAACTAAGTGATTCAGTATCTTGACTCCAATATGTGCTTTTAGAATAAAGCTATGTCAAGCAATGGTAAAAAATATTGACTTAGCAATTCACATAATTGAAGCGATACTAAGTTTATACAAATACCCTTGTTGATAAATACAACAAGGTAACCAATCTCCTAAAGTAAGAATTGTATATTAGATTGGTATTCTAGGATATAGGAGTCTCAAGGGATTGGAAAAAAACGATTAAGTTTGTAATCTAGATAATTG
Organism: Ceratopteris richardii; assembly: GCA_020310875.1. Lineage (NCBI taxonomy): Eukaryota > Viridiplantae > Streptophyta > Polypodiopsida > Polypodiales > Pteridaceae > Ceratopteris > Ceratopteris richardii. The sequence continues at coordinate 42,245,448 of CM035406.1, read as the reverse complement.
AAGCAACAAGCTTTTAGAGTAAAGTAAAATATCATCAAGTGTTACTCATTGGCTCGAGGGACCCATGTTGTATACCAATAGAGTTTGGTAGATGGATGATGGTTTAACCTTACCCTAAGAATCTTTTTGAGAATTCGGGTTCAATCTCATAAAGAATGAAACAATGCTTCAAACAACTCAGCTAAATTTTTGAGTCTCATCTACTTTGAATCAAATCACTTTAGTGTTTTAAAATTGAATCGGTTACAAAGAATTTTAGTTCTTCCTTCCCACTTTGTCAAACCTTGGATGTGGCTTTGTAAGAATAGTCATATTCATTTCTATACTAGGTCCAACAAGATGGAAGAGGTAACTGAACTAAACATAGAATGTAGATGTTATGTATATAACCATTCAACTTTGGAAGACACTTGAGTTTAAGAGAACTTATTTATCCATTTTATTTCATCAAGACCGATGGAAGAAAAAAGAGTCTAAAGTTCTCTCAAAGAGTTTGAGTAAAACTTTTGAATAGAAAAGATTTAGGAATTGTTTCTACTTCTAACAGTTTTAAAGAAGTCAAATCTTTGAGGAAGTACCATTGGGTAAATCATTTTGAATTTGCTTGCCGAAAATAAATAGAATCACTTTTGTCCTAGATGCTACATTGGACTCTAAAGCCCAATAGGACATTCTAGTCATGTATTTGGGAAAATATACAAAAATGATGGGTAAGAAGTAGCACATAGTTAGAACCATCTAAGTTAGATGTTTTGTTCAACCTCAACTTAATGAAACTTCTCATAATCTTTAGCCAGTGACCTACATATTGTGCTAGGTCCATTGCACAAATACTGGATAGAATCAACCCACATAGCAAATTAATTGGAGAGTTTTAGAATCCATGTAATTCATATGTTTGTGCTATAGATTCTTAGTTTTCACATAATAAAAAATTGAATTAGATAGGGATGTTTTAATCCACCCTTATCATTCTTCCCCTATTTTGCAGTTGATTTAGTGTTTCATATGTAAAGCTAAGTAATGTTTGAATAATTTGGATAGGGATTAGCCCACAAGTGGATTCCCCTCTTTCTTCATCTAGTATGGGATAGAGTCCCCTTCCGACAAAGAGGAAAATGAATGAGATGAAGACCATGATCCATGACATTGATTATGGGGCATGAGAGAAAACTCCACATATTATACCTACACATATTTTTGAGGACAAAAAGTTTTAAGGGAGGAAGAATGTTGTATAAGTATGGGTCCAAGCGGCAAAAGAAATGGGTTTTGAGGGTCTAGATGCACTTGGAGAACCATAGAGTTTGTTCGAAACCCGTTGGAAAGTGTCTCCAAGACTATGGTTTGAACAATTGAGCTATTTGGATTTATTTACGCCCATTTCAAGGGTTTTGACCCCTTGGTTTGATATTTCCTATGGGTATGGTAGTTAAACCTTGGGGAGGCCTCTCAAGCCTTTGGACTTCTTTGTACAAGCTTGAGAGAAATCCTTCTAGAATAGGTATGAGAGATGCGAGGGCCATTTGATTTCATGTGACTTTGAATGTTAGAAGGCCTTGGATTAGCATGCGTGTGGAGTGAACACTTGTCAACCTCTCCTCATATTTCCCCCATCAGACTTGAGGTATATATATGGGTAAACTTGGTTGGGTGGATACGTACTCTCACCTCTTGTGGGTGGGTTTAGTAAGTATCTTGAGAGTAACCCCTTAGACTAGTTAGTTCATTTGATTGTGAAGGTTAAGCCTCACACAACATTTTTTTTTTCTAAACTCATATCTAGGAGAATCCCACCCTATGTTATCCTCTAAATTGCTCGTTGATGCCAATTTCATGTTTTCAACCTATGTTTTGATTGATATTAGCCTTTGCTCTTCATACTATCCTAGAACCGGATGTCGCGTATGTGTTCTTCTAGAATTATGCGTTTTTGTTGTGTCTTATTTGTTTCTCTTTCTTTCTAATTATTTAATTTTTCTTGGGTGTATGCTTGTTTTCTATCCACAATTGCTACTCATACTCTTCAGAGACCTTTTTAGTTCCCTTTAAATTTAAGAGCTCATAAAAACTTTGTTAAGGTCCCGGATTCTCCCGGCCACTTCTACCCTATGGGTTTATGGTTACTCGTGTGGTCCTCATATGAATGAATTTCTTTAGATTGGTACTGAATTCCCCTTGGCATTTCTTTTAGATTGGTACTAAATTCCCCTTGGCATTTCTTCGGCCTTGATTCAATTTCTCCTTATACTTATTTGACTCCTTCGGTCTAAAACTCTCAAGCCTAGAGTTATAGAGACGCTCGTATTTTCCTTCCATAGTTTGAACTCGTTTTTGTTTAATATAAAGAAAGTTTGGCCTTAGTCTACTCTCCGAGACTTGTATTAATTAAAAGGAAAAGAAAAGTACAAGTCAATAGGACTAGTGCCCATGGGACCCACCAAATCCCATAGAGCAGGGGTAGAACTTACAAGGTTAAGATGGCATTAGAGAGAAGGTTAATCACCCTCATGAGGGGCCCACTTGGGTTTAAGCTTTTTATTGATGAGAAGGAACACTTGATGATGCCTGAAGGGGTGGGATGTAGAAAGAAGTCCATGACAAGTTCAAGTGATGGCTTGAGTCATCAAAAGGTTTAGAAATTTAAAGAAAATGTCAACTCCTTGAAGAGCACTTGTGAACTCCCTCTTCTAATCTTTGAGCATTTACTTGATGTAAAAAGTGAAGCATCTAAAGTGGTTGAGTCCACTTGATGAAAAAAGAAAGGAGAAGCCCCGAATTTGTGATTGAACCTAGTTGGAGAATCAAATCAATCACTAAAAAGTTTGGAGAGTGATTATCGGAAGATTCAAATTCAAAATTAGGCTCCAAACATCATTATAAATACATGGCAGTTTAGTCGCATTTTTTAGACCTCCATGAGCTGCACTTTATGCCATATCAAATTGTGGGTTCAAGGCACACATATGTATCAGTAAGTCAATTCTACTTTACAATCAATATACTTTCATTTTTATGATCATTTGAGTTCATATCTTCATACTTTTGTGAGTATATTGTTCACTGCCATATCTCTCAGTTTTCTCTGTCAGATTGTAGAGATGATTTCTCTGAGCTTGGTAAATGATTTAATTTGTTAAAGTTTGCTCTATAATTCTACTACATGCTCATAAATGTTCATTGCAATTGGGTTTTTCAATCTTGAGATATGTTCATTTGAGTTCGACTATATCTGTTCATTCTCTACTTCTCTGTGAGCACTCGATCAAAATAGTCCTTTTCTCAGAGCTGCTTCTCCGTGTGTACTTGATCATTTTCCGTGATTCAAAGTATGATAGAATCCACATATTGTGTAGTATATGCCTACAAACTTTCATAAGCATTGCATTTTGCAGTCTTGAGATATAAACATTTTTCTACTCACAGGTCTGAGTACTGCTACAACGTGTGAAAATCAGGGTGATGCTGCAACTTGTTAAACATCTTTCTCTTTATGTGGTTGATCATTTTTTATGAAATAGCTCTTGATTTTTAGCTAAATAAGTTAGTAAGAGCTCCCCAAAAGGAATTAATTTAATTGCTACTGTAGCCAAAGAATTGTTCAAAAATATGGACAAGTTTATAAACCAATATAGCAAGTTTCTACTCATGGTTCAACTCCTACCTATCTATTTTGATTTATCTTTTTGAGAGTGATCTTCCAAGGTACATAGGGTGTCTAATACATCCTTTGGAAAGCTAAAAGGGCTGACTACATATTCCTAGAGTTTATTTGGCTGGTGTAGTGCAAAGTTGTTGCACCACCACTTCATCTTCACCAAGTACAAATCCATCTCTTCACATGTGATTCCTTACAGTTGGCAGTTCTTTTGTTAAGGAAAAACAACAACCTCTCAATTGACCACTCGTTCAAGGAGTTGCCAAAGTTATAAGCACATCTTTCTCGCCATATCTTTCATAGGACCTCCCCTCTGATGGCATTCTAGAGAGTCTCCAAAGAGCCAATCACTTCACCCAGCAGAGCTTGTTCCCAATTGATTTGCTTCTGCAGCCTAATTTTCTTTTCGATAATATATGAGTCTGTTGGAGTTTGGACAGCTAAAGAAGATGTGAACAACATCTTCAGTGGATCGGCAACATCGCTTGCACCTATTTGAGATGCCCCACATATTTATTTAGCCTTTAGGTTGGTCTAGATTCTTCGATGAAGAATTTGCCATAAGAGGATAGAATTTTTTATTTCTATGAGAGGGTGCCAGATAACCATGAACTTCATATGCCATCATAGCCGTGTCCACGACACAGACCACTTCTTGTTGAGATTGACGTGATATACAAAGTTTTCTTTGATATTTGAGATTTTTGTTAGGCAATTGTCATTGTGCCATCTGAGAACAAGCGGGCATGGCAAGTCTTGCCCCATGAGAAGACGGACTTTAGAGCGGTTCCAGGCAAGATGTCTACTTTGTAAAATATTCCATTCTTCATAAGCAATGTTCACACTAGGGTCAATGTCCTCGAAGTTGATCCATTGGTTGGTATCTTGTTTCTAGAGATGTTTCTATTTTTTGAAGCCCTTGTCCCATAGCCTCTTGGCACTTTGAATGTTCCAAGACTCTATGATCCTAATGTCGTGGATTGGAAACTAGATAGAGTCATTTTGTCTGATACCGGCTGCCCACTTCCAATCTTCACTGATTCTTGTCAAGCTTTTGACTTTATTCCAACTCTTCTATAGGGAGCACACCAGATTCAAACCTTTCGAGAAAAACAAGATTGGAGAGAACAAAAGATTCAGATTGTCAAGATTCTTCCAATTTGGGAGTCCCACAAAATTCAACTCATTCTTGTTTCTAAAAATCAACTTGGCCCATTAAGCCTCCCTGTTGCACCACGCCTTAATCATCCATGTGGCCGCAAGTTTATTAGCCATGCAACCAACGACTAGAATGCCAAGGCCCCACTATCCCTTTGGCTACTGCAAATGGACCATTTGATTTTAGACCCTCCCCTCCTCTTGTTGTCACCTATCCAAAGAAAGACTTTACAGTTTGGATAGCTCTTGCTCTTTCGGTATCCAACAAGAGAGGAAGTAAATTATCGATGAAATGAGGAACATATTAATAACCATTGCATGACCCGCGAGATTGATTTGCATACCTCTCCAATAATTTAGCTTACTTTCAAGTCTAGCCAGGACCCAATTCCACTGCTACTCCGGCGAGATACAAAAGCCGAAGGGAATCCCAAGAAGCCAGAAAATTTGGCCTGGGGGAATGTTTTGGCAACCACGATCGGAGAGAGTGTTGTGTCGGACCTCAATAATAGCTCTAAAAATGGTCTTTGAGTGGTTGATTCTAGATCTAGAGGCTTCACAGAAAGTATCTAGATGCTTCCAAAATGTTTCATCGAGGAGTGTGAAAGGAGGCAGCTGCTCATCCAAACAGATTCATGCTAACCTCACTGTGTGACTAAATGCTGGGTGTTTCTTTGTGTGCTTGAGGATCTAGGTTGTGTTTTTGGTGTGTGGCAGTTAATAGCTAACAGTTTTATAATCTATTTAAGTTTAATCTAAAAAACTAAGGTTCATATGAAAGTGCATCTCTAGCATTTTGGTATGATGTTAAGATAACTTCTTCTTCAATAATACGATTAGAAACTCTCTGTAATACATTTTTTAATAATATCTACCTCGTCATTTTTAGATTGAGTTTTCCTTTTGGGGGAAGGTGGAAACAGGATTTCTCTTTCGTCAGAATCTGGGAAAGCAATTGAACAGAAGGTTCTAAATCTAGACAATCTATAATCAAAAGATGAAGAGTATAAGGTTTCAGCTACAATATGATCTTTAACTTTTTCTTTTTCTTCTAAAACTACACTATCCTCGCTCTCATTGATTTGCATAGTACTATTCTCTAATGAAGTAGGTAAAAGCGTATCTAAAATAAAAGAGCTATCTATTTCCTTTTTAGTTGAAGTCTTACTTGTAGACGCTATATTTTCAAACATAAGAAAGTGTAATATAAGAAATTAATTAAATTGTATAGTGAAGTGCTAAAGTTTTAGAACCAAAACTAGTCCTATACAAATGCTTGTATAAATTTCTAATACAGCTTTTAGAAGATATTCTTATATAAAAGCTTAATACACAAATTTATAATTCAAAGATCATATAATGAACTAGAATCAGCGGCATAAAATCAGCTTCTATCTCGTAAATGTCGTCAAACCCTCTTTAGTGCTTGTCAAGTTTTCTTCACAATGATGTGAAAAAAAAAGAATTAGAAAAAATAACATAAGTATGTTTCATTAATATAAAACACTCATTTATCTTTCAAAACTTAACGTAATTTAAACCTATGCTAACACATGTTAATCAACTTTCTTATGCATATGTAACTACACACTCACATACATTCTCATATAAATATATCTTTTTCATATGCTTACACACAAATATTAACTTTAACATGCATACTCATACACTAGCATATACTTCTAATGCAATTCCATTCATGCTTATTATGCATTTATGCACAAATAAGCACATGTATTTAACTCTTGCACACGTCTACTTTAAATAGGCATATGCACATACTTCACACATGCTCATACATTCATTCATATCACCTATCTACTTCATTTATGCACATGCACTCATGCACTCTTACACATGCACTCATGCATTCACTCATATGCATATGGACTAACTTTAATATGTACATGCACTCTTACACATGCACTCATGCATTCACTCATATGCATATGCACTAACTTTAATATGTACATGCACTCTCACATGCACTCACACTACAACATATGAGGGGCATACCGATGCCGCTTATATCAACGGTCACTCGTCACGCCGGTATAAACGTCGGAAAACATGACTTAAAGATACCGACGATCATGTGACCGTCGGTATGACAGTTTTAAACGGATTTTCGGTGTGGGGCAGACGTCGGTATAAGTGTCGGTATAAGCGTTAGTATGAGCGTCGGTATAAGCACCGGTAATTTATTGGAAGTTACCAACGTACATACCGAGGTCGACTTTTAAACATACCGGGAACTCGAGAGCAAAACTTCACTTTTTTGCGTGTGTTTGAGTACTATTTGTCTTCTGTCGAACTTGCGCGTGCAAAGCGAATTGTGAACTGCATTGTCTTGTGCACACACACACACATAGAGATCTCTCTCTCTCTACACACACACACACTCTCCCTCGGTTTACATCTTAGATCTTGGTAAGTAGTGCGCGTACTGTTAGTCTTTGTCTTTCTCTATGCTTTAGGTCTTATAATTTCTCTTCTCTTTGATTTTGCAGAAGTTCTTTGGCATCCATTGTTTGGAATTCAACGATAGACGACCTACATTACGTTTTGACGACAACGATCCAAAAGAGGAACATACTTGTAAGTGATTGTTTTAATGTCTATTGATAGAGAGAGAAAGAGAGAGAGAAAGAGAGTCAGAGAGAGAGAGAGAGGTAAGAGAGAGAGAGGGAAAGAGAGAGGGAGAGAGAGAGAGAGAGAGAGAGAAAGAGAGAGAGAAAGAGAGAGAGAGAGAGAGAGAGAGAAAGAGAGAGAGTGAGAGATAAAGAATGATGAAAAGAAAGGAAGATAGAGATAGGAAAATAGAGCATACACACACACACATCTACACATCTACACATTTACACATGCATACATACACACACACATACACACACATCTACACATTTACACATGCATACATACACACATACATGTACACACAGGCATGCTTACATACACACACATATACACACATGCATGCTTACATATACACATATACACACATGCATGCATACACACGCATACAAATATACATACATGCATACATACACACACACATGCATACGTGATGGGGGAAGTATCTCAACCCCTATGCAACGACGAAGCGCGAATGACCTCCACAGGTATGCTTCTTTGACCTCTGCACACCAAAAATGCTCTTTCTCAGAGCATATGCAGAGAACTTCAGTGAGTTTTTTTAGACCTGTAGTAGACACCACGGGCTTTCCAACAAAACAAATTTTACTTGCAATGGATGCTTACACAAAGATAAACAATGTCTACAACATGAGCTAGTTGAATGCTCACAACTGCTAGTCAAGCAGAGACCTCACTTCACTCCAGCTACCTTTTCTCAGAGATAATATAGAGAATGAATCTCAAAATTTATTCCAGTTTAGAGCACTCTAATAGCTACCCAATGACACCAAAATCATAGCAAATGGATAAATAGAGAAGGAGAACCAGCCCTTACAACAGAGAGCAAAATATTTCCAACAGAGCCTACACACAGAGAGAGATATCAATCACACAACTTCACTAAAATGAATATTGCTCTCAGACTACTCAGAGAATGCTCCAGAGCGTCCGTGAGCATAAAATAGACTCTAATAGCTATCCAATAAGACAAGAATTACATCAAATGGATACAATATGAGGGAGAATCAATGCTAACAACTCAGGGGTAGAGAGTTGCAACATTGCCTGCGCACACACATAGATATGCCTACTAAAAGAAAACAAACAAGCAAGCAAGGGGCTTGCTTATCACAACTCCATCACTTAGTACTCACTTTACATCCGCTAAAACTCCAAGAAGATGGCCCAAAAGAAGTCAGGATACATGCTCCTTTTATAGTGAGAAGTGTGCCCCTAAAATTTAGGAACTACCTTTCCAAATGAGCCTCCTAACTTGGAGGACTTAGTTGAGATGACTTGGGGAGTGGTTGAGTGACTTTTCTTGATGGAATCTCGTGGCTTTTGGCTTCCTTTGATTGCTCCACATGTCCATAAAAGATTCCCCACGAATTTGTAGCTTGAAGCTTGACTTTTAACACTCCCCCTCAAGCTTCAATTCTTCGTCCTCATCCAAGCTCCTTCATGTTGATGCATTGCTTGAATTTTGAAATCTTCATCCCATCCTAAGCCTTTGTAAAACATGTCGGCAACTTGATCCTTGGTACCAATATGATGTACTGAAACTTCCTTGGATATCACCTTTTCCCTTATGAAGTGATAGTGCACTTTAATATGCTTGGTTCTAGCATGATAGATAGGATTCGATGCTAGATGAATGCTACTCATGTTGTCACAAAAAATTGGATATGTGTCAACCTGCAAATTAAGCTCCATAAATAACTTCCTAATCCACATTAGCTCACATGTGACTTTAGCGAAAGCTCTATACTCAGCCTCAATGGAAGATAATGCCACCGTGGGTTGCTTCTTTGAAATCCATGAGATGATCTTGCTACCTAGCATGACTAGGTAACCACTTGTACTTCTTCTATCCTCCTTGGAACCGGCCCAATCCACATCAGAATAAGCTTTGACCTGCATATCATCATCAAATGAATATAACAATCCTTCATTTATATTGGCCTTGAGATATCGTAACATTCTTCTTGCAGCTTGCAAGTGTGTAGTCCTTAGACTATGCGTAAATTGTGATAACACTCCAACTCCATATGTTATGTCAAGCCTAGTGATTGTGGTATAATTGAAAGAGCCTACAATAGATCGATACAAAGTTACATCCTTTAATGGCTCTCCATCAATGGAGCTTAGCTTTACATTAACTTCCATGGGATTTGAAATAGGCTTGCAATGTAGCATCCCAAACCTCTCAAGTAGGTCTAGAATATACTTCCTTTGTATGAGCATAATAACTTCTTCTTTGTATACAACTTCAATTCCAAGAAAGTACCTAAGATCTCCAAGATCAGATATCCTAAACTCCTTTCCAAGCTTTGCCTTGATCTCCTCAATGCCCTTTGTATCATTACCTGTAATGATAAGATCATCTACATACACACACATGTAGACTACAAGTTCTCCTCTTTGTTTGATGAAGAGAGATGGATCCGCCTTGCATTGATTGTAACCACATTTGATCAAATAGTCCACCAATCTTTGGCTCCAAGCCCTTGGAGCTTGCTTTAGGCCATAAAGTGCCTTCTTCAACCTACAAACATGATGTGGAAACTCTTTATGAACAAAACCTAGTGGTTGCTCCATGTATACCTCTTCTTCCAAGTCTCCATTGAGAAAGGCATTCTTCATATCCAATTGGAAAAGCTTCCATCCTTTGCTAGTAGCCATTGCAATGAGTGTCCTAATGGTGCTCATCTTTGCCACGGGGCTGAATGTCTCTTCAAAGTCCACTCCATAGGTTTGTGCAAAACCCTTGGCCACCAATCTTGCTTTGAACCTAGAAATAGATCCATCTGAATTCCTCTTTACTTTATACACCCACTTATTACCTATTACCTTCATGTTCTCCTTCTTGGGCACTATAGTCCATGTTTTTTTCCTCAAGTGCATCGATCTCTTCTTGCGTTGCCTCTTTCCATTCGGTGTACCTGCTTGCATCTTCATAGCAATCAGGCTCATGATCTTCTACTACTTTGTTCATATATGCATAATGCGTATGAATCATAAGTAAACCTTTGAGTTGGATACTTAACTCTAGAAGACTTCCTTTCTTCACCTTTTGGAGGAATAAACCTCCTTTGCCTTGGGAACTTGATCTCTTTCTTTGACGTGGCTTCTTTCTCCATCATGTGTCCTCCATCATGTTCAACTTCAATACCTTCTTCATCCAACTCCACCAATGTTGCTTTGCCTTTGTTGATTGATTGTGCTTCATAGCTTGATGAAGATCTCCCCCTCCATGGCGAGTTCATGCTTGAACTATCTTCATTGATGGAACACCTTGGGCCGCTTAGCTCTAGGTCGATTTGTTCTTCATCATGTCCATGCTTTTCTTCTTCATAGTCCTACATAAAATCATACTTCTTATACCAAGGGAGTAGCTCATCAAACGCTACATCCCTTGATATCCTCAAGTCCTTTGTGTTTGGGTTGAAGCAGCTGTAACCTTTATGATCATTTGAATATCCTAGAAACACACACTTTTCTGCCTTTGGTTGTAGCTTGTGCCTCAATTCACTTGGCACATGTACATAATAAGTACATCCAAATATCTTCAAGTGGGAAAGATCAAGTTTCTTACCATAATAGGCTTGATATGGTGTCAAGCCATGGATCCCTGAGGTAGGAGCCCTATTCATTAGATACACGGCAGTATTTGCTGCATCACTCCAAAACATGTTAGGTACATTCATCTCATTAAGCATTGCTCTAGCGATCTCGGCAATGTATCTATTCTTTCTCTCTGCTACTCCATTTTGTTGGGGTGTGTACCTGCATGTTAATTGCCTCTTGATGCCTTGATCCATTAAAAGATCAGAAAAATCATTGGAGAAATATTCTCCCCCTCCATCCAACCTTAGCTTCTTGATATATGTACCTGTTTCCTTCTCTATCATTGCCTTGAATGCTTTGAAACATGTAAACACATCTGATTTGTTTTTGATGAAATAAACCCTAACCATCCTTGTGCAATCATCTAATAAAGTGACAAAGTACTTATTACCTCCAATGGATTGCTCTTTGGTTGGCCCCCACACATTTGTATGTATCAACTCCAATGGATGTTGGCTTATGTAGCCACTCTTCTTGAATGGAAGTCTCGCTTGCTTCCCTAGTTGACAAGATTCACATAAATGCTTCATACCTTGTCCTTGGAAGTTGTGAAGACCTTCAACCAGCCTCTTGAATTGCATTTCCTTCATTCTTTGTATGTTGATGTGACCTATCCTCTTGTGCCACAAGTCCAACTCGGAAATCCTCTTGTTTCCATATGTGAAGTAGACATGTTGAGTGGAATGAGAATTTACCTCCAAAGTGAAGAGTCTCCCTTGCTTCTTTCCTCTTGCTATGACCTTGTAACCTTTCTTAGGGTTCTCCACAAAGCATTCACCTTTGTTGAACCTTACTTGATAGCCTCTTTCAAGCATTTGCCCAACGGACACCAAGTTCTTTGTGATAGTAGGTACATGCAAGACATCCTTGAGACGTCTTCCTTCCTCCTTGTCATCCAAAGCTACATCTCCAACATGGGAGATCTCATGGGCTGTATCATCACCTGTTTCTACATGTCCTTTACCTTTGGGAACATGTAGATTAGTAAACCAAGAAGCATTCCAACTCATATGGTTGCTACATCCACTATCAATATACCAATTATTATCTACTTTGCTTGAATTCCCATTCATGTGCATCATCAAGAGATTGTCATTTTTTGAACTTGTAGAAGCATAATTACCTTGGCCTTTGTATGAAGAACCTTGACTATAGCTCCTTTGGTTTCCTCCTTGGTAGCAATCTCTAGCATAGTGGCCAAACTTGCCACATATGTAACATCCTTCGCCATCTTGATTCCTCTTTTGTTGATGTCGTCCTCCTCTTCCTCTTGTTCTTCCTCTCCCTCTTTGTGATGAGGTGCCTTGGTCATGTACTTGATTGCTTGAGTAGCCTTGCCTTCCTCCAAACCTTCCTTTGCCCCTTCCTTGTCCTCGTCTTCCTTTGCCCCTTTGATTACCTGCATAGAAAACTTGTGCATCCTTGCTTTTAGTTGAACTTCCACCTATGTTCATTTCTTCGGTGACCATGAGAGCAACAAATTGCTCAAAGTCGGGAAGATTATCCCTTACATAAACTGAAGTGGTAAAGGGTTTCCACTTCTCATCATCTCTCAAACCATTGAGAGTATAAGCCACAAGATCGTCATCGTCTAGGTGGCTTCCAATGGATCCCAATGCATCTGATAACTCCTTGACCTTAAGTATGTCGTCATTTATGCTACTCCCTGAGCTCTTGCTAAGGTTGTTGAGCAAATTCTTGAGTTGGATCTTCCTTGCTTTGGTGCTTGTTGAATAAAGCCTTTCAAGTGTCTCCCATACCTTCATGCTTGAATCCAAGTCTTGGATATGGCCGATCATGCTATTGCTAATGTGTTGGGAAAGAATAAAGATAACCCTCTTGTCTCTTTCATTTCATTCCCTAAAGGCCCTTCTCTGGTCATTGGTTGGATTTTCATCCAACCTAGGTCTTGGCTCACTTCCACTAACCAATCCCCAAAGGCCCTTACCCATAAAGTAGTTGGAGACCCTAAATCTCCATGGTTGATAGTTCCCCTTGTCTATCTTTTCAATTTGAGTGTTGAAGTCTCCCATATCTAGTCTTTGATACTTGACCTAGCCCTTTGCTAATGCTCCAATGTGTGTAGAATGAAAATGAGGCTATGAGGTTACCTCAATCAAAAGCTTTCCTTAGATGGACACCTTGTGCTCTTGAAAATTTGAGTAGAATAGCTCCCCCTTGATGTGAGCTACCTCCAAGAAGCTTTTGTTGATGCAAATCTTCAACCCCCAACTCCAAGAGGTCTTCTTGCTTGTATGTGATACCTCCAAGATGCCCAAATGCTCTGATACCACTCACAGGAGGAAGTATCTCAACCCCTATGCAACGACGAAGCACGAATGACCTCCACAGGTATCAAATGCTCTTTCTCAGAGCATATGTAGAGAACTCCAATGAGCTTTTGTAGACCTGTGGTAGGCACATAGGGCTTTCCAACAAAACAAATTTCACTTGAAATGGATGCTTAAACAAAGAGAAACAATGTCTACAACATGAGCTAGTTGAATGCTCACAACTGCTAGTCAAGCAGAGACCTCACTTCACTCCAGCTAGCTTTTCTCCGAGATAATACAGAGAATGAATCTCAAAATTGAGTCCACTTTAGAGCACTCTAATAGCTACCCAAGACACCAAAATCATAGCAAATGGATAAATAGAGAAGGAGAACCAGCCCTTACAACAGAGAGAAAAATATTTCCAACAGAGCCTACACACAGAGAGAGATATCGATCACACAACTTCACTAAAATGAATGTTGCTCTCAGACTACTCAAAGAATGCTCCAGAGAATTGGTGATCATAAAGTAAACTCTAATAGCTATCCAATGAGACAAGAATTACATCAAATGGATACAATATGAGGGAGAACCAATGCTAACAACTCAGAGGTAGAGAGTTGCAACACTGCCTGTGCACACACATAGATATGCCTACTAAAAGAAAACAAACAAGCAAGCAAGGGGCTTTCTTATCAAAACTCCAACACTTAGTGCTCACTTTACATGAGCTAAAATGCCAAGAAGATGGCCCAAAAGAAGTCGGGATACATGCTCCATTTATAGTGAGAAGTGTGCCCCTAAAATCTAGGAACTACCTTTCCAAATCAGCCTCCTAACTTGGAGGACTTAGTTGAGATGACTTGGGGAGTGGTTGAGTGACTTTTCTTGATTGAATCTCGTGGCTTTGGCTTCCTTTGATTGCTCCACATGTCCATAAAAGATTCCCCACGAATTTGTAGCTTAAACCTCGACTTTTAACAATACACACATACATACACACACATATATACACATATGCATACATACACATAAACACACATACACACATACATGCACACACATACATACACACACATACACATATACACACATGCATGCATATATACACACCATACACATATACACACATGCATACATACACATAGCAAAATAGAGCATACATATACACACACATACACACACACACATCTACACATTTACACATGCATACATACACACATACATGTACACACATGCATGCTTACATACACACACATGCATGCTTACATACACACACATGCATGCTTACATACACACACATATACACACATGCATGCTTACATACACACATATACACACATGCATGCATACACATACATACAAATATACATACATGCATACATACACACACACATGCATGCACACATACATACACACACATATATACACATATGCATACATACACATACACACACACATACACACATACATGCACACACATACATACACACACATACACATATACACACATGCATGCATACGTACACACATATACACACATGCATACATACACATAGCAAAATAGAGCATACATTCACACACACATACACACACACATTTACACATTTAAACATTTAGATTTCTATAGGTGTTTGAGTATTTATGTTTTAGTATTTATGTTTTAGTATTTTAGGTTTAAATCTAGGTCGTTCTGATTAGGGTTTTAGGGTTTTAACACCTACATAACATATATACACACATACACATGGATATAAAATAATTTAATTAAATATATATAATTAAATATATAGAAATAGGATTAATTAAGAAAAAATCTGAATATATAAATAAATATATATATAAAATAGGGTTTTAGGTTTTTAGGATTAGGATTAGGCTTTTAGGATTAGGGTTTTAGGTTTTTAGGATTAGGATTAAGGTTTTAGGGTTTTAGGGTTTAATGAAAAAATTTGAATAAATAAATAAATATATATATATATAATAGGGTTTTAGGTTTTTAGGATTAGGATTAAGGTTTTAGGATTAGGGTTTTAGGGTTTAAGGATTAGGATTAGGGTTTTAGGGATTAAGAAAAAAATCTGAATAAATAAATAAATAAATAAATATATATATATATATATATATATATATATATATATATATATATATATATATATATATATATATATATATATATATATATATATATATATATATATATATATATATATATATATATATATATATATATATATATATATATATATATATATATAATAGGGTTTTAGGTTTTGAGGATTAGGATTAGGGTTTTAGAGTTTTAAGATTTGGGGAATTAATAAATAAATATATATATATATAATAGGACAATTATATAGATAAATAAATATAAAAAGTATTAGTGTTTTAAGTAATTTAATTAAATATATATAATTAAATATATAAAACTAGAATTAATTAAGAAAAAATCTGAATATATAAATAAATATATATATAAAATAGGGTTTTAGGTTTTTAGGATTAGGACTAGGGTTTTAGGGTTTTAGGGTTTAAGGAAAAAATCTGAAAAAAAAAAGAAAAAAAAAAATATATATATATATATATCTATATATCTATATATATATATATATATATATATATATATATATATATACATATATATATATATATATATATATATATATATATATATATATATATATATATATATATATATATATATATATATATATATATATATATATATATATATATATAGGATTTCAGGTTTTTAGGATTAGGATTAGGGTTTAGGGTTTTAAGATTTAAGGAAAACATTTGAATTAATAAATAAATATATATATAAAATAGTATAATTATATAGATAAATAAATATAAAAAGTATTAGTGCTTTAAATAATTTAATTAAATATATAAAAATAAGACTACGTAAGAAAAAATCTGAATATATAAATAAATATATATATATAAAATAGGGTTTTAAGTTTTTAGGATTAGGATTAGAGTTTTAGGTTTTTAGGATTACGATTAAGGTTTTAGGGTTTTAGGATTTGAGGAAAAAATCTCAATAAATAAATATATATATATATATATATAAAATAGGATTTTAGGTTTTTTGGATTAGGATTAGGGTTTTAGGGTTTTAAGATTTAAGAAAAAAATCTGAATTAATAAATAAATAAATAAATAAATAAATAAATAAATAAATAAATATATATATATATATATATATATACATATATATATATATATATATATATATATATATATATATATATATATATATATATAATAGGATAATTATATAGATAAATAAATATAAAAAGGACTAGTGTTTTAAATAATTTAATTAATTATATATAATTAAATATATATGTAGATTAGGGTTTTAAGATTAGGGTTTTAGGTTTTTTTAGGTGTTTAAGTATTTAGGTTTTAGTATTTTAGGTTTAAGTCTTTAGGAGTAAGATTTTTAGGTTTAATAAAAAAACAAATGACCTAAAATGTCCATATTGTAGCAGATGGCTTCTTTGGATCCGGAGGCGAGAATGGCGTGTCCTTGCACTCAGTGCAAGCATCAATTTTATCGAAAATGATGGATTTGTACTACACATGTTAGAGAGTATGGATCCTTTGATAGGAGTCAACTAGAAAACCTACGCTACCATTCGCATGGTCGCCCAGGTGAGCAGATGGACCCAAATGACATTGCACCTGTAACCTCTCATGGACAAAAGAGAACAAAGAAGGACTTAGACATACAAGCAAGTACTAATAGTATTACACAAAATGAACATATGGAAGAGATGCTCGAAGCATTTTATGAGATGGACGAAGATCATGATGGTGGTGAAGATGTCGAGAGTTTTATGGACACAATAGAATTTCCACAATCAGAAGTGGATGAAGAATATGAAAACATGCGAAGACTAGCTCGTTTACCACTTTACAATGGAGCAAAGATATCTGTACTATATGCGTCACTCATGATGCTCAATTTGCAATCGATTTATGGATGGTCAGATAGTAGTGTCACTAAATTGTTCAGGTAAGTGGAGAACAAATTGGCTTTCATTGTTGTATCAAAATAGTTTTATTTAATAATATCGTTTTAATTGCTTATTGCAGCCTTCTTAAAGATCAATTTTGCCAGAGGGCAATGACATGCCTCCAACATGTGGAGATGGAGAAAAACTTTTACAGTCCATTGAAATCGATTATACTAAAATTCATGCTTGTCCGAATGATTGCATTTTCTTTCGGAATGAATATGAGCATCTCCACGTATGTCCAAAGTGTGGAGCAAATAGATTTAGAGAAGACTTGTAGGCGAACCAATCCCCACAAAGGTTCTTCGCCACTTTCCTATCATTCCATGAATTAAGAACATGTTTAGATGCAAATCTATAGCTGAGTTAATGTCATGGAATACAAAGAGCAGGTCTATAGATGGTGTAATGCGAGTGCCTACTGACTCTGATGCTTCGAAGCACATAGATAGTAAGTGAAAAAAGTTTGCTAGTGAGCCTTGGTCCATACGTCTAGGCCTAGCTATGGATGGAGTGAATCCATTTGGTTTACGTAGCTCTTCATGGAGCACATGGCCTGTATGTTTGGTGAATTATAACATCCCACCATGGCTGGCCACAAAGAAAGCTCATCCTTGTAGCCCTAAAAGATTGTCTTTTGGAGGATGTATGAAGAACCATTTATAAAATTAGTTCTTTAGTACGGTGGATCTCTTCTAAAGAGATAAATAAAGATAGCATAGAGAGTGCCAAACTGAATGCTATTGAGGCTGTTTGTATGGTGGAGAAATACTTTCCCACAAGTATTCTCACTATTCAACTTCATTTACTAGTTCATCTGGTAGATGAAGTTGCAATAGCAAGAATTGTCCATAGTCGATGGATGTTCTTCTTAGAGTGCTTTATGAAGACATTAACAGGGTTTGTTCGACAGAGAGCACGTCCAGAGGGTAGCATGGCAGAGGGATGGCTTGTACAAGAGTCTCTTGTATTCATAACTGAGTTTCTACGTATGTCAGATCCCGAAATGCCTCGCTTATGGAGCGATGATAAAGATGTTCGTCTCGTAGGCGATGAACCACAAGGTAAAGGATTGCAAAGGAAAATGGATGCAGCTTTCAGAGAGAAGGCAATGAAGTTTTGCATAGTTAACTCTGAGCCTATGCAGAAGTGGTTAGAAAGGTATGAGCTTGCCAAGGGAGCCAACGCAAAGGAAAGAGCTCAGTTTCGAAAGAATCGTTCCACTCGATTTTTGCCTCTTCCAGAAAGTCTTCGACCTCTTCCACCTTTTCCAACGAGCAGATGGCTAGATACAGTGGTTTCACAAGCAAAGGCAGCGGATGAAGATATCTCTCAAGAAGTAGAGGAACTAGCAAAGGGATGTGATTGGGAGTATACTAAATACGGTGCACTATGGTCTCATGGACGACACTTTCGAATCGCACGAATCGATATAAATATGTCTACTTTTGATAGTGGTGTGATGGTGAACTTTTTGCAAAAAAGTAGAGCAAGTGCAAGAGATGATAATGCTCAAGAAGGCCAGCTAGATTATTGTGGTGTGATTCAAGATATCTTGAAACTATCTTTTAGGAAGTTTGATTATTTTGTTTTTGATGTGAAATGGTTCAAAGTAGTCCCCTCTGGAAGAAACGCAACAGTGAGGCAAGATAAAAGCGGTTTGCTTCAAGTCGACTCCACAAAGTTATGGACGGATGAAAGGGATACATTTGTACTTCCCGAACGTTGTGAGCAAGTTCTTTTTATACCAGATTCAAAAGAACCAGAGTGGCTATTTGTTTTACAAGTCGCCCCACGTAGTAGATAAATTTGTGAGAATATAGATGTATAAGATATTCCATCTGTAGTGGACTCAGAGATCATTGTTCGAGAAGAAGAGGTCATTGAAGAAGAGGTCATTGTTCGAGAAGAAGAGGTCATTGTTCGAGAAGACGAAGCAATAGATGATGATCAAGAAGAAACCAGCATAGCAAGCGATTTAGAAGCCATCAATACAGAGATAGATATTCTTGGTGCATCGGATCTTCAAGAGGATGCTAGATTAGAGGATTTTTGAATAAAACACTTGTACGTACTAATTTTTGTTTCTTTTTTCTGTTTATTCTCTATATTACCTTTATTATCACATACTAATTATTTGAGCTCATTTATTACAGACCACGATGGGAGACAGTCCTCTAGTCACTCATCATTCCATGATAGAGGAGCAGTTTTTAGAGTTTATCTCCCAGGTACCTCCCGCATATATGGCCGTTGCGTCAGAGTACTGGATCGCTCGTGGTAGCACTCATCTCGGCCTCACTCTTGGCGGCCTAACTCCTGCCGGCCTTACTCCTGTCGGCCTCACTCGTGCCGGTGTCACTCCTGCGGGTGGTGCTACTCCCACAGTAGGTATGTCTCCTAGCTTTGTGACTCCACTACGACCATCTTTTTAGCCATCTCCTACTGGGTCTAGTAGTAGACATGTGCATTCGACGCCTCAGCGCGATATAGGTTCCGGCCTGTCTCGTAGATCGATATCACGCTCTAGAGCAGGAGGTTCTAGGATTGGATCTACAGGTAGGTCTGGAGGAGGCGGTTGTTATGGAGGCAGTTCCACAAACGTTGTCTCGCCTACTTCTACTCCTAGGACGAGTACCTCAGATGTAGGTATGCCACGTAGTACAACACGTGGAACACCACGTACACCTTGGGGTGCTCATGACCATGATGACTCGAAGGTGTATAGTATCTGAGATGGAGCTCCAGTGATGGATGCAACTGGCAAAGCAATGCATGCACGTATACGACAACTTTGCTCCATACAGTTTGGACACTCCATCATGCTGAAATGGAGTGAACAGGATAAAGATCGGAAGAATTATATCACACAAAAGATTTATCAGGAGTTCCGACCAGCCAATGGACAGTCTCTTGTCAGTTCAGAGTGGATTCTGCACAGCGCACGTGAGGTGATATCCCATCGACAATCAGAGGCTCGTGATGCTTTCAGAGCTGGCTTACCAAAGCCTATATGGTTAGATGCTGAGGAGTGGGATCTGATTCATGACGAGCAGCAGCAGACTCCTGACCGATATCGCTAGCAGCAAGATGTCGCAGCCACACGTTTAGATACGCTTGGACCGTCACATTTGGGCAGTGGCGGACATGACACGATGCGTCATGAGTTTGTAAGTACCATTTCATTTATTGAATTTATTTGTGTTAAGTTTCTCATGTATGTTCCTCTAATATTTTGTATATTTGTTGCAAGAGCTGTCAATGGGTCGTCCTCCAACACGAACGGAAGAGTCTTATGGATATTGGCACGGATTGACTGCACTATTGGAGGACTTGGAGGGACGTGGTGCGGTCGTTTCATGGGAGCGTTTGCAATGAGGTGATTAATTTATAAATTTGGTTTTTACTTGTTGTTTGTAATTTCATGTGAAATTATCTCATTCCATTAATGTTCTTTGTTGCAAGACTGTTGATATGGAACGTTCTTTGCATGTGTATGGCAGTGGCACACCAAAATTTTGTATTTGATTTTTATATGACAATGCATTGCTTTGCCACATTTTGTAAAAGCATCATATATGACAGTGGTTTGCCACACTCTTTTACATGCTTCATTTATGAAATATATCACTTTCTTTGTACATGGTTCATGGTTCATTCTGATTATCTCTTTTGTGTCCAATAATAGTTTGTTTTATGAAATCATATTTCGGTTGACATTAGAGTACACATCACATGTACTCAGTTTTTTTTGGGTAGAGTGTATTGTTTTTTGTTAAGCAACATCATGGTAATGCTTTTGTAGCAAAACACAACACACTCTGCCCAAAAAAATTTTTGTAGATATGGTGGTCGGTATAAGCGACGGTACTCCACTACTGTCATCGGATAAGCATCGGTACATCCAACGGGCGCCGGTATACGCGACGGTGCACCCAGCAGAGGTGTCGGTATGGGCGTCAGTAAGAGTGTCAGAATTATCGATGCTTATACCGATGCTTATATCGACGCCCATACCGACGATTATACCGATGCCCATAGCGACACTATAGTACCAATGCGAATACCGACAGCTACACCGACGTTGCGGCAAAAATAGCCACGTTCATTTCCCTCGATAAAAACCTCGGTATATGGCCGATCTGTTGTAGTGTCATGCATACATATATCATACATACATTCATGCATACATGCATACATGTACATGTACTTATGTATAATTCACAATTATATATGCATACATGCAAACACATCTCACACATTCACATGCACACATGCATTTCATACATTCACATGCATACATCACTTATCACTCATGCACACATGCGCACATCCACATGTATACATACTCAACATACCTATACATGGAAATGCATACATTCAATATACATGCATACATTCACTTCTCATGCCTACATGTTTACATGCATACATCATACTTCTCATGCCTATACATGTTTACATGAAAACACACTTCACATGCATACACATGCATCAAACATATACATGCCTACACATGTTTACATGCAAAGACACTTCACATGCATACACATGCATCAAACATATACATGCCTACACATGCATCATACATATCATACTTCACATGCACACATATGCATAATACACATGCATACATTCACTATACATGCATTACATTTCACATGCATACACATGTATAATACACATGCATACATGCATCACATCTAACTTTAATATGCACATGCACTCTTGAATACATACACATGCATCTTACTCTAACATACATGCATACATGCTTCATACACACACATGCATACATTCAATATACATGCATACATGCACACATGCACACTCATACAACTCATGCATTCAACTTATATGCATATGCACTAACTCTAATATGCACATGCACATGCACATCTCACTATATACATGCATACATGCATCACATACACACATGCATACATTCACTCACATATATTCACTCACATATATGCACATGCACACACTTCTCATGCACACATACACACTTACATACATGCACATGCACAAACTTCTCATGCACACATGCACACTTACATATGCATATACACCTATTCATATTCATGCATTTCACATTCTTACATGCATACACACATGCATAACACATATACATATTAATAGGCATACCTATGCATCATACATCATATGCATACATACCATCATACTTATCATACCTACACATGCATAAATCCATTACACTTTACATGCATACACATGCATAATACAGATGCATACTTATATTACATATGCACTTTTGCAAATTCAGGCATTTCACATTCTTATATGCATACACTATTATGCTCATGCATTCATGCATACATATACATGCATCTCATGCACATGTATTCATGCCTACATCAATCACATGTATTTATTACTCTCTCTCTCTCTGTCTCTATGTTTGTGTGCCACTGCAACTGCCAATGGAGGAAGGGGGAAGGAGCAGAGGGTAAATATCTCTCTCTCTCTCTCTCTCTCTCTCTCCCTCTCTCTCTCTCTCTCTCTCCCACCCTCTCTCTCTGCCTACTTCCTTTGACTAATGCTACCAAGGATGAAGGAGGGGGGGAAGCAGCAGAGGGTAAATATCTCTCTCTCTCTCTCTCTCTCTCTCTCTCCACCTATGTCGTCTGACTTCTGCGACCAAGGATGAGGGGGGAAGGAGTAGAGGTTAAATCTCTCTCTCTCTCTCTCTCTCTCTCTCTCTCTCTCTCTCTCTCTCTCTCTCTCTGTGTGTGTTTCAGATGTTGTCAGCCACCACAACAGCCGATGGAGGAAGGGGGAAGGCGCAGAGGGTAAATCTCTCTCTCTCTCTCTCTCTCTCTCTCTCTCTCTCTCTCTCTCTCTCTCTCTCTCTCTCTCTCTCTCTCTCTCTCTGCACCTGCGTCGCTAGCGTGGATGGAAGGAGGGAGTGCTTCTCTCTCTCTCCTCTTTGTTTGCACGTGCATCGCTAGCATGGATGGAAGGAGGAGTGCTGTTCTCTCTTTCTCTCTCTCTCTCTATATATATATATATATATGTCCTTTCTTTGTCTGCACCTGCGTCGCTAGCATGGGTGGAGGGAGGGAGTTCTTTTTTTTCTCTCTCTCTCTCTTCTCTCTATCTGTGCATGTGTCACTAGCGTGGATGGAGGGCAAGGGTGCTCTTTTCTCTCTCTCTCTCACTCTGTCATCTGCACACTGGCGATGGAGAAGAGGGGGAGGTGTAGAGAAAAAAACTCTCTCTCTCTCTAACCGAACGCACCTAAAAAAAAGAATTAGAAAAACTAAATACACACAATACAAATATATATAATCATATCAGCACATATGCATACTAAGCACGTAACTAACACACTCACATGCATGCGCATTTCTAATATTTAGTTCACATACTCTTCACTTACACACCTCACCTTTTTCATGCACGTTCATGTATGCTGTAAGCTTTAGAAAATACACAATCACATATAGTTAAACTTAGCTAGTAATACGCACACATTGATTAGGTAATTTGATCATAATAATTATACTAAAGTATTTTTGAAGAAATTAAACATTAGATAATATAGACTATATATATATATATATATATATATATATATATATATATATATATATATATATATATATATATTATCAAGTCAAATATACTATATATTAACCTATATATTCTTAATGTTCTTAGTTTATATATATATATATATATATATATATATATATATATATATATATATATATATATATATATATATATATATATATATATGCACTTTGGGTTAGTGCACATGGAGATACCCATTTAAAGTCCATATAATATGAGTTTCATCACATAGAGCAATCCCATATCACACGCATATATTAAACCTTATAGTTCTAAACACATAGGCATTACATAAACATATTAACATATATGCATAAACATGCTTGATTATGGAAAACTAAAAACACATACTCATAAAAACGATGTTTAGATAGATTCAAATATATAATCATACTTATGAGCGTTCATGCTAACACATATGATATCATTTATATGATATTTGAGACACATAATTCGTAGGTTTAATAGTATTCTCATACATCATGGAACTCCATATTTATACCCATGCTTAGGTAGGCAAAAAAATCATAAACATTTAGACATAGATGCACACATATGTATCTTTTAAATATACATATGCAAATACATACATGTTGGCATAAAACCCACATTCACACTCACACTCATAGACACATGAACACATACATAACTAAGTGCATTCATATATATATATATATATATATATATATATATATATATATATATATATATATATATATATATATATATATATATATATATATATATATATATACAACCCTATAAACATAGGCACATATACTATCCATACTTGAATTCTCCTTCATTCTCACATAGATATCCTCATATTATCATACATAAACTCACTTAGTAATTTTATAAACATATAAATGGACATCAAATGAAGAATCCAAATAAGGGTTCAATTAATCCTCTATTCTTTGTTCGAAACATATTTTCTTCTTTTTCTTGTAGATACCCAAGAGAAAAGTTTAGTCAATTTAAAGTAATACATTTAAAAAAGTATGTGAGAGAGATATCAACTAATCGACTTTGAATCAAAACATTTTTATTTTTCCATATGATAACTCAAGTGAGGAAATCCTTCCGACAACGTCTCGGCGCTAGAACAAAGGCTTTCATGTCATTGCAAAAAGTCTCATGGTGATCTAGTGGTGGTTACGAGGCAACAAGAGGCCTTTGATATTACTAGCTTCCACCTGTTGATCCACCAGTCAGCTAAGCCCTTCCGTGGCAATGGCAAAGAGGAGGGGAGCCAACAGTCACCCTTGTCTAATCGATCTTTTTAATTTGATCACTTTCAAGAGCTGGCCACTAACATTAATTTGAGTTGACACGTTTCCCAATAGGGTCGAGATCATATTGGTGAATTTTTGGTTGCAACCAAGATCTTTAAGTGAGTGCAGAATATAGTCCCATTCTAGTCTGTCGTAAGCTTTGTCAAAGTCGATCTTGAGGAAAAACACATCTTGTCTTGACTCCTTCGCTAGGTCCAGACCTTCCCAAATATCAATAATGGCTTCCAATATTGACCTGCCTTTGATGAAGCCTTTTTGTTCCTCCCTTAACCAAGCTCTGAGATGGTCGGAAATTCTATTGGCTATGACTTTAGCAATGATCTTATATACCATTTGAAGCATTGTGATCAGATACTAGTTCTCAATTCTACTATTTTCCCCTTTTTGTTGATGAATGTGATGATGCCATTGTTGAGACAAGTCAGAAGCGTGTAAAACTCTAGTGCCTCTTGCCATACCAAATGTAGTGGAGTGGGAATCACCAACTTGAATGACTTAAAGAACTTATTAGTGAGCCCGTCTGCCCCCATGCTTTTCCAACTAGGAAGGGCATCAATGACTTCAATGATTTCTTCTTCCGAAATAGGGGCATCAAGCAAGGAATGAAGGTTGTGTGGGATCTTATGAGAGGGTACCCTAGAGATGGTCTCCATATAGTCCCTTCTATAAGTGGAGAGGGGAGTCGAGATCTCCAAGAGTCTCGTAAAATATTCTTCAATGATTCTGAAATTTTCTTCCTCCATAATGCAAACATCACCATTTGAGTCAATCAATAGGGGGATCAATTCTCTGTTTTGTTTTCTTTTAAGGATGTTGCACATCTCTTTGGTGGGCTTGTCAGCTTTGCCAGCCCACCACTCCTTGAAGAATATTTGCAAAGATTTCCTTTGTATTTCTTCCATGTATCTCAATAGCGCTCTAATTTTTCATAGGCCCTTCTGGGATTGAACTATTCCTTTGTTCACTTCCTCTTCAAGTCTCCAAACTCTATGATGTAGAGCTTCTCTACTTGCACATTGAACAGTCTGGAGCATCTTCCTAGTTCTCATCATGATATGTCACGACTTTTGGACCGTGTATCTCTAACTCTTGGCTAGGGACGTATAGGAGGCGAAGGCCTTCTTCCACACTTCAACAATTTCTTGATGGATAGAGGGGAGAGAGAAAGAGGGCGGGCAAGTGTGAAACCAAGGAGCCTTATGGGTTTTAGTGAGAGGTTGGAATGAGGTAGTGATTAGGTAGTGATCAGAGATGGAAAATTAGTGCATTGCAAGAGGGAAGGGCGGCCCCAATAGTGAAGAACGTTCTATGCAATGTAGCTTCTATCTAGCCTAGCTTTCCTCAAGTCCTCACCTGCTTGGAGATTTGACCACCAAAAGCCAATCAAGTCTTTGAATTCAACCAGATCCAAGTGGAGTTTGGCTTTGTCCCAAGCTTCTTTCTTATGACTATCGATGACCTGGCCCTTGTTGTTCCATCTATCCCCAAGGTCCTCCATCATGTTGAACTCACTGAAAATTAGCACGTTGTGCCGGAGCGAGACCAAGGAGGCCCAAGTGTCTAGTCTCTCCAACTCCCCATTTGGGCTATACATAGAAACTAACGTGAATCTAAGGGGGCCACCAAAGGAAACGACAATTCATCGATGGCTCTAATCTTCAATGGATTTCTCAAGATTTTCAAACCAGAATTGGTTTATACCACTGGCTATCCCACCGGACCCGTGGAGTGCGATGTCAAAATCTAGACATGGATTGGGGAGATCTGTCTAAGACGTCTTTGGAGGTCTGTTCCATCAATTTTAGTCTCTTGGATATAGATAAATTCAAGTTTTAGGGATGAACTCTTGCTTGATGATAGGGATTCAGATAAATTTTTTAATACAGTTTGAACTCTTGCTTGATGATAGGGATTCTAAATTTATACCACCTTATGATTTTAATGCTGCACATTTGTCTCCTTTAAAGGTATGTATTCTACCTGCTTTATGAATCACATACTCCATAACTCGAAATTCACGTCGCAAGAAAGTTGTGGATAGAACTTTCCGAGTCAATAGATGTTTGAAGTGAAAATCGCACTCAAATTCGTTTCAACTTAAGATTATGTTTTTCACACTAACGGAATTACAAAATTGAGATCAAACTATGATTTTGTCACTCTATATAGAATTCCTACAACAGCTACATTTGATCGTGGTGAAGTTTAAAATTGATCATCACAACTTTGAGCTTTTCATGCCAATACTTAAGCTTGCACTCATTGAAAAGAAGCTGGGCAGAGTCCTCCCTATTTATCCTTGATTTGAATGAGACATTTGCATTGTAGCGGCCCCTTCAAGCTCAAGAAGATAGCTGGCAAGTACCACATTCGCAACTTTTGGTAGAAAGACACCTTTTGATTTATCCTTGTCATAGCTTCAATTACATTTTCCATTCGAGATGTGGGTCGCTAATGAGTTCTAAGAGGTGCATATCCTTCAGGTCTTATACTCTCATCTATATGTTATTTATGGATCCACTTTTCTACTTTGCTCATCCATTGTATTGCTAGTTTGTTAGTGCGAGCCAACCTGTTGAGAATGCCCATGCTTTCAAGCTCCTTAAGCCAATTGCAGATGTTCCACTTCATCTTTGCAATTTATCTTCTAATGCTGTGTCCCATTGAAAGAAAAATTTTGCAAGCTCTGTCCATCAGTGTTGAGTCTTCCCTACTTCTCCTTGATACATGAAGAAATTGCATTGGGAAGGAATTGCCCACAAGTTTAGAGTGGCGGCAGTTTGAAGGCATAGCTCGAGATGCGAGATATGTGAACGTTCAAAGGGATGGCTCTGTTATGTAAGATTGCGCTGCAGAAATCTTATAATATGTTCCTATAACTAAGTCTTACATAGGTTTCAATCATGTTTATAAAGTTTTTATTCTTTTTTTTGTTAGTTTGATAACAAACAATAATGTTAGTTGGAATGGCATCATATCTGTTGCATCTCTTAAAGCCAACAGGAATGGGACGATGGCCACCTCTTTAAGGGATTCAATGAAGGGGCCCATATTCCATTGAATTTTACCAAAGAGAAGGAGGACATCAATCTGCCAGCATTCAAATAGATTTAGAATATGCATAAGAAGAATAAGTAATTCATTATTTTCCAGGGTACAATTCTGAGGAAACTTTCTAACCAAGGTTCAACAATGCTTTCCTAATTATTTTCTCACAAAGTTTGTGTAGTCTTCAATCATCCTTGAAGCTTCTCCATTTATCGATTTCAATGATGAATGTGTGTTGACAATAGCATTGATTGACCTCAGCCAGAAAACGCTTCTAGGAGATCATCCCGTCAATCTTGACTCTTTCCCAAGGCTGCCCAAATATTTGCCCTAGAAATGCCTAAAATAATATAGTCTCCATGCCCTTCCACGATCATTTTTTAATGAACAAACCATCGACTATTGATCTCAATGATAGAGGCCTTCGTACTCTCCCAAATGCCAGAATGAACTCTTTCCTATCACATAAAGAAATTTCTTATCCGTCAAAGACCGCTTCGTTTAAGCATACACCTCAGTTTGGGGTATTTATCTTCAAATCACACTAAGTTGCATATCTAGTGAGACTCAAAAAAGACTAAATTGTCTATCCGTTGAATCTAAAGAAATCAAAATTATTCTAGATTATTTCCTCCTTCATACCTGAATTTTCTCCCATAAACTGATGGTTTCAACTTGCTCCCGTGCATTGACAGTGGAATGAATATAAGTCTTAACAACACCTCAGCTCTAGGAACCATAATATTTTAGAGAGGAACCCAACCTTGACATTATTCAGCATCCGTCTATGGTCAGTGTCCACCATGAAATTCCTTAATACATTCACTTCATGGATCGTGTTGATTGAAGAAGTTTAATCCTTTTAGTTTAGAATCATACAAAATAACGTTTTATGATGATAGTGAAAATTCTCACTGATTGAAAATGATTGAACGTATTTTCAAATCATTCCGCTATTTCATAGTATTCCAGGTTGGGGATCACGAATCCACAATTTAAGTTTATGAATGTGAATAAAATTTGGGGGGGGGGGGGGGGGGGGGGGGGGGGGGGGAGGGGGATCTAAAAGGGGAAAACGTGCCCAGGCAGTCTGAAGTTTTCTGAAACACATTACTACTAAAATATACAAAGAGACCCCCCTTCAAAGTGATGAAACAAACAAGAGGTTGACACGCATCTATGAGAAAGCTCCAATCAATGTTTATTGACGTCGATCCACATAAGAGAGTAAAGCGCTGCAAGAAATTTCTCTTTTGTTCAATTATAAGGTCCCAAAATAAATTCTTCTTCTTCTTGAAAGTCCATTGACCAATAGTGAAATTACGGACATTATTGATTCCCTTCCTTAAGGAAAAATTACAAACCGCGATGGGTTGAATAATGATTTTTTCAAAGTTTCAATATGCGGCCCCTTTGCTAGGTTTGCCACACTTTTTCTTTTTTTGCAAAATGGAAGTTCGGCAATAGCCTACTCTCCCAGGCATTAATTGGTAAAGAAAACAACTATACAAGTGAACAGGCTTAGTACCCATGGGACCCCCCGAATCCCACAAAGCAGGGGAAGATCAAACAAATTAGCTCTACAAAGAAGGTATATCACCCTCTCATCCCCTTCACATGCAACCCACTTTCTTTTAATCTTATTATTCTCTAGGAAAAAGACTCTATTATGTCTAAAATGTTGGGGTTTGTTACAATTGGAAATTCTTTTGCCTAACAAGAAAAAAGACTTTTCTAATGATAATTCTTTAGGAAGGCTTCCGAAATTGGCAGCACACCTTTTCTTCCAGATCCTCCAGAGGGTTTCACCTCTAATTGCATTCCACAAAGAGGAACACCCGATCGCTTCACCCAATAAAGCTTGCTTTCAGAGGATCCATCCCTAAAAATGCAAGATATTCTCAAGAATATGCCAGACTAGCATTGACTTTGGGCATGGGAAGAAGAGGTGCCCTAAGTCCTCATTCCCAAGTAAGCATCTTTTGCACCAAGGGGGTAACCCACAAATTTTGCTAGCCTTTACATGGGTCCGAATTCCGCGGTGGAGGATTTGCGACATAAGCACCGACTTTTTTTATCTCGTTGAGTGGGTGTCAAAGTGATTGGAACTTAAACTCTCATTGTAAGTTCAACCAATCAAGACATCACTTCCATTCTGATGAAGGTTCTGCCCCATTTTGATGCCATGCCTAGATGCCTCAATGAAAGTGTGATTAAGTTGATAAGTAAGAACGATAATAGGAATATCATTGACAACTAGAGACCCATCATTATTCTCTAGACAAGCTACAAAGTCATAGCCAAAGCCCTTGCAAATCATTTCTCAAATCACCTCGGATTCTAGGTGCATACAAATGAGAAAGGATTCATGAAAAGGAGGTTTATCTTAAAGGTCACGATTGATATTTAAGAGGGCCTTCACTATGCGTAAGAGTTAAAATGAAGTTTTATCTTTGTGAAGATTGACATTTATAAGGCATGTGCACAGTTGGAGTGGGACTTCACTCAAAAATCTCTCAAGGAATGGGGCCTCAACCCTAACTTTAAGAAGATGGTTTCCATACGTTCTTGGAATGCATCAGCTTAGATCAACAACATCAACAAGCTCTTCTTGCGAATGTCGCTTACGGTATCCATCAAGCAAGGCTACCTGCTTTCTCAATGTTATTTTCAATAGGAGCAGATGGGGTCAGCTACTTGGTGAACAATGTTATTTTCCTACGAGACTCAAAGAACTCATGTTCCAATTCGTGATCTGTATTATTCTCTATGAAAATTAGGGCCATGTTGCTCGAATTCACATGGTCTCTTCGGGCCACCTTCTTATTCACATACTCTGCTATGTATGATTGCATCTGGAAATCTTATACTTTATTTGAGAAAAGTGTAATTCTCCTATACGAAATCAATTACGTTCCTAAATTTCAGTGATGTTGATTCGGATGACATCAGATCTGACGGCTTCTCTCCATTTATTTTTTAATTTGTTTCCTTCAATAACTGACTTTATTATGTATAAAACTTGGGTAAATCTTGTTATTTCTAATTGTTTTAAAGTTGCAGCTGCATTGTTCTTTCCAAATCTTCCTCTAAGCCTGACCTTCAAGAACATTCCAAAGAGCAGCCAGGAAACCAATCACTATTTTTCTTCCTTTCCAATATTGGGTGCCACTTGAGTTCCCATGTAATCCATGATTCAGAGATGCACCATTTTTCTTAAGAGTTTGGTAGAAAGACACCTTTTGATTTATCTTTGTGATAACCTCAATTCTATTGCCCTTCGGGATGTGGATCAGTAACAAGTTCTAAGAGGTGCATATACTTCATGTCTTATACTCTCATCTATATATTCTCTATGGATCCACTTTTCTAGAGTTTTCTCCAGACATGCTTCCACTTGCAAAACTCTCTGGTGTAGAGTTTCTTGGATGTTTGAGTAGAACACAGGGAACCAAATGGAATCATTCTATCTTATCCCCGCTGACCATTTCTATTCATGGGTTGAACAGCAATAGGGTTTTCCGTTGTTCCAAGACTTCCAAAAGCAGAGAGACTATCCCCGAGCCATTGGACACAACTAAAATAGAAGAGAAGAGAAGCATACCGAGGTCATGGTTTTTTCCCATATGTACACACCGCAACAGATAATTCTTGACTATCTCTGAAAAGTAGCCTCACCCACCAAGCTTTGCTCAACCACTGTACTGTTAGTTTGTTAGTGCGAGCCAACCTGTTGAGAATGCCCATGCTTTCATGCTCCTTAAGCCAATTGCAGATGTTCCACCATCTTTGGAATGTATCTTTCTACTCGTGTCTCACATTGCAAAGAAAATTTTACGAGCTCTCTCCATCAGTGTAGAGTCTTCCCTACTTCTCCTTGATGCATGGAGGAATTGCATTGGGAAGGATTCGCCCACAAGTTTTCTTTATAAAAGGAAGTTCGGCCATGGCCTAATCTCCCGGACTTCAATTAAAATAATGAAGAAAAGTTACAGATGAATGGGACTAGTGCCCATGGGACCCCCCAAATCCCACAAAGCAAGGGACGAGTTCGGTAAGCTAGAGGGCGTTACAAATGAGGCGAACAAAACTACCATCTCCTTCATGGGGGACCCATTTGGGATTCAGCTTGTTATCTATGAGGAGATAGATACAGTGGTGCCTAAATCGAGGAGATCTCTTGTCTCGGGAGATTCTTTTTACCTAGAAGAAACAAGGATTTCTCAATTGACCATTTCTTTGGGGTTTGGCCAAAGTTGACAGCACATCGCTCCCTCCAAATTTTCCAAAGTGTCTCCCCTCTGATGGCATTCCACAGCCTAGAAGAGCAGCCAACTGCCTCACCCAACAACGCCTGTTGCCAATTGATTTGGTTCGAGAGACGTAGAATCCGTGTCACGTGATGCCAGATAACACGGGACTTGGGGCAATCAAAGAAGAGGTGAACCAGATCTTTGATGCATCGATGGCACGGCTTGCACCATGGAGGCACACCACAAATTTTGTTGGCCCTTGTGTTGTACCAGATACCTTTATGCAAGATTTGCCACATGAGAACGGATTTCTTGATCTCAATAAGGGGGTGCCAAATCGACATGAACTTGAGTTCCCATCGAAGTTTGGTCCAAGAAAGACACCACACCTTGTTAAGAGTGTGATGAACATCTAAATTTTCTTTGAAGTTGGGAATTCTGGATAGTTTCTTACCATTGCTCCATTTGAGGCTCTCTAGGCAAGGAAGATCTTGTTCGCAGAGAAGGCGGGTAGTTGAGTGGTCCCACACTGAACACCTGTTTTGAAGAAGAGTCCATTCTTCGCGAGAAATTCTATGTCTTGGGTCTAAATCTTCAAACCTAATCCACTAGCCGGTCTCTTGTTTCGAGAGTTGTTTCCACTGTTTGTACCTCTTGTTCCATAGTCGCTTAGCCGTTTAGAGGTTCCAAGACTCCACCTCCCTTAAGCCTCTGATCGGGAACCAGATAGAGTAATTTTCTCTTATCCCAGCAGCCCACTTCCACTCACCACTGACTCTGATGAATTGTTTGGCTTTGTTCCAACTCTTCCATAAGGAACACACGAGGCTAGAGCCTTTAGGGGACACTGGGTGGGGGAGAACAAAAGCGTGAGGATCCCAATGTCCTTCCAACCGGGAAGACCAACTAAGGTAAGGTCTTTGGAATTTCTGAAGATCAATTTAGCCCAGGAGGACTCTCTATTGCACCAAGCCTTGATAAACCACTTAGCCGCCAGCTTGTCAGCTAACCCAGTGATATCCAAAATACCCAAGCCCCCGGAGTCTTTTGAGCTAATACAAGTTTCCCATTTGATTTTGGGAATCCCCCTCCTATTGGGGTCCCCGGACCATAGGAAGTTTCTATAGATCCTTTCCACTTTGGCCAATTCTTTCTCCTTAGGTCTCCAGCACGAGATACAGTAAATAATCGTAGAAAGCATAAATGTGTTGACAACCATTGCACACCCTGCCAAGTTAGCTTGCATACCTTTCCAATGATTTAGTTTGTATTCGCAAAGCAAAACATTGTGAGAGAGGGAGTGAAGGGAAGTCCAAGTGTCGATTCTGTCCGTCTCACCATTAGGGGCGTAAATGGAGACCACAGTGAACTGATTAGGTGGCCCGAAAGAGGCAGCAATCCACCGATGATTCCGATCTTCACAAGTCGATGTCAATCTACTAGACCAAGAGTGACTAATACTGATTGCAGCACCCCCTGCCCCCCTAGGGTGCGAAGTGGAGAGCCAAAGGTGGTTCGGAGAAATGCGTTTAAGCCGTTTCTAGAGATCCTCCACATTGATTTTAATCTCTTGTAAGCAGATAAAATCAGGGTTGAGGCACTTGTCTTTGAGCCATTGACCAAGAATTGCCGCTCTTGAAGGGTCCGACAAACCCATGATGTTTAACGAAGTGATTTTCATTATTGATGGTTGCCCTCTTTGAGGGGAGGGACCCGAACTTTTTTCTTCTTTTGATCTTCTTTTTTCCTCCTAGCTTCTTGATTTAGGATCCTACTCTTGAGGGGGCTCTTCCAAGGCATGCCCGACGATTGTTTCCCTTAAAGCTTTGACTTTTCTTGAGGTAAGCCTGGCAAGCAAACCGGAAGAGTAGGGCCAAGACAGGAGCTTTCACTGTCTGGGTTGTCTTCTTTGCTAGTAGTGAAGCCATCCTCTTTACTCGTGGCGTAGCCTTCTTGGTTGTCTTCTTTGCTGGTAGAGCATCCAATAGAATTATTAGCCAGATCATCTTTGTAAAGATTATCCCCAGGGAGGTCGACCTCATTGATCTCCTTTTCTAAGCTGCAGTACAGGTTATTTGAAGGAGTAATGGTCGTAACGTTCCTTAGTAATGATCTTCGAGGGCTGACTTTCCTCCTACGTCTTACTTCGGTGAACCCTTCTGAATCCGTCTCTACAACACGAGTGCCCTCTTCTTCCTCCATCGGAGGGGGAAGCCCCCGAGTGCCAGCTTGAGGTAAAGGATCCAGGGCCCCATCTGGTTTCAGCTTGTTTTTATTGGAATTTTGCTTCAGGGGGCAATCCTTGATCCTATGACCTTGGTGCCCACAATGGAAGCACGCATTGGGCAAATTCTTGTAGGTAATCTCTTGCACCCAATTGTTACCATCGCCATAATGTACGGAGATCTTCAAGGGGAGCACCTGGTTCAAGTCTGCTTCAACGCAAATTTGCGGGTGCCATCGTGCATTGAAGGAGTATTGCACACCATCATAGATTAACCCCCCAACATCTTCTCTTGAGGCCAAAGGACGACCAATCGGTGAAACAATTTCTCGAAAAAATCCGTACAGGAAATATGGTAGATTGGGAAGCTCTACCCAAAGCGGGTAACGAAGAGGCTTTGATTTGTTCGGAACAAAGTCTGGGGTCCACTTGAATAGGCATAAGGTGGACCGGCCCACTTGCCAAGAACCGGCTTGCAGGGCTTGGAAGGCCATCTCTTCATTCTCAAACACGAGAAGCAGGTGATTCGCCGGCAGGAATTGACATTTGCACACAATTAGACCACACGGGAACCACTCCTTACGCACCCAAGATCTCACATTTTCTAGAGGGGGTCTAGGGCCAAAGACTTGACCGATCAGACAAGTTTTCATCAATTCTTCTTGTTTTGCCGCCACTGACTCCATGCATAAAGAAACCACCGGAGGAGCGACGTCCGATTGGCCGGAACCCATCTCGAGGGGGCACTCGGATTGAGGGGGAGCAAAATTGTTTAAGACCAACGAGGGAAAAAGGGTCGACATTGAGGCAAAGACGATCGAAAGCTACTCACAAAGATAATTTAGCGCACCTCTGAAAGCAACTTACGAACTTGCACTGTTAAGGAAACATCTTTTTAATTTTCTAGATACTTTTTGCCTTTGGAAGCCTTTTCAAGATATAGCTTAGACTTTAACTGTTATTGAAAGAACGATCCGGGAGGAGAAAGCCTTACCCATATCGCCCCCACTTTTCAAAAGAACGCACACTTACAACAGGAAAGAGAAAACTCCGAAGGCGAAAGAGAAAACTCCGAAGAAAATTAAACTATTTTTTTTTTTTGTTAATAAAAGAAAGTTCGGCCTTAGCCTATTTTCCCAGACTTTAATTAAAATAAAGAAGAAAAGTTACAAGTGAATGGGACTAGTGCCCATGGGACCCCCCAAATCCCACAATGCAGGGGAGGAGTATGGCAAGCTAAAGGGCATTACAAATGAGGCGGATAAATCTATCATCACTCTCATGTGGGACCCATTTGGGTTTCAGCTTGTTGTTTTCGAGGAGATAAATACAGTGATGTCTAAATGGTGGAGATCTCTTATCTCGAGAGATTCTTTTACCTAAAAGAAACAAGGATTTCTCGATCGACCATTCGTTAGGAGTTTGGCCTAAATTGACAGCACATCGCTCCCTCCAAATCTTCCAAAGAGTCTCGCCCTTGATGGCATTCCAGAGCCTCGATGAGGAGCCGACCGCCTCACCCAACAACACCTGTTGCCAATTGATTTGGTTCGTGAGTCTCAATATCCGGGTCACATGACGCTAGATAACACGGGACTTGGGGCAATCGAAGAACAGATGAGCTAAATCTTCGATGCATCGATGGCAACGCTTGCACCATGGCGGCACACCACAGATTTTGTTAGCCCTTGCATTGGACCAGATACCTTTATGTAAGATCTGCCACATGAGAACGGACTTTTTGTTCTCAATTAGGGGGTGCCAAATAGACATGAATTTTAGTCCCATCAAAGTTTGATCCAAGAAAGGCACCATCTCTTGTTAAGAGTGTAATGAACATCTAAGTTCCCTTTGAAGTTGGGGATTCTCGATAGTTTCTTACCATTGCTCCACTTGAGGCCCTCCAGGCAAGGAAGGTCCTGACCACAGAGCAGGCGGGTAGTTGATAGGTCCCATGCTAAACACCTGCCTTGAAGAAGAGTCCATTCCTCTAGGGTAACTCTAAGTCTCGAGTCCAAATCTTCGAACCTTATCAACTGGCTGGTTCTTATTTCCAGAGTTGTTTCCACTGTTTGAACCCTTTGTTCCATAACCACTTTGCAGTTTGGAGGTTCCAAGACTCCACTCCCCAAATGCCGCTGATCGGGAACCAGATAGGGTCATTTTGTCTTATCCCAGCTGCCCACTTCCATTCATCACTGATTCGGATGTAATGTTTGGCCTTGTTCCAACTCTTCCAGAAAGAAGACACGAGGCTAGAGCCTTTAGGGGACACCGGGTGGGGGGAGAACAAAAGTGTGAGGATCCCTATGTCCTTCCAACTAGGATGGCCCACTAAGGTGAGGTCTTCCATATTTCTGAAGATCAATTTAGCCCAAGAGGACTCACTATTGCTCCAAGCCTTCATAAGCCACTTGGCCGCGAGCTTGTCAGCCAAACCACCGATATCCAAAATTCACAAGCCCCCTGAGTCTTTCGGGCTAATGCAAGTCTCCCATTTGATTTTGGGAATCCCCCTCCTATTGGGGTCCCCAGTCCAAAGGAAGTTTCTGC
Source organism: Ceratopteris richardii (assembly GCA_020310875.1). Taxonomy (NCBI): domain Eukaryota; kingdom Viridiplantae; phylum Streptophyta; class Polypodiopsida; order Polypodiales; family Pteridaceae; genus Ceratopteris; species Ceratopteris richardii. The sequence continues at coordinate 42,208,085 of CM035406.1, read as the reverse complement.
ATATTCTTTCCACTTTGGTCAAGTCTTTCTCCTTAGGTCTCCAACATGAGATAAAGTAAATAGTTGTAGACAGCATAAATGTGTTGACAACCATGGCACGCCCTGCCAAGTTGACTTGCATATCTTTCCAATGATTTAGTTTGCTGTCGAGCTTGGATAGCACCCAGTTCCATCGTTGGTCCATTGAGATGTCGAATCCTAGCGGAATGCCCAAGAGATGGAAGACTTGACCTCTAGGGATAACTTGACACCCCTGATCTAACAACAGTTGGGGTGTAGGTCCGCTGATTGCTCTAAAAGCAGTTTTAGCATGGTTAATTTTTGAACCTGATGCCACACAAAAGGTGTCAAGGCACCACCAAAAGACCTCAATGCTATTGATATTGTTATGCACAAAAGCATTCATGTCATCGGCAAAAATTCTCGCAATCATTTGGTCGTGATTAAGAGGTAGGAAAAGACCCCTGAGATTGCCAGCGTCCATGAGATGCTTTAATAGCCGACTGAGTCCATTCGAGGCGATAGCAAAGAGTAATGGAGCCAGAGGGCAGCCTTGCCTAATTGATATTTTTAAACGAATGGTCTCAGAGAGCTTACCGTTGATATTTATTCTAGTTGAAGCGTTTCCTAGAAGAGTGGAAACCATCTTCGTGAACTTTTGGTTGCATCCAAGGTCTTTCAATGATTGGAGAATAAAGTCCCATTCCAATCTATCGTACGCTTTGTCGAAGTCGATCTTAATGAATACTAGATCTTGGGCAGACTCCTGAGCAAACGCAAGGCCTTCCCAAATATCGACAATTGCTTCAAGTATAGATCTACCTTTGATAAAACCTTTCTAATCCTCACAAAGCCATGAATTTAAATGACAAGAGATTCTATTGGCAATGACTTTTGCAATTATCTTGTATCCTGTTTGGAGCATGGTAATCGGTCACCAATTTTCAATTTTGTTCTTATCTCTCCTTTTGTGGACTAACTTGATGATCCCATTATTAAGACACTCAGGGAGGGAACCGAAGGAGAGAGCCTCTTGCCACACCAGATGTAGTGGGGTGGCCACCTCATGTTTGAAGGACTTGAAAAACTCATTGGTGAGGCCATCAGGACCCGGACTTTTACCATTGGGAAGAGCATCAATAACCTCGATAATTTCATTCTCGGAAATGTTAGCATCCAAAAGAGAAATCATGTTCTGTGGGATTCTAGATTGAGCTACGCTTGAGATGGTTGCCATGGCATCACGCCTATGCGGGGAAAGAGGAGCTGAGACCCCAAGAAGATGGGTGAAGTGCTCGACAATGATAGATCTATTCTTGACTTCCGTGCTACATTCGATTCCATTGGTATCGACCAATAAGGGGACAAGGTGAGTTGTCATATGCCAAAGTGTTGCAGAACCAGCAACAAGGTTTCTACTCCATGTTTGCTAATCAAGATTTATCAGGTATGCATGTTTCTCACTCTATTTTCAATGGCTATAAAGGTAAGGGAAAGATCATAGAAGATAGGGATGTAGGTAGCTCCCCTCCTAAGTGTGAGATGGAACACACGTTAAACTCAAAACCGGAAATCGAAGATAAGGATGAGTGCACACTTATAATAGAAAGCTCTATGTTGGATAACTGGAACAGCCACCTTGAGGAAAAGGTTGTGATCGCCCTTTGTCATGGCCCACGACCGGCTCAAGAAGTTCTTAAGAATTGGATGAGAGTGAACTGGGAAAGTAAGGGGCTTTTTGCTAAACATGTGCAATATCTGCCCAATAACGTTTTTCTGTTTTTCTTTGAAGATGCTAGTAATGCAATGCAAGTTATTGCAGAAGGACATTGGATTATTAGGAACACTCCAATCTCTTTCTACAAATGGTACCCTGGTTTTAACCCCAGGGGTAGCAAGCCGACCAAAATTCCAGTTTGGGTCGAGTTCCTGGATTTTCTTGTGGAATACTATCCGTGGCTTGAAAAAATGGGTTCGTTGATCGGGAAAGTTCTGGGACAGAGACCCAGAAAAGACTTTAATCGTAAATGGGAGCCACAGATGCTTATAGAAGTAGACATCTCTAAAAATATTAAAAATGAGTTGGTAATTAAGAATTCTGAAGGTTGTAAGTTGCATGAACAAAAGGTTTTCTACAGGAACCTTCCTAATGCTTGTTTTAATTGTTATAAACAGGGCCATCTAATAAAAGACTGCCCTCTTCTGGTAAAAAACAGGAAAAAGAGCCAAAGTCTGGAGAAGGGATCCCCCTGGCTTCAGAACTCAATAACATGGATCAGTCCAAGGATGATCAAGGGTTCAAAAAGGTTCCTTACAAACAAAGGAAAAAAAATCCCAACCTGGGGCTTAAATCTGAGCTCCTTGTCAAAGGGATATTTAATCCTTACGAGGTCCTTGAAGAAATCACTTACCTTCGTACCCAACCTTCTGGAACTGATGCTTTTGAGGAACTAAAGATTCAGGAAGGGCAAAGTAAGGTAAGTCTTAATTTACAAGATAATGGTGAAGGGAGTTGCCCAGTGGAAAAAGATTTCCTTTGTAGGAACACTGCAGGTAGCACTCCAGTCTCTGTGTCGTCAGAAGAAGATTTGAACAGTAATTGTGACGAAATGTTTTTGGAACAAATTAATAAGTATGATGAGGATATTATGGCCCAGGTGAGTGGTGGTTGCCTCAATGAACAAGATGTTTGTATGACAAGTTCTAGGAACCCTAGCCCTAAATCTAAAGAAAAGAATAAAACCAAAAGGAAAGACACTGTTAGGTCTTCGATTTCAACTGTTAAGCCCGTTAAGAATCATAAAAAGTGAGTTGCATTTTTTGTGTTGCTCTTGTTCTGCTCTGATTGTTTCCCATGGAAAGCATTAATCTTATTTCTCTCAACACCAAGGGTCTCTCTGACCCAGTCAGAGGTAAGATAATTAATAACTGGATCAAAGATGGTTCGGTCGCCCCAGACTTCATCTGTTTGCAGGAGTTGAAGATTGGGGGAACCTCTCTCATGACCAATCAGTGGATTGTTGTGAAGTGTAAAGAGCCTCTCAATTTCACTGTTGTCTGTGTCTATGATGCTAATCAGGCTGTGAACAGGTCCAAGTGCTGGGAGGAAATTAGCAGACTCAATGGTGATATCTTATTGACAGGAGACTTCAACATGGTCACCATACTTGGTGATAGAAATCGTAACAGTGATAATGTGATCTCTGGTTTTGAAAAACATTGTTGGTTTAACATGATTAATAGACATAACCTTCTAGATCTCTCTCTCAACACTGGTCACACTTGGAACAACAGGAATCAAATCAACTTTCTGTCTGCTAGGTTGGATAGATTTTATATGCATGCTGGCAGGAGTCAAGATCTGTGGAATTTTTGCTGCACTACTGATCAATCCCTTTAGCTTTCTGATCATGCTCCTCTGATTGTGAAGTTGTTTAACAATAACCCCTGTTATAGGGCTGGATGGCCGCACATGGATTCTTCTCTTTTTAAGATTCCTATTTTGAAGGAAAGAATTGCTAATATTCTTACTTACCACTTTAATAAGAATGTGTCGCCTTTCATGGCTTGGGAGGAAGCTATTAGAGAAATTCAGGCCTTGACTACGTACTACAAGAATATGGCTAAAAAAATCAGGTACAATAGAAGGATGATGATTTTGCAGGAGATAAATAAAATAGATTGCTCTAATCCTGATATGACAACCAAGAGACTTAAGATTCAGGAGCTTCAAGAAAAAGTGAAGAATGAGGACTACCTCCTTGCTAGAGGTGCCTTTGCCACGTCTAGAGAATTTTGGGCAAGAAAAATTGATAAGCCTAACAAGCACATGTTTGACCTTATGAGGAAGAAGAAAGCCAGGGATTTCATCCTGCTGCTTAAAAACAAATCTGGTATTCATGTTACTTCTATGAAGGAGAATCTTCAGGTTGCTCATAGGTTCTTTGCCAATGTATTCTCTATGCCTCCCAAGAGAGGGGACTCTGTGTGGAGTGCAAGAGCTGCCATTGCCCTTTGTAGGAAGAAGATGGTTCCTCAGGGAATGGACTCCCTCCTTGACATGCCCCTCTCTGAGGGTGAGGTTAGAGAATCCATTAGCAAATTGAAGCCTGGTAAGTCACCTGGGTCTTCCTTATGAATTTTATCAGGAATTTAAGGAAGTGTTGGTGCCCATTATTCTCAAGATCTGGCAAGAAGCTACTAGAAGGGGGTCCTTGTCTACCTTCATTAATACTGGAGTGATTAAGCTTATTCACAAAAAAGGTCCCAAAGATGATTTAAAGAATTGGAGACCCATCTCTTGTCTGACTTCTTTGTACAAAATTTATGCTTCCATCCTGGCCAGAAGGTTGAGTCCTTTAATGGATAGTATTATTCTTCCTGAACAAAAGGGATTTATTAAAGGTAGATTTATTCTGAATACTATTATCACTATTTGGGAAGGTCTTGATTACTACAATGAGCTGAATGTTGATACTTACTTTTTCAAATAGACTTTGATAAGGCCTATGATAGGATTGAATGGGATTTTATTCTGCAGTCTTTGCATGACATTGGTTTTGGAAAAAGATTTATCAAATTTGTCAATATTCTCTTTGGAAATGCTTTTTGCTAAAGTGGCTATCAATGATTATCCGTCTACTCCCTTTAGACTTTGCAGGTCCATTAGGCAAGGCTGCCCCTTGGCCCCCCTTCTTTTTGCAATTGCCAGTGATGCTTTAGGCTTGCTTGTGAAGGACTGCATCAGTCAAGGGACTATCTCTAGCTTGGAAATTCCTCAGGCCCACTCCCCTCTGGGTTTGTAGATGTTTGCTGATGACACTAACATATTGATGAAGGCTGATGAAAATTCTGCTAATAAATTCCTCAATTGTCTTGAGTTGTTCTGTTTGGCCAGTGGCTTTGTGGTCAATCATAGGAAAACGGGTTTTTTCTATTGATAATAAGATTCCTAAGTGTGTTGTTGCAGCACGTTGTGACATCATTAAAAAAGGGACGATTTTCAGGTTGTTGGGCATCCCTATGGGATTTGGCATCACTAATGAACAAAGATGGAATTGGATGCTTGATAAATTTAGGGCTAAAATTTACATGTGGTTTGATATGCAACATAGTATTTCTCAAAGATCTTTCATTCTAAAGCACTATATTCTGCCTACTCTGACTTATTTTCTGACTTGTTGGCAGCCCACTAAGAAGCAGATTGGTCAGGCCAGTTCTTTGGCCAGAAGATTTTTATGGGGTGGATCTAAAATTCCCAAAGTAGCCTGGAATATATGTTGTATGAAGAAAGCTAAAGGAGGTATTGGTATCATTTGCCCTTCCAGGATGGCTACCCAAATGGCTGCCAAATGGATATACAGATCTGTCTCCTCGAATGACTGTTGGGCTTGTTTGATCAAAAGAAGTATAAACAGTTTCCATGTTAAGCATAATAAAAGTTGGAACAACTGTACTCTATGGGATGCGATTACTGCTCCTATTGAATTCATTCCTAAGGGTAGTCCCCTGATTTGTAACTTTTGGAAAGCCTGGATGGTGGTCAAGGAGAAGTTTAAGCTCCCTGTCTGGTTTGCTCAAAACTTGTCTTTTTTTTTGCAGGACTCCATTTGGTTTGGTTGGACAAATAAAGAAACCCACCCTACTCTCCCTATTAGATGGAACAAGTGTAAAAAGAAGGGCTTTAGCCACTGGCAAGACATATAAGAAAGGTGAAGTCGTAGATGATAGAGTTATTCTTGAAACTGACTGTCTCTCCTTGCATTGCAAACAGATACTCATAGACAAAAAGGTGATGCTGCTGGAGAAGCTGGAGGCCAACATGTGAAGGAAGGAGAATTCTCTCCAAGAGGTCACATGGGATATGTTATGCACCTACAGGAGGACGACCAGGAGCATCAAAGAGATTACTGGGAAGCTGAATAAGAAGTGGGATCTTCCTTGGTCTCAGCTACAGTGGAAGTATAGGTTCCAAAGCTCCTAGGTCTTCCCCCATTCTAACAAGCAATCCTGTCTCAGCTGGCTTATTCTCCACAAAGGCATCTGGACGGGTAGCCAAGCTAGGAAATATAAAATTGATGCTGGTCTCTGTAAGCTTTGTGGCAAAGAAGAAGACTTGGAGCACCTGTTCATTGAGTGCAAATTTGCCATTAGATACTGGGAAGGTATTTGGTCATTCTGTCAAATCCAGGGTATCAAAGTTCCCAGCTACAAGGAAATTATGATTGGTGAATCGGGCGGGATGGACATCCTTCTGTGGTAGTTTATCAGGAGCCATACTTTGTGGGCTATATGGAAGAGTAGAAACAGTGCCATCTTTAACAAAAGAGGAAAAGATCACTTCTTCTCCTTTCTGGTGGGCCTAAGAAAAATCCTGAATCACTGTTTATCCTTTTATCAAGGAACCCCTTTGGGTGAAACAAGCCCTTTTGTAACAATCAAGAAGTATCACTTTAATGTGTGGAAAGATAAGATGCTTCGTATTCATTCCAAACCCAGAATTGGCATGATCACGTTTCTTAGTGATTTGGTTAACGCTATCCTGAGTTGAGCCCCCCATTATTTGTGGGACCAGGATGTCCATGACTGGCTTTGGCCTCTCTTGAGTGCCTGTTGTAATTTTCATTTTGATTTGCATCAATTTTATATTTCCTAATTTTCATTTTGATTTGCATCAATTTTATATTTCCTGTTTTACTTTAAAAAAAAAACGATTGATGGTTTTGCAACCACTCCGCCACTTTTTAGATTGATGAAGAAAGGCTTTTATATACCTTTTGAACGAAGGCTGCCACGCATTTTTAGGAGAAGGTGCCGCCACTTTTTAGATTGATGAAGAAGGGCTTTTATATACCTCTAGAACGAAGGCTGCCACGCGTTTTTAGAAGGGATTAGGTATTAATATTTTTCAAAAAAGGTTCAACAAGCACACACGCTTCCCCAGAAAGCCTGCCAGCGCTCTAAAGACAAAGAGTATCCGCTAGAACTCGCACAGTTGCACTATCGCGATAGACCGGCCCCTCGGCGATAGACCCACAACCGAGGTGTCGCGATAGATACTCGCAGCCCAGGTGTCGCGATAGACACATGCAGCCGAGGTGTTGCGATAGACACTCGCAGCCCAGGTGTCGTGATACAACCCAAAAGATGACAGAGCTACTGGTGGCTGCGGGAGAAAGAGGCCCTTTCCTGCAATGTTGACGGAGGCTTTAACTGCCCATTGCGTTCGAAACCAAGAGAACTTCAGCTCCTGACACAAGCTCATAGCCAAACTGCTCCATCGTCGCTACTACCTACGAACTCTATTGAAGACTGTAGCGCGTCACTGCTACAAACGGTCATCGCTCCGTCCGTCTACTGGTTGCCGTGACTGCAATCTTGAAACTGTAGTAATGGAGCTAGACATGCTCCAAAAGGTTGCGTGCGATGAAGAGAGGCGAGTTGATCGTCTGCTGTACTCTTGGTGATGACGGACGTTAAGAACCATGTTCTTAAGGGTGTTCGCTGTTTTTTTTATAAAAAGGAAGTTTGGCCATGGCCTAATCTCCAGAACTTTAATTAAAATAATGAAGAAAAGTTACAGGTGAATGGGACTAGTGCCCAAGGGACCCCCCAAATCCCACAAAGCAGGGGACGAGTTCGGTACGCTAGAGGGCGTTACAAATGAGGCGTACAAAACTATCATCTCCTTCATGGGGGACCCATTTGGGTTTCAGCTTGTTATCTACAAGGAGATAAATACAGTGGTGCCTAAATGGAGGAGATTTCTTGTCTCGGGAGATTCTTTTACCTAGAAGAAACAAGGATTTCTCAATCGACCATTCCTTTGGGGTTTGGCCAAAGTTGATAGCACATCGCTCCCTCCAAATTTTCCAAAGAGTCTCGCCTCTGATGGCATTCCACAGCCTAGAAGAGCAGCCAACCACCTCACCCAACAGCGCCTGTTGCCAGTTGATTTGGTACGAGAGATGCAGAATCCATGTCACATGATGCTAGATAACACGGGACTTGGGGCAATCGAAGAAGAGGTGAACAAGGTCTTCGATGCATCGATGGCACCGCTTGCACCATGGAGGCACACCACAAATTTTGTTGGCCCTTGCGTTGTACTAGATACCTTTATGCAAGATTTGCCACATGAGAACGGATTTCTTGATCTCAATAAGGGAAACAAGTTTGAGATATTGCACTCAATTGAATGAAGTGCAAGTTTTGAGTATGTACATTACTCAAGGTTTAAGCTCTAATGTAAGCTTGATGATAGCATTATATGCTTATGCATTGGATATGCTTATGTATGCATGCTTGTGAAAGTTATGCTCAAGATGTATGATGATTTTGGACAGCCACACTTATGCTGAATATAACTTGACTTTAGAGTTGATGATGTCTAGCATGAAACATTGTATTCATATGTGGTCATGGATATATATACATATGGATGTTCCATGATGTGTGGGTGAGTAATAGGCTATTTTATAAAGCCTATACAAGCTGAAAATTGCAGGTCTATATAGCCATATGAATTGGCATAAACAGAGCTGAATATAAGCTCAAATGATTGGTGATTTGCATGCATGATTATTGTTGCGAACATTTGTTTTATGTAGGGTACAAGTTTCAAATTATGTAAATACCTTTGGGAAGTCTTCAAATACTTCAAGAAGGCTCATATTATTCATAAAATGCAGCAAAAATACCACGTGAGTTCTAGAACATGGTGAGTCAAATTAGTGAGTCACAAGGGAGCTTCAGTGGTGTCCTAGTGGAAGGTCGATGTGGCTAGTTCTCAAAGTCCATCAATACTTTGCTTATTTGAGCACTTAAGTCATGTAATACCTCCATCCAAGTGTCTACCATGAATTTAGATGTATTAGGAAGGTTTTAGATTAGTTTCCCATGCTATAAAAAGAGGAGAAAAGTCGTGATCTTGTGGGATGTCCAAGAGAGTCATATGTGTATCTCTACACTGCTGTAGTTTTGTATGCAGAGATTGCAGAGCTTGTATCTCCCTCATTATATATCCAAATTACATGTTTGATAGCTCATTGGAAAGCTCTTACTGTCTACTTTGTTCCTGTAAATTTTCATAATCATTGGATTTGTGAGATGAGAGCAATACGCTCTGCAAGTAGTGTGTGTTCTCTGTTTTTAATCCCTGCTGAAGGTCTCCATTAAACCTCAAACTTGCAGAGGTCATATCTCCTTGTGTATGTATCCAAATCATGTGTTCTTTGGCTTGTTAGAAAGATCTTTAAGTCTACTTGTATTCTGGAAAGTTTCAAAGTCATTGGAATTGTGAGTTAAGAGCAGTAGTCTCTGCAAGTGATGTGTGTCCTCAGGTTTATCTCTGTTTCAAGGTCTCCATTAAAGCTGCATATTGCAGAGGTCATAGCTCATTGTGTATTTATCCATTTGAGGTGTTCTATATCTTGTTGGAAAGCTCTTAGAGTCTAGTTTATGTATGTGAAACAGTTTTGGAAAATTCCAAGTGAGTAAAGAGCAATTTGCTCTGCAAGAAAATTGGTCTGTGCATACAAGTTTGTGAAAAAGTCAACTAGGTCCTGTTGGGTTTCACCTACTTCTAGCTGTACTTTGGAGATCAATAAACTCCAACATTGGTATCAGAGCAAGTACTTGGAGGCTTGGAGAAGGTTATCATACCTTGACGAAGAATTTGAAGCTATCAAGGAAGAAGTTCATCATCAACACTACACAAAGGTAGAAGAAGATTGCAAGGAGGCATTTGAAGCAACATCCAAGCAAAGAAAGGTGCACATACCTCATTTACAAGGTAAATATTATATTTCTTCTCATCACACACATTGGAAAGGAGGCTTAAAGGAGGAAGATTAGCATTTGTATTATGGGAGACCAACATGCACAAATAGAGAAGCATGGAAGTTTAGAATCACAGCATACTTGCAAGGTAGAGGCTTGTATGGTTTGATTGACGGCACAGATATCAAACCCACATTACCAGAGGACCCAAATCCGCAACAATTGAGGGAGTTTAGACTTTGGAATGAGAGAGACAAAAGGGTTATATTCATTTTATCACAAAATATTCAAGATTCAATGGTAGGACACATACAAGATCTAGACACAAGTAGAGATGTTTGGCTTGCATTGGAAAGGTTGTATGCTACAGGTACAAGAGCAAGGAAGATTCAACTCAAAAATGAGTTGAATAACATAAAGAAAGATACAAGGACATCGGTCAATGATTACATATTGAAAGTTAAAGAGATTGTAGATCAACTAGGATCAATTCAAGCTCATGTGGAGGACGACGACTTGGTTGCACATACTCTCAACGGACTCAAAGATGATGAGAGATGGAAACCCTTCATTACTTCAGTTTATGTCAGAGGAGAATTACCAGATTTTGATCAACTTATTGCCCTTATGGTCACGGAGGAGATGAATCTAAATGGTTCTACTTCAAATCAAAAAGGATCTCAAGGACAAGCTCTTTATGTAGGATCATCAAGAGGTGGAAACAGAGGTGGAAGAGGTTCAAATAGAGGTCGAGGAAGAAGGAGCGATGATCAAAGGACTTCAAGTGGCTTCTTCAACACAAGAGGAAGAGGAAGATCAAGCGCTAGAGGTACGAGAGGCTACTACAACTACAACCAAAGACAAAGGAGTGAAGATAATAAGAACAATTGCTATATATGTGGAAGGTATGGACACTATGCCAAAGATTGTTATCAAAATGAAAATAATCAAGGTGGTAATCGAAGAGGAGGCTATTCAAGAAGAGGTAAACAACAAGGAAATTATGCAGTTGAAGGTAAAAGTGATGATTATGATTCTCTTCTTATGATGAATGTAGAAACTAAGATGAATTGCAATAGCGATGTATGGTATGTAGATAGTGGTTGTTCTAATCACATGTCTCATGATGCTTCATGGTTTTCTAATATGCATAATCCGTCATGTAAAGGTCATGTTGAAACAGGAGATGATACAACACATAAGATTATGCAGGTTGGAGATGTTGTTATGCAGGATAAGAGCAAGACAAATTGCTTGAAGGATGTACTTTATGTGCCAACGATCACAAAGAATTTGATGTCGGTTGGTCAAATGGTAGAAAAAGGTCTACAAGTGAGATTTAATCATGCAGGTTGCTTCATTGAGGATCCAAAGCAAAGGAGGTTAATTGCTAGAGGTCAAAAACAAGGTAGATTATTTACATTCAAGGTAAACCCAAATCATACAAACTATTTCTCTTATGGTATGCATCGAATAGCAGAGCTTGATCTATGGCACAAAAGGATTGGACACATGAATGTACACAGGTTAAAGGAGCTATCAAAGAAGAGGATTGTTGAAGGATTACCTGATCTTACTAAGCAACATATGGTGCATCTTTGTGAAGCATGTCAAATGGGTAAGCAGAGTAGACAACCTTTCAAGCATTCAAGCTATGTAAGTGATGGTTTGCTAGATCTCATACACACAGATGTGTGGGGACCTACTAAAGAGGCATCCTTGGTTGGTAATAAGTACTATGTATCATTCATTGACGATCATAGTAAAATGACATTTGTGTATTTTATTAAACATAAGAGTGAGGTCTTTGATTGTTTCAAGAAGTTCAAATCATATGTCGAAAAGCAAACAGGAAGGTATATTAAGAAGCTAAGATCCGATGGAGGAGGAGAGTATTTCTCTCAAGCTTTTACTGATTTTTTGTATGATGAAGGTATCAAAAGAGAAGTTACATGCAGGTATACTCCACAACAAAATGGAGTCGCAGAAAGAAGAAACAGAATCATAGCAGAAGCATCTAGAAGCATGCTTAATGATATGTGTTTGCCTAATTATTTTTGGGCTGAAGCTGTTAGCACAAGTGTTTACATTATGAATAGAGTTCCGACTGCTGGAGTTCATCATTTGACACCATATGAGGTATGGCATGGAAGGAAACCAAGTGTAAGTCATTTGAAAGTATTTGGCTGTGTATGTTATGTACATGTACCTAGTGAGGTGAGATCTAAACTTGATGCGAAATCAGAAAAATGTATATTTATTGGTTATGCAGATACTCAAAGAGGATATAGATGCTATAATCCTCATACCAATAAGGTTGTTGTGTCAAGAGATGTAAACTTTGATGAATCACTTTCATGGTATGCAGATAAGAATTGTTTGCAGGTCATGGATGAAAATGAAGAAGGTGTGGTTGAAGGAGATGAATGCATAGTTCAGCCATCAGGAAGTTTAAATGATGAAAGGAGTGGTTTAGATGAAGAAAGAGGATCACCTTTCAATGGAAGATTAAGGCAAGAGTCACCTCCAAGTGTTAAAAGTAAAGGTAAACTCAAACTTGTTGAAGTTAATGATGAAGGAGAGGAAATTAGTGATGTATGTGAGTATGGAGAATCATCAAAGGTTCCTAATAAGAAAGGAAGAGCATCTACATTGGAGGTAAGAAGAACTTCAAGAGTAAGTAAGCAACCTCAAAGGTATACTTTTGAATCTTTCATGAATACTCATTATGCTTTTATGACAAAAGTTGAGCAGGAAAATGAACCCACATGTTATGATGAGGCCAAAGGAGATGAAAAGTGGGAGAAAGCAATGAGAGAAGAAATGGAAGCACTACAAGATAACAAGACTTGGAATTTAGTTCCAAGTACACCAAAGCAAAAGGTAATTGGTTGCAAGTGGGTTTTTAAGATTAAAAGAAATAGTGATGGTAGTGTGTCTAGATATAAGGCTAGACTTGTAGCAAAAGGATATAATCAAACTCAAGGTGTGGACTATGAGGAAACATTTAGTCCAGTAGCAAATATGGCAACGGTGAGAACTTTGTTGGCTTTAGCTGCAAGTAAAAGGTGGAATATATATCAACTCGATATAAAGAATGCCTTTCTTAATGGTGAGTTAAATGAAGAAGTGTATATGTCACAACCAGATGGTTATGTGGATGCAAAATGTCCTAATCATGTATGCAGGTTAAAGAAGGCATTGTATGGTCTTAAGCAGGCACCAAGGGCATGGAATGCAAGGTTGGTAAAGTATCTTATGCTGCAAGGATACACAGCGAGTCATGCTGATCCTTCACTTTATGTAAAACATGTAGATGGCATGTGTGTCTATGTATGCATTTATGTGGATGACTTGTTGATTACAGGGAATGATGCAAAAGCAATTGATGAGATAAAAGGTAATTTGGGAAAGGAATTTAAAATTTCAGATCTTGGTTTGCTCAGATACTTTCTTGGGATTGAAATTGTGTATAGCGATGAAGGTATGTGGTTGATACAAAGAAAGTATATATGTGATATGCTGAAAAGGTTTGGTATGCAGGAATGTAAATTTGTTTCTACTCCAATGGAATGTAATGTAAAGCTAAGCGCAAAGGAAGGTGATGAGTTGCATGATATGAATGTATATAGATCCATGGTAGGATCTTTGATTTATGCAACAAAAACTAGACCTGATATATGTTATGCAGTGGGAGTATTGTCACAGTTTATGCATGAACCTAGAGTACCTCATATGCATGCAGCAAAAAGAGTGCTTAGATATTTGAAAGGTACCATGAACGAAGGATTATTTTATAGTCATGATGCTGATCTAACTCTTAAAGTCTTTAGTGATGCAGATTGGGCTGGAAGCAAAGATGACAGAAGATCCACAAGTGGATATGTGGTAATAGCAGGAAACAAGACATTAACATGGAGTTCAAAGAAACAGCCTACAGTTGCTTTATCTTCTACAGAGGCTGAGTATAGAGGTTTAGCATTGGCTACTACTGAGGTTATGTGGTTTAAAAAGTTGTTTCATGACTTGAATGTGCAGGTTGATGTACCACTGATAAATGGGGATAACTTGAGCAGCATTCATATGACCTCAAATCCTATTTTTCATGCTAGAACAAAGCATATAGAGGTTCACTATCATTATGTTCGAGAGAAGGCCATGAACAATGAAGTGCAGGTTTCTTTTGTTGGAACAAAGGATCAAGTTGCAGATATCTTCACCAAATCCTTGGATGGACCAAAGCTTCAAAGATTCAACTATATTCTTGGCATGAAGGAAATACCCTTTGAAACTTGAGGGGGAGAATGTTGCGAACATTTGTTTTATGTAGGGTACAAGTTTCAAATTATGTAAATACCTTTGGGAAGTCTTCAAATACTTCAAGAAGGCTCATATTATTCATAAAATGTAGCAAAAATACCACGTGAGTTCTAGAACATGGTGAGTCAAATTAGTGAGTCACAAGGGAGCTTCAGTGGTGTCCTAGTGGAAGGTCGATGTGGCTAGTTCTCAAAGTCCATCAATACTTTGCTTATTTGAGCACTTAAGTCATGTAATACCTCCATCCAAGTGTCTACCATGAATTTAGATGTATTAGGAAGGTTTTAGATTAGTTTCCCATGCTATAAAAAGAGGAGAAAAGTCGTGATCTTGTGGGATGTCCAAGAGAGTCATATGTGTATCTCTACACTGCTGTAGTTTTGTATGTAGAGATTGCAGAGCTTGTATCTCCCTCATTATATATCCAAATTACATGTTTGATAGCTCATTGGAAAGCTCTTACTGTCTACTTTGTTCCTGTAAATTTTCATAATCATTGAATTTGTGAGATGAGAGCAATACGCTCTGCAAGTAGTGTGTGTTCTCTGTTTTTTATCCCTGCTGAAGGTCTCCATTAAACCTCAAACTTGCAGAGGTCATATCTCCTTGTGTATGTATCCAAATCATGTGTTCTTTGGCTTGTTAGAAAGATCTTTAAGTCTACTTGTATTCTGGAAAGTTTCAAAGTCATTGGAGTTGTGAGTTAAGAGCAGTAGTCTCTGCAAGTGATGTGTGTCCTCAGGTTCATCTCTGTTTCAAGGTCTCCATTAAAGCTGCATATTGCAGAGGTCATAGCTCATTGTGTATTTATCCATTTGAGGTGTTCTATATCTTGTTGGAAAGCTCTTAGAGTCTAGTTTATGTGCGTGAAACAGTTTTGGAAAATTCCAAGTGAGTAAAGAGCAATTTGCTCTGCAAGAAAATTGGTCTGTGCATACAAGTTTGTGAAAAAGTCAACTAGGTCCTGTTGGGTTTCACCTACTTCTAGCTGTACTTTGGAGATCAATAAACTCCAACAATTATATGTGATTGAAGCACTAACATTTTCTCATGTTCAGCCATAGATGATCTGAAAATACATGTGTTTTGATGTGATGAAGATTGCTAGGATGTAAGGCTGCCATGTATGAAATTTGTGGATGTATCTTGATGCTGCTAAAACCCATCAAGGTAAATCTGCAGAAGCAAATATGTATGCTCATGTTATGATAAGTAAAATCATTTGATTGTTGATTTTAGATACTCAAGTGAATGCAATGCTTCTGTTTGCGCAAGCCAAAGCCAAGGATAGCAAAGCTTGGATGAATCGAGGATGCAAAGCTTGGAGCCAAAGCGAAGGAGCCCAAGTTACACGTTTGTCAAACACTTGAAAATTTGAAGGCTTGAAGATTGGAACCCAAGCCAAAGGTGACCAAGCCAAGGAGGAGTAGAAGACTCCAAAGAAGGGCTTCCATAAAGTGTTGAGGATTCAACAAGAACGTGAGGACACTCCCCATGGAATAAGCACACACAAGTGCCATGATAGAAGAAAGAGTCAGTCTTGAGAAGTGTGAACAAATGGCTGAAATTGAAGGAGGTAAAGAAAGGCATTTGCAAATCTAAAGGCTGATGTAAAGGTTAAGGAAAATACACATTGAATGTGGTGCTGAATTCCAAGCATACACCAAGTGAATGTCTAGTGAAAGCTTAAGGCAAGTAAGACTTCCAAAGAGAGTGGCAAGCCTATGGCAAGTAAGACCATTGCAAGAGGAGTGGCCAACCTATGTGAAGGCAAGTAAGACCATCTTAAGAGGAATGTCAAGCCTTGTTAGCTACAATAGGTACCATTGTTCACATTGAAGATTTCTTGTTTTGTTTTGTAGGTGAGAAGGAAAGCTTGGAAGATGTGGAAGCTAAAAATGCTTCAGATGAAGAGGAATGCATGAAAGACTTCATGTATGATTAGCCCATTGATTTTTGTAGGTATATAATTATTCAAAAAGAATGAAGCAAAGATTATGAAGCAAGGGGGAGCTATCTTGCAAGGATTGGAAGATCCAAGGAGAGTCCAAAGAAGACAAGTAGCCAAGACAATTTTCAGATTTGGAAGATAAGAAGACATAGTCAAAGAAAGAGTAAGAGAAACCATAGAGGGTAATTTCAAAGCACTAGGAGGAGCCACCTATATGGAAAGAGTGCATAGAAGGCAAGAAGAAGCAATGATGCGCAAAAGAAGTCATGAAGAAAAGTTAGAAGAAATCGTGACAACCATGATGATGTCAAAAGGAGATGCAAAGATTGCACCCATGGACAAAGTCAACCGTGATCCAAAGATGAAGGAGGATCAAAGGAACGCAAGAAATCCTAGAGGACATGAAGCCATGAATGCTTATAGAGAGAGAAAGTTTCAAAGAGAGGACAAGAAAGAGGAAGAGAGTGAAGCAACAAAGGTATATCTAGCCAAGGTGATCTCCTTTGATTGTAAATGTTTGTATGAAGCATGTGTATGCTAGGGATTGAAGAAGAGCTCTTTTTTAAAAACTAAAGTAGCAAAGCTAAATCTAGAAGGAAGCCAAAGAATCTTCAAAGCAAAAAAGGAAGATCACCAACCTATCAAAGGAAGCGATAGGAGGTCAAAACAAGCAAAAGGCAAAGAGGAAAAGAATTGAAGAGTAGCATGGACTCCCAATTGTAGCTTGGGGGGAGTGTTGAAATTTATGGTACTTGTGCAAGCTTAAATTGTGAGGTGTGACACATAATCACCTCTCATTAGTTACCTCTTCATCATTTATGTAGTTCTTGTAATCACCAAAGGAAGATAGTCCCTAAAAAGATAGAGAGCACACTCATAACCTTAAAGAAGAGTGTTGAATTAAAAAGTGCAAATGTATTTATGCCTTGGATAAAAGCCAAAAATATGTTTAGAGATATGGAATACTCACAAAAGTTGTGACCTTATCCATATGGAGTGATTTGGAGCACCAAAAGTCACCCAGGGCAATGGAGGGAAAAAGGAAAAAAAGTAAAAGGTCAAGAGGTGAGAGAAGATGCAAGGGAAGGTGAAGAGACAAAGACTTGTATGAAAATATATCTATATATAGAAGTAATTTGAATGTGAAGATTTGATGTGATGCCAAGGAGATGGTGTAGAAGCATATACTAGTCATTCTTTCACAAGTGGAGATTAGAAGGATCCTCAATAGAATGCTACAAGGTACATAGGTATTCCAGCCGCATACCTTTTTGTACACAGCCACCTTGTGAAGGTGATATCTCTTCGTGTGTGCTTGTCCATTTAAAGCATATAATATCTTGTTGGAAACTTTATCCCTTCTAGTTTCTCCATATCAAATATCTTTGTTAGAAGATTCTCCAATAGTGGCTAGGAATATTTCTTGTGAACCTCCATTTTTTGCTTAACTTGAGTTGACAAGTTGTCTATCTTCAGAGAGTTGATTGCCTAATCATATGAACTCCAAATGGAGTGTTTTGTAGCTTGTTAGAAAGCTACAAGAGAGTTATGTGTAGTCCAAAGTTTAGACCATTGAATCTGTGAGTTGTGATTGAATCAAGTTTTAGTAAGCATGTATCTTATAGGGCAATTCGTAGAAGAGGTTCTCTAAATTCCATTGCGCATATTGGAGTCAAATATCCCCACAAAAATTATATTTGGTTTTGGAATGTAGTGCTCATAGTTCTATAGGTTTTGTAATATCCTCACTTGCAAGTACTATACATCCCATATTATCTATGCCTTTGGCCATAGTTATAAGGTCTACTAACCACTTTTAATGAATACAAGGAGGATAGGTAGGATTTAACATTTTCTACTTTTAAAAGATGAATGTAATTCACTCATAGAACATGTATTCACATAGTTCCCTGCATTAATATACATTCCTAGCCATAATGGATCTCAGTTACAATTTCTTATGTTGCAGTAATCTCTTTATATCCAATCCAATTCATATTCTTCATCTTTAGATTATTCGTACTGAAAACCATGTGGATCAAAGTTTATCAAATTTATATCCCTTTTTTCATTCTCAATATCATTTTCATATTTTGCTCTAGATAGCATATCACCATAGTCTTGGATTTCTAAAGCTATGAGCTAAATTTGCATCAATAGTTCAAAATACAAAATTCATCTAAGCATTAGAATGTCAGAAGATGAAGAATGAACAATAATTCCTATCAATGAAAAGCAATCCCTCTCAACTATCATGTTGGTTAGAATAAAATATTCCTTATCAGATTTCAAAGTAGTAATGGAGCCCCAAATTTTGCAGTTAACTTTTGGATATTTTTTTTGTGTCTTGATAGAATTTTGGCACCACATTGAACTTTATATCTTTTTCTCTTATCACCAACTTGACCTAAGCCAACCTATACCTATAGGACTCATATCAACATTCCAAATTACATGATTCTTTTCTAAATAATGAGCTTGTTTCAAAATCTACACTTCAATTAGCAAATGATATGATTTATAAATGGCATTTGTATGCTTATCAATAAAGATTAATTTCTAAGAAAAACATAGAGAAAATTGGAAACATATGCAAATTGAGGTATTCAAATATCATAGAAAACAGAAGCTCCTAAGAACCCTCTCACATTTTTTACATTACTATAAGGTTTCAAATCTTTTTTAAGCCATCAACTTTAAGTGGGTATCTCTCTTGACCATAGTGACTAGACAAACATCAACCTATCAGTACATTCACACAAAAAAAGGATTTTTGAATGGAATATGTTAAAACAACTATTGTATACCAACCATCTACTAAGGACTAATTACCTAGCAAAAACCACCAAGGTGAAGAGAGAGCACGTATTCACCCATCCAACTCCACCCATATATATACCTCTAGTCTAAGGGGGTGCATGTCCTTGAGATTCGCCAAGTGTCCAGCCAAGTGTCCCTCATGTGGACACTTTCCCAAGGGTGATCACATGCCTTCTAATTTGCCAAGGTCTATCACATGCCTTCTAAATCAAATTAGGATTCTTCTCTCACATACGCACAAGGTGGATCCTAGAGAAGCTTCTCCCAAGACTAAGGTTCCCACACCGTAGGATAAATCAATCCTAAGGTTCTAACCATTCAATTGGGAGCTCATATGAATAAATATCTCAAGGGTTTAAACCAAGGGTTTCACCCAAAGGTCCAAGGCATGTTCGAAGGGTAATTCAAGGGCTAGACCAAAGCAAACATATACCATATTCTAACCTTTAGAATCCATATGTTTAACCTTCTAAACCCATGAATTATCCAGCATTCTTCCCCCCTTTAACATTTTCCTCCTCGAAAATGAATGTAGGATATGTGAAGTATTCCCCCACGCACCATGATCTATACTCTGAGCATGGTCATCACACTCTTTAGAGTCATTTTCAATAATCAGATAAGGGCTAATCCCAACCTTAATCTGAAAGAAAATGAATCAAGATCCCTGCCCAAATCACTTTCCTCCTTAGTCCACCCGAATGTAAATGCATGCCTTGTACCTATGGACTAGTGAAATGGGTGGACTTCTTTGGTGGTCTTTTCCTTTTGGCACTTTCAAAAACCTAGAGCTCCATAAAATAATAACTTTTAGTACACTTTGTACTTCCCTAGAAATTTATAGTTTTAGGAGTCTATGATAGAGATCCTATCTCTATCTTGAAAGAGCAAGAAACTAGATTCATCTTCCACTTTCAACAGAAAGGAGAGGAATCTTCAGGTGTTCTAAACTTAAAATATTCTTTGATAGTCCTTTTCAAATACAAATATACTTTATTTTTATTTGATAGGACTTTGCTAAAGATATGAACTTAGCAAAGTGGGTCTAGTGAGTCTAGTGAGTCCCTACCAAAACATGCTCAATAAAATGAGGAGAAATACTATCTTCTCATTCCTTGGAAACTTAGGTGGACTTATTTCAATCATTCATGTTTGCTTGAAACATAAAGTTCAAGTATTCCGAATGAAAATATACCCAATTTTGAAAGTTCATGTCTACAAGTGGATCCTTATCTTGATCATCTTTGATTTTCCCTAGATTAAGTCTCATAATAGAGCTTAATTCTTTTGGAAGATTTGACATTCAGGACTTAGATCCAAATATGACTTTAGAAATTGGAATTATCAAGTAGACCATTCTCTTGGGTCTCTACCTTGTTCTTTGTTAGCCAGTTCTTTCCAACAAGAATCAGTACTAACTATCTTGAGTCGACTCTGGTTCATACTCGAGATAGTTATGTATACTAGCCTCGAAGGTCACAAATCTTACCAATTCCTTCAAATCCTCAAAATAATTGAGGAATAATATTTTATGAAGCCATCACAATACCCTCTAGATTTTCTATTGGATGGAGTCTAGATTATTCAAGTTTTGCAGCTTTGGTTCCAAGTTCTTGCAAGAAAGATACCTGTTTCTAGGCATCATATCTCACATCTTGCTAGGAACATTCTTGAATCACTTGTTCTCACCAAAGATTTAAAAGAAGATCTTTTACAGATCATTCTTTCATTCAAGGTTATTATACTTGAATAGGCTTGACTTTACTTTTGGATTTCATCTTGGCGAACTCCCAAAATTCTTTACCCTCTTACTTATCCAAATTTATTTTACCATATAAAATTTGGTTATGCATTCTATTAAGAAAAATGCATCTGCTTAAGAGAATAAAGGATAGCCTTTTCTAGGGTAAATGTCATCTTCATTCTATTTACCCTTTTGTTCATACAACTAGGTGTATTAAATGGGTTCAAGGAGGTACATTTCTACACCTCATAATGAACCTAAGACCTCAATCTGAATGGTCTTATCTTTAAGTCGTATCGTGATGTTTCCTATCAGATCTTGAGCCTATTTTCTCTCTGGCCATTGGAGAAAAATCGCAATGGGAGTTAGTTCTCATTGTCCCATACCACTGAGTTCTTTCTCCAATCTGTAGAACCACCTCCTTAATATTTCCATTTTTTTTGTGCTTTTCATGTTCTCTGATTATTTACCATGATTATGAATTCCATCTTGGGGTTCCTTGGCATCATAATCATGAGTGCAAAGACTAAGGTTTCTTAATATAATGCCAATTAGTTCAAAGGTCTCTTTAGGTTGACCTTTGAACTTTCTTTGGTACCAAACTATAAAAGGGTTTGATCTTTTTGACCAATGTAGGCCACTTGGATTATCCAACCATAAAGAGTGTGATATATTTGACCAAGTTAGATCACTTGGCTTACTCAAAGTTTCTCTAGCTAATTTAATATCAGATAAGATCAAGTCTTTTCTCCTTTAGATCCCTTTTTTAATGATATTTACCCATGGGATTTTCTTGGGATCTATAACTCATACATTCATGAGTCTATTTCTTTGCTTAATTCTGCAACATACTATTGATGTTCTCTGAACCTTTAACTATTCTTCCTCTAGGGATCAACAATTATATGTCATCCCTTTGACTTAAGCTAGTTGTCATGCTTACCGATCCAAACTTTGGATCCATCTTTATTCCATTCTCAAATACCCTACTCTGAATATACTTCAAGTCTTTGGCTAGCTTACCTTAGTTTACTTGCCAAATTGGAATTTTAATTCCCTTTTTACATATCTAGTTCTTAGTTTGTTTGTGATTTAACTCAAACACACTTAGGTACTTGGACATCAATGTACTCCTTAACTTTCATGAAAGAGTTAAGGAATATCTTTTGCTTAGAAGTATCATATTGATGATACCTTTCTTCCCCCTTTTAAGGAGTTTTCATCCTCGAAAACTGTAGGAAATTGAGGTTCATGTAATTTTCTATCCAAACTAGTAGGTTCTTTTATGCTCAATCCTTGATTGAACAAGTCATCAAATATCCTTCAGCTTAAGCTTCCATTATCCTTAAGTTTAGTGTCCCATACCACTAGACCCACATAAGTGATATTGTAAACCTAGACGTCCCATACCATCCGGTTTACAATCTCACCTTAGTGCAGCCAACTTCAGCTCTTACTCAAGGATTATTTACTAAGAAGAACTTAGTCTTATCATGAAAGCTTTGTTTCTCAAAGTATCATCAGAAACTTTGTAAGTTTGTGCCCGTACTAAGTCTTCATTTTGATAAGACTTTAAAGATTGAGGCTTCATATAACTATTTCTTAAATATGATGCAACCAAAAGTATCCTTCTCTATGTCATCTCATAATAGAGCTAGTATTTACATACTAGATATTATCTTTTGACATAGCTGTGCATCTATCTTAAAAGAAATAGTAATAGACCGATCATTGACTTAGAAAAATGGTCATATTCTTAACCCTATTGAAAGCTTGTTGCTTTTTAATAGGATATATTTTGGAGTGGTGGTGTATAGGGTATCTTAAAACCCCTTACTTTTCCTTTTCTCCAAAAATATACTCCTAAAGCAACTCTGCTAAAGTTCCAAGTGGATCATATCACTTATGAGTAAAGGGAGAAAATCTATTGGGAAGGAAATGAATACTTCGAAAGGGTGAAAGGGTTCAACCAATTTTTTACTTACCTCTTCACTCTATAGAATTCTCTTCCCCCTTTTAGTGTGATCATTGTCCTCAATGATTATACATTGAAGTTTTTGAAGGTCTATAAGCTTCCTAAAATCTTTCATGATTATGAAAGATTAACCTATGAATGTGCATAGGGTTTCATGTGGGATTCTAGTTTTTCTCTTGAATCCAAATTCTTATTATCACTAATTAATAAGAGTAACATTGCTTGGTTTGTAGCCTAACTCCTTAGAATTGCTAACTAGGCATGTCATGGGTATCTATGAAACTTGAGAGTACATAAGTAAGAATTGAGGCCTAAAGTTTCTCTATCTTTGTTAAATTTTGTTGGCATTTGGATTAAGCCAACATATAAAAAGCATAAAATTTAATGGTTATTGATTTACATAACATCAATATTCCATTAAGCTTTTATGATTTTGACTTCACACAAAGAAGTCATTTCCTAGTTTAAACCTCAAGCTTACTAATCAACCCATGCATATGTGATTCAATTCATGCATCATAGTGTATGCCAAAAACATTTACATCTTCTCTTGAAGACGTTTAGCATGCATAAGATCCAAAAATTGAACCCCTCTTTAGAGCATGCATGGATTTCACTTTTAGAACTCCATTTAATGCATGTATACATGTTTCTGTTTTCCATTCATGTTCATGTCATGCTATGATGAACCTTCAATGTTCAGTATCTGATCATCTTCTCAAAAGTGAGTCAATTTCATGCTAATGGGAAAGGTATAGTTTAAATGAATCATTCTATGCACCATTTGATGTGCATTAGGATTTCACCCACTTCATTTGAAATGCATTCTTAAATGCATTGCTCAAGCATGCCAAAACAAATATGAAAGGACAATTTGAAAGTAACACTTACCTTCATGATAACTTTCTCCATCCATTAATCCTTGCATGGTGAGGCAAATTCGTTTGGGTAATTTGTACTTGAAATTGCAAATTTGAGTCATCATGAATTTCGAATCTCAAGTAGCTTTCTATAGGCATTTTTATACTTAATTATATGCCCGTAAATGCATTTATTGATATAAGAACTTCAAGGATGCGTAAATGCATACTTATATCAATAAATGAAATCACTTATACCTACCAAATCATATATGAGAAATATGCCACTTTCATATTAAAAAAAGGACATGAGAAAGGAAATGAAATATACTTAGGCTAAATGCATACTTTGCATATCCATTATGACGAGCATACTCTATTGAATAAAACCATCATGCATGATAAACTCAAAGATATTTAAATGCAAGAAGGAATTATTTAATGAAGAATTCACTCCTTTATAATTATTATATCACCCGTATGATGAGCTCGATACATGTTCAATATGAACTTCTCAATGCACAATTTATATATGGATTTTATCTTCCATGTTCATACAAGATACATGTACATACTCTTTTATATGTACGCAAACAAAATTTGCAGGCCATGGTAAAGAAATAATTAAAAGTAAGTAGCTAAATACTTCCCCAATCAATGCTTAGTAACAATCCAAGCTTTCACATAAAATTCATTTGTCCTCCTTGTCTTTCATCTTTGTATGTCCACGGCTTCTTGAACTCCAGGGACCTCATGGACTCACCAATCATATTTCTTCACACAATAGTACAGGGGAGTAGACGGGACACCTCACACGAAGGCTGAGATGGACTAGTTTATGCCACATTCGAGGTGAATACGTCAAGAAATATCTTCTTAAGGTGCATTCATCTCTTTTTCTCATCATAAGTGCAAGAGGAGTCCTACGTAAGTGGCACTACCTAACGCCAGTGTTTAAAGGGGCATCTTATCTACTCTTGGGCATGCGTTGGTGGAACACTGGAAAGTGAGGGACTTTGTCCCCCCTATTAAGAAAAAAGATGCGAGTGTCACCTCCAATATTGAAGAGACCTTACAGGAGGCCAAGTGCTTCTTTATGGATGTTTTCTCTGTTTCTCCCAAGTGGGGGGAGGACATTCAGAGGGCCAGGGCTACTATTGCCTTGAAAAGGAAAAACATGATTCCTGAGAGCCTGGTTCCCATTCTGGACTTGCCCCTCACTGCCGGTGAGATCAAAGAAACCATCAATAAATTGAATCCCTGTAAATCTCCTGGGATGGATGGACTGCCTAATGAATTCTTTATCATTCTTAAGGATTTTCTCACTCCTTACATTCTCTTGATATGGGAAGAGGTTTCTAGTAAAGGATTTCTCCCTTGTTCCATTAACACTGGGGTTATCAAGCTTATTCATAAGAGAGGTCCCAAAGATGACCTTAACAACTGGAGGCCTATCACCTGCTTCAACACCATTTACAAAATTTTTGCTGCTATTCTAGCTAGGAGACTTAGCCCTTTGATGAACCATCTCATTCTCCCTGAACAAAAAGGGTTTATTAAAGGTAGATTCATCCTTGATGCTATCATCTCCCTTTGGGAAGGCATGGACTTTGCTAGAGAGTCTAGTCAAGACTTCTTTAAAATTGATTTTGACAAAGCTTATGACAGGATTGAGTGGGACTTTATTTTGCAGTCTCTTCATGACTTAGGCTTAGGAAGGAGGTTTATTAAGTATGTGAGTACTCTGTTTGGAAATGCCTTTTCTAGAGTCTCTATTAATGGTCATATGTCTGAACCCTTCAAGTTGGCTAGATCTATAAGACAAGGGTGCCCTTTGGCCCCTCTTCTTTTTGCCATTGCTAGTGACGCTTTGGGTTGGCTCGTGAAGGATGCTCTATCTGATGGTAATATTAAAGGTGTTTGCATTCCTAACTCCCCTGCCCCTCTTTGTCTGCAGATGTTTGCTGATGATACCAATGTTGTCTTAAAAAATGATCCCCAGTCCCTAACAAAGTTTTTGGATTGTCTTGATGTTTTTTGTTTGGCCAGTGGCTCTAGGGTCAACCACAGCAAAACTGGTTTCAAAGCCTCCAATAATGCTATACCTGACATTATTTCTCAGCTTGGTTGTAGTATTATAAAAGAAGGGGTGATATTTAGGCTTCTTGGGATCCCAATGGGTTTTAATGTCTCCTTTGATCAAAGGTGGGATTGGGTGTGTGACAAGTTCAAAAAAGGGCTGGCTCTGTGGTATGATGCTAACTGCTCCCTTCCCCATCGTACTTTTAATCTTAACCATTATTTATTGCCTAAACTTGTCTACTTTCTTTCTTGTTGGACTCCTTCCAAAAAACAGCTTAATCAGGTGATCTCTCTGGCCAAAAGATTCTTATGGGGGGGATCGGCCAACAGAAAGAAAATTGCTAAAGTTTCTTGGGATATTTGTTGCATGCATAAAGAAAAAGGGGATTGGGTGTGAGGTGCCCTAAAAAAATGGCTGACACCCTGGCTGCTAAATGGATTCTAAGAAGTATTGGTAACACTGAGATTTGGTCTACTCTTATTCAAAGATCTGTCAACAAGTTTTGTTTGACTAATTACAGGGCTTGGAATAACCTTAATCTGTGGGACATTATTACCTGCCCTCACCCCATTTCCCCTGTTGGGAGTCCTCTGATTTGTAGGTTCTGGAAAGCCTGGTTCAAAGCTAAAAGTATTTTCTGTCCTACTGACAAGTTGTCTGTCATGGCTAAATTTTACATGCAGGAATCACCCTGGCTGGGATGGTTGTCTCATTGGAACAATGGGAACATTTCTATCAAGGAACATAAATGTCATAGAAAACTTGGATTCAAATCTTGGAAAGATTATATGACAAATGGGAAGGTAATGTCTGATAATGATCTGGCCAATTTGACTAATGCCTCTGCTGCCTGTTTGCAGGTTTTGTTGTCACACAAGGAGCTACTGGCTGAACAACTGACCCGGTGCAATTGGAAGGAACTAAAACTTCATGATGTTGCTGATTTCATTTACAAGAACTTCAAGAAGAAGAAAGCCTCGATGGATCTTATCACTCCTAAATTGAACAAAGTGTGGAATCTGAACTGGTCCTCTGCTCAGTGGTCTTATAGGTTTAAATCTCTGTGGGCTTACCCAGAAAGCAGCAAGCAGTCTTTTCTTCAGTGGTTGATAATACATCAAGGGCTTTGGGTGGGCCCCAGAGTCAGGAAAATATTTATTGATGGTGGTAAATGTGCATTTTGTGGCAGGATGGAGGATGTTTATCACCTCTTCTTTGACTGTGATCATGCAAAGCCTTACTGGAAATGTGTTGACAACTTTCTTCATTCTTCTAAAGCCCCCAAGCTGCAAAGAATGGATGCATTGATTGGATGCTGCAAAAATATGGATATCCTCCTGTGGAATACTTGGCGGGGACACATCCTGTGGGCCATCTGGCTAAGTAGAAATAATCAGGTCTTTGGCAATGGGAGAAAGAAATTCCTGATTCCCCTACATCACACTCTGAAAAGAGTCTCTGATAATTGTATAAAGTGTATTACCAAACCCTCTCTTCCCTCTCATGATCTCCACTGTATCCTAACAGCTCACCATTACACAAGATGGAAAGTATTATTGAGCCAGTTGTATTCCCATTGCAGGTTTGCAATGGTGGCATCTTTGTGACTTATTGAGTTTCTGGTGCTCCTGCCCCCTGCACGTATGTAATTTACCTTGTTGATTTATATTTTCCTGTTTTTATCAAAAAAAAAAACACTGGAGGCAATAAGACCTCCAATCATCAGACTTTCACTTGCCATGACTCGGGTCCACGCGCGGGTGTTCATATCACGCATTCTATGACCTCCATAAGAGGAGGATCATACCATACCTTCAGATTCACAAAACGTGATGGTGAAGAACTTGTCAACCCAAGACATAGACTAACGGGAAGCGGGACAAAATCTCACGCTCAAGGTTGGACAAAATCTAAGCTCAAGGAATAAACCTGCTCTAAATACCAATGTTGTATAACAACCATCTAGTAAGCACTAACTACCTAGCAAAAACCACCAATGTGAAGAGAGAGCACTTATCTACCAATCCAAATCCACCCATATATATACCTCTAGTCCAAAGGGGTGCATGTCCTTGAAATCGGCCAAGTGTCCGGCCAAGTGTCCCTCATGTGGACACTTTCCGAAGGGTGATCACATGCCTTCTAATTTCCCAAGGTCTATCACATGCCTTCTAAATCAAATGAGGATTCTTCTCTCACGTACACACAAGGTGGTGTTGAAGTTAGATGTCTGCGGAAGCACGCGAATAGCACAAGGAAGAAGAAGAAGCTTGGAGCACAACACACAATACTGAATGTATTACTAGAGAATGTACAAAGACAAGTGGCCCATTATGGCAATAGGCATATATACAAGCCGGGGGAAAAAAACCTCCTAAAGAGGGAAAAAAGTGCCCCAGCGGTCTTAGAGTGTTCACACACATCACTACCTAAATATATCAACAAATCCCCCCTGGGAGTGATGCGGTGAACAAGTAGCTACCACTCATGTATAAGGGAGTGCCAAGCTATGTGGAAATCACTCCACAGAAGGAAGTAAGCCCAAAGCTTTGTAGAAAGCTTGAGACTTCTCCCTAGGCAAAGCCTTCGTGAAAAAGTCTGCAATGTTCTCCTGCATGGGCACATATGCCAAGCTGATCTCCCCAGTAGAGAACCTCTCCCTGACATAATGATAATTCACCTCAATGTGCTTAGCGCGAGCATGGAACACAGGGTTCCTCGCAACTACCAATGCGCTCTGACTGTCAGTGAAGATGATGGTGGCAGAAGACTGACCAGCACCCAAATCAGCCATAAGGCGTCTGAGCCACACACACTCAACAGTAGCTGTGAAAGCTGCCCTATACTCAGCCTCACAAATGGAAGTGGCCATAATAGGCTGCTTCTTGCTCATCCAAGATATATATGAGCTACCAAGCATGAAGCAAAAACCACTAGTGGACACACAAGTGTCATAGCAACCAGCCTAGTCTAAGTCAGAGAAAGCATGCAAATCTGGCGGTAGTGATCCCCCCTTGGGATAAAACAACCCAAGTAGCGGAGTACCACTCAAGTAGAAAAAATGCGCTTAACCACCTACCAATGCTTGACACCTGGGCAATGCATAAACCTGCTCATTTGTGAGACAGCAAATTGAATATCTAGCCTAGTAATGCATAAGTAAATCAGGCATCCAACAACCTCCTGATAGAGGACAACATCAAATGCATCTCCAACATCATGAAGACTCAATCGTAAACCTATCTCGATAGGAGTGGCAATAGGCTTATAGTCTTCAAGACCAAAACACTACAATAATGTGTCAATATATTTCGTTTGACACAAAGCCAATCCACCATCAACTTGCATAAACTGAATGCCCAAATAGTGATGCAAATGCCCAAAATTAGACATCTCAAATGAGGCATGCAAATCTGCCTTAAAATCAGCAATATGCTTCTCAATAGGACCAGTGAGCAGCATGTCGTCAACATAGACAACAATGATCAGAAGCAGCATGTCGTCAACATAGACAACAATGATCAGAAGCACATCATTAGCACGCTTAACATATAAGGTGCTTTCAGTTGGACTCTTCTCAAAACCATGTGCAATCAGATAGGCATGTATCTTCTCATACGAAGCACATGGTGCTTGCTTTAAACCATATAATGCGTTCTTTAACCTGCACACCTAGTTTTCGTGCCCTTTCTGCACAAAGCCAAGGGGATGAAAAACATATACTTCTTCATGCAAGTCACCATTCAGAAATGCAGTTTTAATGTCCAACTGATGTACATTCCAACCATCATGGGCTGCAAGTGCACAAATGCTCCGAATAGTAGTCATACGGCATGTAGGTGCAAAGGTCTCATCAAAATCAATGCCTCTTTCCTGTGCATAACCCTTTGCAACAAGCCTAGCCTTATACCTGTCAACTGTACCATCAGGTTTACACTTCAGCTTGTATACCCACTTAGTGCCAATGGCCATCTTGCTAGGAGGCAAGTAACATAAAGACCAAGTATCATTCTTCATTATTGCATCATATTCAGATTGCATAGCAGCCATCTAATTTTCTGAATTTTCTGCTTCATCAAACGAAAGAGGATCATTCTCATCACAGAGACTAGATGCAGCCATAGCATAGCAATCTGATGCAAAAGAGGCAGTATGAGAGCCTGATCGAGTACGATATGACAGAGGTGCATCTAATTTGTTGTCACGGAAGGTCTGCACCAGCCATTTTGGCATAGTTCTTGTCTGCTCAATATCAACTCTCTCATCAATAAGTGCATCATGTACATCTGCATGAGAAATGGAATTATCTGCATCATCACATGAAACATGCAAAGGCTGAGAAGTTGCCTCATTAGGACCAGCACTAGACTGTCCATAAGTATCATACATGTCTTTGGAGCTAACAGATGTCTTCTTAGTACATGAAAGCAATGGTTGAATAGAATCTTCCACAAAAACAACATCACAACTAACCAGAATGCATTTAGTTTGTGGATGATACAAATGATAGCCTTTACTTTCAGAACTGTACCCAACAAAGATACATTTTACTGCTTTATCATCCAATTTTTTGCGATGTTGTTCAGGCATTAATGCATATGCCAAACAACCAAAAACACACAGATGAGCAAAAAATGGCTTGCGTTCATGCCAAGCCTCATATGGAGTGATAGAGTGCAGTGCTTTAGCGGGACACCTGTTCAGTACATATGCTGCACACATGACAGCCTCAAGCCAAAAACTATGTGGTAAAGCCTGACTCTTGACCATACACCTCGCCATCTCCATGGGTGACCTATTCTTTCGTTCAACAACTCCATTCTGTTGAGGTGTATATGGCACTGTACACTGGTGTTTTATCCCACGTTCAAGTACAAATGTATTAAAATCATAAGACATATATTCCCCCCCTCAATCAGAACGGAGGGTGCCCATTTTACATGCTGACAGATTTTCAGCCAAAACCAAAAACTATTTGAAGCACATGAACACTTCAAAATTTGCCTTCATACCCATGCATGCCTGGAAAAATCATCGATGAAAGTCACGAAGTAAAGATGATTCCCAAAAGAAGGTGTCTGCATAGGACCACAAACATCACTATGTACAAGCTGCAATTTCTGAGTAGCTCGAATGCTGCATTTTGCCCAAAATATAGCCTTCACACACATGTTTTCCAGGTGCCTCAAGTTTGGGCAAAGAGGACACCATTTCAGCTTTTTGCAGGCATAGCAAACTAGCAAAATTCAGATGACCAAAGCGTGCATGCCAAAGTTTGCATCTGACATAGCCTGAGAATCATTTACTGCACATGCCAAATCATTTGCAGATCTTTCATAGTCTATGAGCTTATACAGCCCACGACATAGAATGCCAGAAGCAATAATCACATCGCCATTTGACATATCATAAACTATACACTTGCCATCAACAAATTTCACAACCAAGCCAATCTTGGCTAATGCAGAAACTGATAACAAGTTCTTCTTGATCCCTGGCACAAATAAAGCATCTGACAAAGTGAAAGAACTACCATCAGTAGTAGTCAAAATGATCTTACCAACTCCATAACAGGATAAGACGAGTTGTTGGCGCATGTAACAGTATTCCCTATAGGGGCAGGCTCGAGTGAAGAGAAGAAACTACCCTGCGAGGTAATATGTTTGGTTGCCCCACTATCAAAATACCAAACATCTGAGTCTATCGCAGACATGCACTGCTCATGAGCAGATGGGTCAAAACTGTAGACAGTAGTAAATGCCCATTCTTCATCCTGCACAAGATTAGCAGACTCTGTTTCTGGTTTAGAGGCCTCTACAACAACCATTCCAGCCTCTTTCTTCTTTGCCTCTTTAGCAGCCAGTTTTGGATAGTTCTTTATGATATGATCATTCCCTTTACAATACTTACAAAACAATTTCTGATTTCTTCCCATCTTTATCTTCCTTCTTTGAATATGCAGAATTAGCAGATTTCTGCTTACTAGTTGAAGAGCTCTATTTTCCTTTGCCCTTCTGACTAGCCAGGAAAGCTTGATCTGCAACTCGCATAATGGACATGTTCTGCCTGGACTAATCTTCCTGCAACAGAACAGAGACTAGCTCCTCAAATGATAAGGCATTTGGATTGCCTTTCATCATCAACCGAAGAGTAGAAGCAAAACTTTGATATGAATCACGAAGACCATTCAGAACGGTCTGCACAAAGTGAGCTATCTGTATAACCTCATCACCAGAAATCAATTGTTCCTTCAAGTCTTTGATCTTTGTTAGGAAACTGTCCATAGAATCACCTTCATTCATGTGCTCACTCTCTGACTATTTTCGGAGGTAAGCAACACGAGCCTCATTCCTAGCTTGGTACAATGTGGTAAGTGTATTCGAAGCATCCTTAGCTGTTCTGCAAGAGCGAATGTGAGGAATAATGGCACGTTTGACAGACAAAGCTATCAATGCATGTGCCTGGGCATCTCTGCCATCCCAACCAATCTGCTCTACAGTAGGTGCAGC
Organism: Ceratopteris richardii; assembly: GCA_020310875.1. NCBI lineage: Eukaryota > Viridiplantae > Streptophyta > Polypodiopsida > Polypodiales > Pteridaceae > Ceratopteris > Ceratopteris richardii. The sequence goes on along the minus strand of CM035406.1, from coordinate 42,176,043 downwards.
AGAAACCGCAGCACGAACAGGAATATGCAGAATATAAGCATCTTCGACACCTTCTGCATCACCTTCAATACCTGCAGTTGTAACAGTTGTAGGTATGATAGGATGTTTTTCGACACCTTGCACAATGTTCCACAGTCCTTTTGCAACCAACACATGTCGCATCATATAAGCCCATAACGGGTAGTTGGTATCATCCAACTTATCCTCAATAGCCAACATACGGAATACATCACTGCTTTTAGCCATGGTCGGTGACTAAAATACCTTGATGTAGAAAATTGACTATATCTCAAAAAGTTGAACAGAACTGCCTAGACGAATTCTTCTAGACCTCTAGCAGACTTCGAGACGCTTATACTGGCAAACAGAAACTGGTATATACCTTTGGCACAAAAAGATGAAATAGCCTACACAAGCATTATGATAGTGGGTTCGGAGGCTGAAACGAGCTCAGATCGCGATTTCGGCACCACAAAGCGTAGCCGTTTTGATCTCGAAAACACGCTGAGTATGCTCACCAAAATTTGTGCGATTCTGAGATTGCAACCGAAGGAGTGTTGATGGTGCCCTAGATGAAGCATCGACCTGCTCTGATACCAATTGTTGAAGTTAGATGTCTACGGAAGCACACAAACAGCACAAGGAAGAAGAAGAAGCTTGGAGCACAACACACAATATTGAATGTATTACTAGAGAATGTACAAAGATAAGTAGCCCATTAGGGCAATAGGCATATATACAAGTCGGAGGGAAAAAACCTCCTAAAGAGGGAAAAAAGTACCCCAGTGTTCCTAAAGTGTTAACACACAACACTACCTAAATATATCAACAGGTGGATCCTAGGGAAGCTTCTCCCAAGACTAAGGTTCTCACACCTTAGGATAAATCAAGCCTAAGGTTCTAACCATTCAATTGGGAGCTCATATGAATAAATTCCTCAAGGGTTAAAACCAAGGGTTTCACCCAAAGGTTCAATGCATGTTCCAAGGGTAATTCAAGGGCTAGACCAAAGCAAAGCAAACATACATCATATTCTAACCTTTAGAATCCATATGTTTAACCTTCTGAACCTATGAATTATACAACACCAACCTCTTCAAATCTTTCAAAACCTGCATATGCATACTAAGCCTAAAGGAGTTTGTATCCTCTTTATATGTCTACTTTCATTCCAAGGTAGAATGGGTCAAAGTGTAAATGTAGATCACCAATAGCATGGATAGCGTGCCCATAAAATGCATCTAGAAACTTGTTTCCTATATGTCCTCTCCTAACATTTTGCATTGGGAGTTTATTGATAGGTTGGAGATGTGGAATGAATCTTAACTTCCCATTCTATTTTGATACTATGCCATCCATTGGAATATGGACTTGAAGTTGTCTCTAAAACTTGCATGTGCATCTTCGTCTTAACCAATTCAGTAGCTTAGGTAGATGATCATTTGGGACTTGTATGGGGCAAAGATTCCATGGGACGTGGTAGCAATATAAAGATAATGAACTTTTTTAGGGTCAGCACAACGTATCTCATAAGGATAAAGAGTGAATGAATTTACATGATTTCTAATGATTCCCCAAAAAAAACTTCCTTTCAATAGGTAACAGAAACAAATCATCGCTTCCTATTTTCACTTGTTTTATCATCATATATATTAGTGTATCCTATATTTAACTATTACATAAAATCCGGTCTTTAGCAAGCTGGTTAATGTTCTCATCATTTGTAAATAGGTCGATTTATGGTCTTAATTTTCTTATCAACCAGTTTGTACTTTGTTTCTACTTTGACCTTGTTCGATGCATGTATTCTCACAAATTTCGATATCAAGAAATATTCGCCGATTGAATTTATAATCATAACTCTTGAACTATTTTTTGTTTTTGCAATATTTGATGGAAACTAACCTCATAAACTATAGATGTGCTACTAGACTGGCAAACAAACATATTGTTATTGGTTGGTTTGAATTTCTCTACCTTATCTTCCACGTAGTTATATATTTTTCTAATTTTCTTTGGGGCTCCCTTCATTCTTATGATTTCTTTTTTTTTTTTTTAATGGAGGTTCAGTCGAAGCCTACTCCCCCGGACTTTAACTTTGAAATTGCAACTGTACAAGTGAATGGGCATAGCACCCGCGGGACCCCCCGTATCCCACAAAGCAGGGGTTAGACAAGGTTGCAACTGAGAGACATGGTTACAACTGGGTTTAACTGGCCTAAGCCATAACATGTCCAGCCTGGGACTTGAACCTTGGACCTCCGCCTCAAGAGGCCAAAGCTCAACCAACTGTCCTACAGGACGTGGACATTCTTGTTCTTTGATAAGATTCATGTCTTTGATAAGATTCTTATGATTTCTTGTTCTTTGATAAGATTCATGTCTTTAATCACCATTTTTATACCTCCCGAATCCCCATCCTTGTCATCATTAGGTACCTTAACAACCACATCCCCTTCTTTATCATCCTCTTCTTGAGACTTCAATATGAATTTTCTTTTCTTTAGAACTTCATAGAAATGTCCGCAGTCTTTATCTTCATCAATGTCCATTTTATCTTGCTCCTCTTCATAGTATTCTTCTTCTCCTAGATCAGAAACTACTTTTTTTCATCTCCATCTTCATGTACTGAATCTTCTCACTCTTGTTCATCATGATTTCAAAGCAAATATTTGCCTTCTTCATGATACGTTCCCTTGTCTTTTACATCCTTTTTATCATCTTGATTTCCTTAGTCCTCATCGGCCTCCTTTTCTTGATCTCTCCCTTCTAATAATCCTCCATTTGTGCATCTTGGCTCTATCGACTACTCTATTGCTAGATATGTGTGGCTCAGAAAATTTCAAACTCCTTAATAACAAAGATTCAACACCATTGTCTTCTTCTTTCTACTCATTTTCCTCGACTCGATAAGTCTTCATAATATTTTGATCATATTCTTCCTCACAATTATTCTCATTATAATACTCAAGCTCTTTCTCTTTCTTTTGAATTAGCATAGACCCTCCAACTACATTAGTATCTATGATTTCTTCATCCTGCTTTAATCTTTGTTTACATTCTTCTTCTTCTTAGTCTTCTCTTCAACCTTCACCTTCAACTTTGAATCCTGATTGGGCTTTCTTACTACTGCCTGCACCATGGTTGTTCTTTTCTCATGAGGACATAGTAATTCCAAGAAGAACTCTAATAAAGAAACATATTTTTAGATCAAGATAACTTCTATTTTTTCTTCCATCATTTGGCTATAGAGATGTTTATAATTCTCTTTTTACGCCTTAGTCCAATATGTATCCTTGTCAACGAAATCATTCAAGATATTATGATATTGGGTTTCATAGAAAGTATATAATTGTTTTGCATCAAATAACTACATAGTTAGGCTCTTACACCTTTGGATGTGTTGAAGATCTTTATTAGCTTGATTCCTCTTGTCGTCTTCCTCTAGCCCCTCATAAGCCATTTCTGTGGCTTCAAATATAATCTTTCTACAGTTCACTTTTCTGTTCTTGATTACTTGTTACCCTTTTGTATCTACTTCTTTTCTCTTTATAGACTCTTCTTCAACCAGAACTTTCCTTGCTATATTTTGTATACCTAGCATCAATATTTTGAATACCTTAGAAGATGGTACCAACTAGAGCTTGTCTTATATGCCCTTTGCATGGTAAATAACTTAGTATGGAATCGGGCATCATTCCTTAATTTCTTGGACTGCCAATGTTTAGCTACCTCTTTCAGCTCTTCATGGATATATAATGAAGTATCCAATGGCCCAAAAGGTTTGGTTTCATCTTAATTAATTTGCATTACTAGAGTAATTGGCTTGTATGGCATGGTGTACGTGGGTAGTTTGGGAAAGCAAAAAAGCTGCCTAAAGATTCTGATGGTCATTTCATCATTTGATTTGTCTTTAAAATCTACAAACTTTGTGAATCCTGTATAAGACTCAGCATTCTTCTTCACAAAGATCACATCCACCTTTGGGCCCATGGCCTTTGTGCCCATGGAAAGAAGTCTAATGCTTCCTTGGTGTAGATTGGTTTTATGGTTATTTCCACCGTCTCTCCTACACATTTTTCACTTGCAGATGAAGTAAGGCTCAAAATTCATCCTCTTTACTTCTTGAAATTTTCTCATGAACTGGTCACATCTTTCGAAGTCAATGAAATCGATTGGCTCTTCCAACAGTCTTAATGATCATACTAACATCTGGTTTATACGTCTTTTAATATCAGATACTTTGAAAATTCTTGCGACAACATTGTGTATTTGAAATTTCCATTCTTCACTGTTAAAATATGTTTGCTTAGCTCGTTAAAGCATTCCTTGAACTCCTTGGCTATCAGGTTCTTTTCTGTTAAGGATCTTTCCTCTCCTTCTCTTGCTTCTAAATCCACTACATCTTCTATGCTCCCTCACTATCTAGGAATCAATGTCCACTGGAGAGGGACACACTATCCACGTCCAGCTTTGCTGTAGGCAATCCGTGAGTCATTTTCTTGTAAGAAATAAAAATAAACTCCTCCCACATTAACTCCCTTCAAATCTCAATCTGAATGTCAATAATCACCTAGAATCCATTAAAAAAAGAATCGAAATTTGGAAGCTCCTCGTTGAGCTAACCACAATATCGTCGCTGCTCAACATCCAAATTCTGGCTGATTAGCAAAGCAGAGAATAACATGCTGAAGTCTAACAGATCAATGAATAAAAGGCTACATTATGGCTTACAATGCAGACCGACCTTGCGTTTCAAGAGCAAGCTGGCCTTTAAAAGTCAACTGTGCAAACACTGGTTTTCCTTACTGCCCCAACCCTCCCTGCCCTGCGAATGCACACAGAGCCAGCAATGGCGCGACAGAGCTCTCTCATCCCCTTTTTGATTTCGTGTCCCGTTCGCCGCATCCTACTTCTGGCCCTCACCACAGCCCTGCTTGGCTGCTACATTCAGGCCGCCGCTGGAATAGCAGCCCCCCTTAAAGGCGTATCCCTGTCCTTCCCTCCCTTTACCTCCTCGCTCAAATGTGTCCCCGCCGCCGGATCTCAGCCATCTCAGATCTGCCATGCTGTGACTGGACAAAACGGCCCTCAAATCCTCTTGTACAGCGAGACCCAGAGTGTGATATCCACCCGCTACCAGTACAATTCTAAGGTCCAGCTTTGGAAGAAAGGTTCACCCTACGCTGCGTCCTTCTCGAGTGCATTCACTGTGCTGGCTAGCCCCGTCGACGACCAAACTTTTACGTTCGGCTGCATTGCCTTTGCGATAACTCCAGATCTGCGCGTGGGCGAGGCGGGCCCTGAGAGCTTCGGACTCTTTGAGGTTGTTGAGAAGACAGGAAACTCCTTGCGCGGAAACGCCACAAAGACCATTGCTGTGGAAATCGACATGTCGCGAAACTTCGCCAGCGACTCCAACGCTTTTGACGACCCTCCTATTCCGCACCTTGGCTTGGACATCAACAGCGTAAAATCCGTCGTGAATAAGTCACTCGGAAGCTTGGAGAGCTTCACAGATCGCAGAATCGCTGTTTTCATCGACTATGACGCCGCAAAGCAGTTGCTAGAGGTTCGCGTGCAGAAGCTGCCCAAGAACGACGAGACTACAAAGCCCGAGAAGAAGAAGGCAAAGCGCTACTTCTCCCACCGTCTGCGCCTGTCGGACTATGTGAATGAGAAGAGCTACGTAGGCTTCGGAAGTCGAGTGCCCATCGGCGATGACGGGGTGTACATCCTTTACGACTGGACATTCTCTACTACATGGGTTCCAACGAAGTGATCCCCAGAGAAGAAGCGGCATGAACACCGCACACTCCCCTGTTCTGTTCATCACGTTTGATGAGAAATAATAATGATAATTCTATGGCCATTTCATTTCACCATGTAATCTTCTTCTTTGTGATTATGTGTTTCAAATCCTTGCCAATTTGGAGTGTCTCCAAATCCTTGCCAATTTGGAGTGTCTCCAAACGTACATCGTTTGCTACTTTATCTGGGGAGTTTAGGTAAACCTCTTTTAACTCTGCTCGTTTTGCTGAATGAGGGGGCTTGACTAACATTTTCCGTATATTATCCATAGCTGCATGCTTTTTTACGTCTTTTTGAATGGGGCTGTATATATAAGTTCTTGGATATCTTCACCAAGAAATGTTAATCTGCTCTACAAGCAAAGAAAATGTTTTTGAATGCGGCTGTATATGTAAGTTCTTGGATATCTTCACCAAGAAAGGTTAATCTGCTCTACAAGCAAAGAAAATGTATTTCCATTATTGCAAGTGATGTCAAAGGTAATTTATGGTTTTAAGCAAGGAAAGATGAGGTCATATTATGTTCACATTTCTATAGGGTTTTCTTGTGCAAGAGGTTTAATAGTAGATTCCTAGGTACATGCATATAGCAGATGAGGCAGTCAGAGTCAAATTCAGAGCAAAGAGTGGTTAAATGTAAGCTAAAATATCTTTACATGGACTTATTTTTTAGGTTATTGGTTTTTTTTCGATGAAAAGAACCTCAGCAATAGTCTACTCTCCCATACTTTAATTAAGATAAAGAAAATATCTGTATAGCTGAACGGATCTAGCACGCATGGGACCCCCGAATCCCACAAAGAAGGTGAAGAACATACAAAGTTAGAGGGTTTAGAAAAAAGAAGTATATGTGTACTAAATGATCTCAATACATTTGAGAAGAAAAAACTTAATTAAAATGCATGACAGCATGTGTGAAATTAACTAACTTACGGAAGAGAATGTTCTATCTTTCTCACCAAGGTGCTAGCTGTTTGTATGTTTGGTGCATTAGAAAGCAGTCATCACATGCTACATATGGATACGTATTTATACCATACATTTATGCATGGAAATGGACAAATTTTGCATAAGTAACTTCACTCTTGGAACTAGAGGTGCTTCAACTAATAAAAGACGTTTTGAAGAAAGAGTCTTGGCTCTTTGGAGATTTTCCTTCTCAAATTCGTTGATGTCGAGAGTAGGAAATTCAGACCAATGTTTCCACAAGGAAGTTGAGACCATCTATAGGTACAAGCAAAAGTAGAGAGGCACATAAGAAACCTTGTCTCATAGACCTTAATTCGAGTGAAAACTTTACGAATAAGAGTGGTAATTGTCATGATGGATCGACTTGGAGAATGAAAAATCCTATAAATATATGCACTCAGGAGATTGTTGAAACAGACTAGTGCATGGGGAGAGATTGCACCCAATACTACGTGTTTTCAACATTCATAACCTTTCTGTGGATCCTGGTAACACACAGAGAGGGAGATGGAATAAGAAAGAGATGGAGAGAAAGAGAAAGAGAGGAAGCCAACGCTTCAAAGGCTAAAAAGGAGCAAAGCCTTCAAAGGCTTCAACCCTCGCATATGAAAACCATCCCAAAAGCGATTTGAATTTATTGGAATCAAATCAAATTCATTTCTAGCATTCATGGCTAAATGCTTGAACTATAAAATTAGGCCCTTTTCAAACATGCTCATCCATCATAGTCTTAATGAAACTGTTTTTAAAAAACAAGGTGTCGAGATACTTACATTCAAGTTTTGGCAATTGTTCTTTACACATGAGGTACTTATATTCAACTTTTTTCTTTTCCTTGTGTTTTTTTCGTGGAGTCGATTTTGAGCTACTTCTCTTTCTCTTAAGGCCTCTCAAGCTCTTACTATTTTGAAGAAAATTGAAGAACAAATACGGGCCACAACAATTTATTACGAACCTTTTTATGTACAAGTAGATGTAACCAAGCGGGGATGGCAATAGGCGGAGTACTTTGACACGTCGTACAAAGACTATTGTTCGAGGTCTAGCTAGTTAGTATGCCGCCAGCTAGTGAGGCGTTTTCTTACAAAATTGAAAGCAATCACATGTTTCTTGGTTCAAGTTCGATCTTCTAGAAGCTCTAATGGGCTTGCACTCATGAAATATTTTTCCTACACAAGTGTTCTAGCCACTAATCATCTTCATTTGCTTATAATGTTTTTGTTGAAAACGAGGTGTAAACTAGATGGTAAGTCACTTTTAGAAATGAAATCAATTTTTCGAAAATACCAAACGAAAATACATTAGTTCATAGGAAAAATAGGGGGAATAGAACGGAGGCCAAAAAGCCTATCCTTGCTTTCTTAGGCAAGCTATCAATATAATAGAGGCGCGTTAGGGATCTAAGCTATGGATTTTTATCATTTTTCATCTCTCTCATGCAAGAGCCACTTACATTTGAGCTTATTATTTTCTATAACAAAGACCATTATGATGCTTGAAGAGGGGGGAAGGCAATGGGGGAGCTTTTTTAGTTTCTAATCCTTCTTGAAAGATGTTACATGAAGTTTCTATGGACCATTATCTTGGCAAGTTTCCAAAATTGTAATCACATGTCTCCTTCCAGATCTTTGAGACAATTTCACTTCTAATCACATTCCAAAGGGGTGCAGAGTAGTCAATGGTCTCAACTAGTGAAGCTTGCTTCTAGTTGATTGGGTTATCACGCATGAGATGCTTTCACAACCTTCTCAAAACATGAGCATTCTTGGCACATGAAAAGAAGATCTTAGTAATATCTTCATATCTTCCATGACATCTCTTGCACCATGGTGCAACACTAGAGATTTTGGTAGCTTTTACATTTTTCTACACCTCATGGAGGAGGTCTCACCAAAGAAGGGTGGTTTTCTTGCTCTTCATCAGTGGCCAACATAACCTTTTGAACTTTAGATCACATCTAATCCATGAACAATTTCAACACCATTTTCTATTGAGATCTTGATGAAAATTTGGTGATTTCTAAATTTTTAGGACATCTTTGATTATATTTCCATTTCTGCTACTAATTGCTATGGAATTCATGTCTTCATTTCCAAGAAGAAGTCTAGTCTCAAGATCCTCTAAAGCATTGCTCATGTTCCTTAGAAGGAACCAGCCATTGAAGACCACTCTATGACTTTTGATCAATGACTAAGAACTATTATCAAGATCTTAACTCACGCGCACACACAAAAAATAGATACTCAAGGAAAGGAGATAGAACATAGTATTGCATGCAATCTCCCCCCATGTAGTCTATTTCAATAGTCCATAGAGTGCATGTATTTTTAGGATTCTTTTGATTATGTTGAAATAGTGGTTACATGAGAGCGCCTTCAAAAAGCATGTGTGAAAGTAAAAGTTTCTCTCTTTTGTAGAGAGCCGTTGCTTTTAATAACAAAAATTGCAATCTACAACGACCCTTATTCTAACCACTACTTTACTAACTACTTTTAAAAATAGAACCCTCTACATGGTTTTATTTACAAACTATATAAATTATAAATTGGATTATTGATCTCCATCCTTTCACGCCTTTCAAGCCCTCACAAACCTTCAGCTACTATATCAAAAACACCAAAACACATTAATACATTAATAAATTAGCACTCTAAAAATTCCTTCTTCAACACATTCCATAATCCATGACATGCCCCTCAATTGAAAAAGCAACTGACCTCAGTTGAGAGAATAAAAACAAACATGGATGGCCAATCACATGTTCCATCACTGTACGAAAATAAGCATGTTCCATGTAAAAACGCATGCATGGAAATGTTCATGGAGGAGTTACATTAATGCGTTTGTGTATGATATGCAAAAATCAAGTGGTCATAATGGAGTGTTAATTGTGTTTTATGTATCCATTGACATTCTTCAATAGAGTGATTTTTGTACTTTACTAAATATCAATGATATATTGAGTACCTGTGTGTAGTAGTGACATCATGATCAATTATTTTCTCAAGAACTAAGATTTCAGATTGTTCTTCAATTAAAGGAGGATCATCAAGAACTCGAGTGAGTGATAAAGTTCCTTTAAATGGTTTAAGTAAACTAATAGGAAAAGCGTTATGTATATTCCAATGATATGGGATATCTAATCTAAATGAATTATCATTAATTTTCTGTATAATGCAAAATGGTCCATAATAGCATGGTGCAAGTTTAATTTTAGGATGCTACAAAATATTTCTGAGACGTCTTATAATGATACACAACCATACAAGATCATTTACCTTGAATTCCTTAGCTAATTGTTTTGTATTGACATTACGTGTATAACATTCTTGACCTTTCCTAATGTGCTTGTAAACATCATGAAGTATAGAAATGTGATCTTGAGCAATAGAATTAGCCATCGAAATGTCAGTTTGAGTAAGTGACATGGGAGTGGGAAGCTTTTTACCATAAACAATTTCAAAACGTGCACAACGAGTAGTGGTGTGTGTGGTGTTATTGTAAGCAAATTGAAGCAATGGAAACTTTTCATCCCAATTAGTGGGGCTATCTAATGAATAACAATGCAATAAATCAAGAATAGTACTATTTGTAGCCTCACTTTATTCATTACTTTCAGGATGAAATGCAGAGCTTAAATCTATTTTAGAACCAAAATGTTGAAATAAGGCAACCCAAAAATGATTAAAAAATCTAACATTACGATCAGATAACATTACTTTAGGAAATCCATGATGTGGCAAAATGCATTCAGTGAATAATTTTGCAGCATGAGGTGCAGACAAAGTTTTTCGACAAGGAATGAAATATGCATATTTACTAAACCTATCAACTATTGTCCAAATCATATCGTTATGTGATACACTTAAGCTTGAAGTGTTTCAAGAAGATCTTGGAAGTTACTTACTTCATATATTCCTTTTCCTTTATATCTTGAAGTATCTTGAAATATCTTAAGATACTACTTTTATCCTCCTTGAATTTAAACTACTTCTTTGAAGTTTTAATTCCCTTGAGGATCAAATCTAACTTCACGATCCAATCTAGGACTAAAAGATAATTATCATCCCACTGTCCGATGTCCCATATCATCTTTCCTACATCAATCTGAGTATAAAATCTGGTGTCCCAGACCACCCTATTTTATATTCACATTAATGTGTGGGTGATAGTTATTCTAAAATCTAAACATCTCTTGATAGAGTACCTTCTTTCTTTAATTCTTTATGAGAATTTTGAAGTTTTAGGCATTACCTCTAACTTGTTGTTTTAGGTTTTGATTCAACCACATGATCGTCATATAATCATGTGTTTTGGCTTGGAAACTTGAAAACCTCTTGATAGAATATCTATTCCTCTTTGCTAGGATTTTTAAGTGAAAATCAGTAAGAATTTCAAGTACTTGAATTTTCACAGATTCAAGTTCAATTGGTTTATTCTTGACCAATTGGTAGTGATAAGACTTTTGACTTCTTGTCTCCATATTCCTTCTTTACTGATGCTTTAGGTACCTGCCTTGAGCGAGACTTTATAGGAATCTCTCTACTGCTTAAGTCTAAGCATTTTCTCATGCTTTCTGGATTTGTAACAAAATCCCTTTAAGGATAGGCAAACATTATGTTTTACCTTCCACAGACTTAAGTACCATCTTATGATTGCAAACTACACTCTTGGAATTTCTTCACTCTATTCAAACTTGGAACAACTTACTCTTTTCAAAACTTTCCATTGGATAAATGGAACCTAAGTGAATCATTCCCAGAAGGAATTTTATTGCCAATACTTGGGCAAACTTCAGAGTAGTTCCAATGGCAAGTTCTTGGACAATCATCACCAAGCTTGATCAAATCTAGTTGACCTTGTGACAAGAATAGAGTCTTAGTCTTTATTATTAAGATCTCTTAAAATAACAAAAGCGTCTTCGCTTACCCATGGGATTTTTAGAGATCTTTCCCTCAACTTAAGTCCAAGCATACATTGATGCCTTTCAGATTCTAAAGCTAAGAATCTTTGATACACCTCCACGATATATCAACCATTATTACTTTAAGTAGCACTTCTAGCGGTTTGGAACTTGTTGGGAACTACTTGCTATTAAACTTACTTGAAAGATTCCAGTCTCACATCTAGGGAGATTTTTTCTTTCAAGAACTTTAGATCCCTACCAAGGAATCAAGTAGTACTAAGCCAATGATTCATCTCGGAATCTTTTGCTTTACTAGATTAATATTTGAAAGAAATCTTGACTTTTAGACAAACCTAAAGCATTAAATCTTGATATTGTCCAAAAGATATTCCTTTTTAACCAATGAAATAGTCAACTATACTATTTCCTTTATTGGCTTATCTTTAGGAAGTAGCTTAATTTTTGAAGATTACTTTAATGTATCTTTTAGTAAATATCTTGATTCCCAAATATTACTTTGACTTGGGTTTCTTCTTTAAGCCCTAATTAGCTTTAACAAAACCAAGCATAAATTTCTCATCCTCAAAAACGTCCTTGATAAAGTTTCCATGCTTTTTGAAAACTTTGCATCTTGACTAGAGATGCAATCATGGAACCTAGCATCCAACTATTGAATACTAAAGTTCAAGTGATGCTAAATTTTACTCACTTCTTTGATTTTGTTAACTCTTCAGGATGGAATCAAAGAAAAAACTCCAAACATTCCATGATTTTTTCAAATTTGGAACATATCAACTATCTTTTGAACTTGAAAGTTCAATTGATTTAAGTTCCATTTGATTTTATTTGATTCTTATCACGTCTTGGGATAGAACGAGATAAAACTTTTAAAGGAAACTTTATCAACTACTTGGATGCATGATTTCTTTAATCCAAGCTAATGACTATATCTAGGATTATCGTTAGGATTCTCTAAGATTTTTTCCTAAACTTAGATTCATCAAATTTTCAAGGAGTCCTTTTTCTTGCCATTCCAATGAGCAAGAATAACAAACACTTTGTTGGAGATGAGCTTATTTTCATGTGAACAGCTCTTAGCAAGAGGGTAATCCTAAGCAAAAGCCTTATCCCATTTTGATTGGCCAATCGGCCTTCCTTTTTTGTATAAGAACATCCTTTTCACTGACGAAAATGTAAGGCACAATCTCATTTCTCGATCTGTGTGTGTACGTGTATGAAAGGGAGATCTTATCGTTCCCTTCTCTCTCTACTTTCATCTGTGTGGCATCAAGTCCACTCTTGTTATCTTCGAGCTACATCACTATCGTTGTCTCTCAAAGTTCCTATAGCGCTACTACTCTCTGCTTCTACACGTGGTATCAGAGCGATACATGAAGACGAGCGAGAGGTAGCCTGGAGCGTTCGCATCTAACAAGGACATTAGCTGCTCATCTTGCCCGATTCAACTCGACAAGCAATGTTGGTGTGTCAAATGCGTGCAACCATTCGACGTCATTGAGGTGGAGCACCAACGGCCATTAACAATAAGGAACAGACATCCTTGTTTAATAAATTCAAAGAAGAAGCAACAGTCGCAATGTATCTGAACATGCATCGAAAGGCCGACGCAGGAGTTGCTGAAACTTCATATCAACTTTAAGGGGCGGTGGAGGCATGTTTTGCACACATAACTTGCACGATTGCAACGACACGATATGGCATACAATTCCATTTGTTTTAAGTAACAAAGAGTAGCACAATGTATTTCTACAATTTTTGTGTAAATATATTTTGGTAGAGAAGCCTTTGATGATTGAGAACTTTGACGATTGACAGCCATAAAGAATAAAACCTCTTACATATGTTTGGGGCATATGTTATTTACCTTATGTTGTTTATTTGAAGAGGTCAATTCCATTCGTAAATTCTACAAAGAGCGCATGGGTACATTGTATTTGAATATATGATTTAAGAGCACTTCACATGTATATGTAAAGGAGATAGACACTGACCCTGGAGAGTCTCCAAGAGTTAAGACCTCTTCTACACACAATGAGTGAAAATAAAGGAGTTGATAAGTTCAAAGGGGTAGGGTTTCATACCTGGCAAACCAAACTTCGAGGGTATTTAATGAAGAAAAGCTATTGGAATGTTATAAAGCCTTTATCTACCAATGAAACCATTACAACTCGAGCTCAAAATGCTCAATATGCAACCAAAGATGAACAAGCTTTAGGCATCATTCTCACCTCGTTAGATGATGAATACATCCATCACATAGATGAAGCCCAATCCTCTTATGAAGCTTGGTGCACACTTGAACGATTATTTGGCTCTAAGGCAAAATATTCAAAAATGTCATTGAATATCCAATTGTATAGCCTAATGCATGAACATGCGAAAGTATTGCATCTTTAGCTAATAGGCTTAAAAGTATTTGTACACAGTTAGCACATTGTGATGTAAAGATAGATGATGAAGACAAAGTGGCTATCTTCATTAAAGCACTTCCAGAGCAATACTCCAATATCAAGACCATCCTCAAAGATAAGGTTCCAATCCCGAGCTTGGAAGATGCCATCAACTCACTTCAAGAAGAAGAAAAGAAGACAAGCTTATCAACAAATGGGGCCTTTGCAACATATTCAAAGCAAAGGAACAAAGTCTTTGAACCATGCAAATATTGCAAGAAGACGAATCATCCTTCATCAATGTGCTTCTTCAAAATCAAACATGAAGATCACGGAGGATGCAACAACAACACCAAGAATATGAAAGGAAAAGCTCATGTTGTAGAAGAACTAGAACATGATGAAATCAACTATGTCATCTATGATAGTGATGTGTTGTAAAATTCCCTTCTAAAAACCAATTGTAAAAGGCCTATGTCTATAAAGGCCCATAAAATCATGAAAAGCTCCTAGTGGTCCTAAAACCAAATTATAACCCAAAATCTATGCTAGATGGTGCCATATCCCACTAGATCCTAAAACCCATTTAGGATGCCTTAAAATCTAAAAGTCCTAAAACCCATGGCACTAAGCCCTAAAATCATCTAAATTAAGCTCAAAATGTTGGAGATGAGCTTATTTTCATGTCAACAGCTCTTAGCAAGAGGGTAATCCTAAACAAAAGCCTTATCCCATTTTGATTGGCCAATCGGCCTTCCTTTTTTGTATAAGAACATCCTTTTCACTGATGAAAATATAAGGCACAATCTCATTTCTCGATCTATGCATGTACATGTATGGAAGGGAGATCTTATCGTTCCCTTCTCTCTCTACTTTCATCTGTGTGGCATCAAGTCCACTCTTGTTATCTTCGAGCTACGTCGCTATCGTTGTCTCTCAAAGTTCCTACAGCGCTACTACTCTCTACTTCTACACACTTAACTTTTGAAGGACCTACTTTCCCTAACCAAGACTCCTAATTTGTCATACCTAAGTATCATG
The DNA here is from genome assembly GCA_020310875.1 of Ceratopteris richardii. NCBI lineage: Eukaryota > Viridiplantae > Streptophyta > Polypodiopsida > Polypodiales > Pteridaceae > Ceratopteris > Ceratopteris richardii. Next base: position 42,160,906 of record CM035406.1, on the reverse strand, counting down.
TTTGGGAAAAACAAACTAGCTACTTGAGTTGCATGGCAGCCAGGAGGCTTACAACTACTTAGTTTGCTATTTTCCTAGGTATCTAAGTTGAGTTAGAAAAAAGAGGTAACAAAAGTATAAGTATTCAACTTTTTAACAAACAATCATGCATATGCAAATGCCTGTTCTTGCACACAAATGCATGTGAGTGCATGCATGTGTTGGCATTCTCCTTTCATACACCAAATATTGAATCAAGCAATTCTTGAGCTTGAAAATTCATGTTCAAAAGCATCCATGCACAAACATTCTACTTGCTATATTTTTTTAATATATAACCGTTCATGTGCATAAACTTGAGCATTAACTATCTTTTTCAAGCAAGAAGAAAACGTGTTTTGTGCATGAAAACATTCTATGAAAAGGAGAAATGCACCAACATTCTTTCGTAGATGCATGCCTATGCTTGCTAAGTGTTTCCATACTTCGATGCTCTCTAATCTTGCTTTCATTAATTGCATACAATGCTTTCAAAATTGAAGATTCCTTCCCTACTTCAATGATAATAGCAATGCATTCTATATGAAAGCATAGAGCAAGGAAAATATTGAAATGCTTAAGCTATGTCCTTGCTTTGTCCAAGACAAGAGCCTCATTAACTTGGATCCATGCTTCATGCTCACATCTTTGCCTCCCCTCCAAGTATCTTCTTCATCTTCTAAGAAGACTACATATCCTTGCTCTACAAGTGCTTGAAGGAGCAATAGTTCCAATGATGTAGTCAATTATCCTCATGCTTTAACTCGAGTGTGAAGATGCCCGAGATCGATGTCAGATGGGTTGATATGCTTTGAGCCTCTCAAACAGAAGGTTTGAGTTCACAACATGGATAAAAAGTCGAGTGGCATCGTGGATAAGCCAAACACCTTCCAAAGGGGAGATTCGAGTTCAAAATGTATACCCCTTCAAATTGGTAGGCATTCTATGGCATGATGGTGCAGAGTCGTGTGGTGTTGTGAATAAAGAAACAATAGACTAAATATCAAAAGTCATGTGGCGCTTTGGATAGTACAGTGAACGTCCAAACTTGCCACCTGAATTCAAAACATGTCAACTACTTTATGCATTCGATTCTAGACAACCACACATGATACAAGCATAATGATTTGAGAGTTAATTAATTCAGAACTATCTTGCATAGCTTTAGGAAGCATTTTTGTACCCTCTACTCATGTGTTCTAATCCTATAAAGCTTTTCTTCTGCACTCAAAGGAGAGAAGCTTCTCGTCTGGTAAAATGGTCGTGGTGTACGAGGCTACAGACGAACGAATGATTGAGATAAAATAAATCAATTATCGCTTTTTTTATGAACACCTGGCGGGGTTAGTTGGTAAAACATGTGGCTCTAAAGTGTCTAGTAATGAGTTCGAGCCCTATTGAAAGAACTTGGAGAAGCTTGTAGGAGGTAGAAAAGTGTGTTTTGAAGTGATGAAGTTTAGTACAGCCAACCGGCACAAGACCAGCCCTTGAGCTTATGGAGAATCAAATAGATCTTATAAGCATGGGATAAGTGCAAAGAAATGCACTATGTACTTTGGAGCATCAAGCAGAAGGAGTCGATACAAAACAGATAGGTTCTCCCGTCAACTAGCTCAAAAAACTTACTATCTATGGAAGAGACAATGAACCTCAAATGCTCATAGAGTCCAGCGTGATTACAATTAGAAACAATCCTTTTATGGGAGTGATATACATAGGGTTGAGTGTATATAATGCACAAAATTATAAGGAATAAGAAAAATATGCTATAGGAATGAATCAGACACTCAACGGTGGTACCTCCTATTTTTCAGGAATATGCAGAGATTGACCTCGAGACAGAAAAACTGAGATTACGCCCAATATACTAGACCAAATGCTATGAAAATTTATAGGCATAAACTAGACACTAGTAACCCAGCTCACGTACCGCTTTAATGGGCGAACATCTTTCCAAGGCGCCATTTGTCATCAAATTTGAGCTCTCGAGAGTGAGCAAGAGCCTCTACAAGATTACTATTGGCAAAGAAGATGATGCAGAAAATTGAAGGAGCAAGACAATGATGGTCACAAGTGTATGTTTATAGTTTCCATGAATTGTACAAGTGATTTCAAGTCTTTATATAGACTCTAGAAGTGTTCCACAACTTCCACAAGTGGATTTTGAATTCGAATGAAGGTGGGAATGGTTGTTGGAGGGAATCAACTCACTTTCCTACAATCTAGAAAATTGAAGATCTAGTTTGATCTACTTTTAGGTGATTGATTGCTTGATTGAATGCAACTCAACCACCATAAATTCGTGGGATTTGGGCTCTATCTTTGTACTTTTACATGTGTAAAGCTCAAATCTTTTACAATGGTAAAAGATCCATGAAAAATCTTTTTAAAAATTACAATCAGTGAGCATAAGAAAAAGAACTCTCCAATAGATATTCTTTCGACGTGATAGCCTTTGATGTAGATCAAATCCACCTCAAGCATAGTGTAAGCTTGATGTTCCAACACCTACTATTGCAGAGCACGAAAACATTGCTTTTTGCACTACACTCATTACACATGAAGAGGGCCTAGAACTTGCTCTTAAGAGAATTTCTATGGAAATCATTTCTTCTTAGACCTAGGAAGGATCGATATGCCATGCACTTGAATTTAATGATGTGGGCGATCACATTTGCATCCTGAGATCTATAGTTCGATCGTTGCCAATATGGAGCTGCATACCTCTACTCGTTTTTCGATTTTATTGCTTCAGAGCTAAACAAGAGATAATATAGAATGAACAACTAATTACAAATACCGAATGTCCATTGCTTTCATGGTTTACAAGAGTATCATCAATCGGGGACTTCTTGAGATCAAGTCTTCACTGGTGCATGATTGTTGTGATGTCTTCTCTTTTAGCTAGCTCTGTCAAACTTATACAGTTGCACATGGCATTCGTCTCCACCATGGCACCCACAAGCAACAATCCACAAAGATGATAATGAAGCTAATGGCAAAAATGATGATGAAGTTCACCCCAAGATCACCATGGAAGCTTATGAAGATGATGATGATGAGCCTATCAAGGTCACCATGGAAGCTCAACCTTGAGCTTTGATACCAATGCAAGATTACGACAACCACCTGCTAGAGAGATGACTCTCCTCCCAACCAAATGCCTCTGTATATAGCTCTCTCCATGGGACTACCTTCTTGGGCAGGTGGATTCTAATCATCCAAGTGTTAGTTATGTAGCTACATGTGTGCCAAGTATCTCAATTAACCACAATTAACTCAACTGGATGCTTCTAGAAGGTTCTAGAGTTCTTTGGGCAAAACACTATCCCCATGTACCCCATGTACCCCATGGGGGTTGAACCCAAGACCTCCTCCTTCACATCCTTGAGTCCTAACCACTAGGCTAAGTGGATCACTTGGTTACAAGAGTAAATGACCTTTTAGTAAGTCTAGACTCGAGATCTTTGTTCATACATACGAGCAACCAAACGGTACCCAATTTTAAATCTCTCTGAACTGAGTGGACCGTTAGATCATAGGCTTACTTTATTATAGATCACAGGCTGGAAATTTTGAATGAATGAATCCCATTTAAGATGTCAATAAGAGATAAAGGGTTGATTTATTAAATGCTTGATAGCATGTTGATCGGTTTGGATTAAGACCTCAGATCCCATAAGATAGTATTTTTAAATTTTCAAAGCATGCACAATTGTTAACAATTCTCTATCATATGTAATACAATTCTTTTCACAAGGCTTAAGCTTCCTACTCTCAAATGCAATGGGATGATCATTTTGCAGTAAAACAGCATCATCTATTCCTGAACCACTAGCATTAGTAACGACATGAAATGGTTGTGAAAAATCAGGTAACTGTAAAACAGGTGCATGTTTGAGTTTTTCAAAGGATTTTTGTTGGTTAAGTCCTTGTGCAATTTTCTTTTTCTTTTTTCAATAACAAGGTAAGGCACAATGTTAAATAAGAAACATTTTGAACAAACTTCCTATAGAAACTAGCCAACTCGAGAAAAGAACAAACATAATTGATTGATTGTGGTATAGGTCATTCTATGATAACTTTAATCTTTTTTGAATCCACATGCACACCTTTACTTGAAATAATATGTCCTAGGTATTCTAGCTTACATTGAAAGAAGTAACTCTTTTCAGGATTAGCATAAAGAGTGTTCTCTCGGAGAAAATGAAAAATTGTTTTAAGAGGCTTCTCATGCTCACTAACATTCTTACTGTAAACAAGTGTATCATCGAAGAATACAAGAACAATCGCTTGGTAGTCAAGAAAAATATGTTTTTGATCATTCCTACAAATGTAGCAGGAGCATTAGTAAGTCCAAAGGGCATTATCATGAATTCATAATGGCTGGTTTGAGTTCTAAATATAGTCTTAAAAATGTCACTTTGTGTCATACGGATCTGATCTTAACCCAATGTAAGATCAATTTTAGTGAAGACACAAGCTCTTCATAATTTATCTAGGAGACCATCGTATCTATTCTTTATTGTGATCTTGTTAAGGGCTCTATAATCAATGCACATTTGATAAGTTTTATTCTTCTTCTTCTCTACTAAAAGAACTGGTGCTCCAAATGGGGAAGAACTAGGCATTATAAGTCCTTTGTCGAGTAAGTCTTTCAATTGGTTTTCTACTTCCTTTTGATGTAGCGGGCCATGCCTATAAGGTGCTTTATGAGGAGGAGAACTACGAGGAATCAATTATATGCTATGGGCAAAGGATGCTCACAATGGTGCTAGTTCAGAGGGATAATTAGACATAAAACAATCCTTATAAGTAGTCATGAAAGGTTTATGTGCATTGTGAAGTGTACGACTATAATCATTTATGACATTGACAAAAACAATGTATGAATTGAATCCTTTCCTAAATGCACATTTTACTTGAATATGACTAATCAATGGAAATTGGAATTGAAAAAGTAAGAAAGAGATGCAAGTTGTGTTAAATATAATAAAGGAGAACTAGAGTGATAACACAAAGAGATAGTGTAGTGGTAAAACACTTCCCTTGTGAGAGTGAGGTTGTGGGTTCAAATCCTGCCTCCTTGGTAAATATAAAACTCCTTATGGCCACTCATAAAGTAAAATTGGTTCATGCATAGCCAACAGTCGCCAAGGGAGCCAAGAGACCCAAAGACACCAAAGTAATGCCTTAGTAATGCCTTAGTAATGCCTTATTAATGCCTTAGTTATGCCTAAGTTCTATGCCTTTGTCGATGCCTTGGAGTAAGCCAAAGGAGTAAACATAGGTGTAAATGTAGGTTCTAGTTCTGGAACTAAAACGGAAACTGAAACAAAAACAGAATCAGAATCGAAACCAGAATCGGAGATAGAATCGGAATCAAAATCAGAATTGGAAAAAAAATAGAGAATAATGAAATAGAGGTCAGCGAAACAGAGATCAAATGCCAAAACAAATAGAAACAGGTCCCTCTTTAGTGACGTGTGCAGAGCTTTGATACCACTGTTATCAAGATCTTTACTCGTGTGCACATAGAGAAAATAGATATGCAAGGAATTGATATAGAACATAGTATTGAGTGCAATCTCCCCCCATGCACTCTATTTCAGCAGTCCATAGAGTGCATGTATTTATAGGATCCTTTTGATTATGTCGAAATAGTGGATACATGAGAGCGACTTCGAAAAAGCATGCATGAAAGTAAAAGTTGGTCTCTTTTGTAGAGAGCCTTTGCTTTTAGTAACAAAAATTGCAGTCTACAATGATCCTTATTCTAATCACTACTTTACTAATTGTTTTTAAAAATAGAACCCTCTACGTGGGTTTGTTTACAAACTATATAAATTATAAATCCAATTATTGATGTCCGTCCTTTCATGCCCTCGCTAATCTTTAACTAGTATATCAAAAATACCGAAACCCATTCATACATTAATAAATTAACACTCCAACAATTCCTTGATCAACACATTCCATAATTCATAACAAGAACCTTATTCAATTACTTCTCTATTGGCACCAAAGGTACTTACAATGATAAAAGACTTTAGAGAAAATGTTTTTGGCTCTTTGGAAATTTTTGTTCTCAACTTCTTTGATATCCAGAGTAGGAAATCAATTTTGGTCCAATCAATTGGCACAAGACTAGCCCTTGAGCTTATGGAGACTCAAATGGATCTTATAGGCATGTGATAAGTGCAAAGAAATGCACCATGTACTTTGGAGCATCAAGGAGAACAAGTCCATACAAAACAAATAGGTTCGCATGTCGACTAGCTCAAAACACTTACTATCTATGGAAAAGACAATGAACTTCAAATGCTCATAGCGACCAACATGATTACAATTAGAAACAATCCTTTTATGGGTGTGATACACAAAGATTGACCTCGAGACAGAAAAAACTAAGATTTCTCTCAATGTACTAAACAAAATGCTATGAACATTTAGGAATACACAAAGATTGACCTCGAGACAGAAAAAACTAAGATTTCTCTCAATGTACTAAACAAAATGCTATGAACATTTATAGGCGAGTGAAAACATGTTAATGGTTACAAAAAAGTGATGTTTGGGACATAGTTAATTAGCTGGAAAAAATTGATCCTTCTTAGCTGAACATCGTGCAATGGTTATTGAAAGAGGAGTAAAAAGTGAGGTGGTGGGGTGATAGTAGGCAGCACTACGCATGCTAGAGCATTCATGACGTGGGCTTTTGTGCTTCCTGTAGGTTGGAGAGTCTGCTGCAGTACCTCATCTCGCCTGGGAGTTTTTCTACATAGCTGATTGTTGTCTTTGGCAACCATACATTCGTTATGGACCGTGCAAGGCATAATTTTCTTGGTTGCTATTTTGTTGATCATGTGTTGTTGTAACGAGTCACGACTAAATCTTTCAGCGATTGTCATGATGGGCGATGGAAGATGTACGTGCACAACACAAAATCGGAGGCTTTAATCAACTCTAAAGAATTGGTTCTTGCATTTGCTTCTACTCATTGGGCTTCACGTTCCCTAACTTTCATACTGCCAAGAATAGGGTCGACCTAAAAGCTCTGTATTGGATATTATTAGCCCAAGTTGAAGTGGAAAATCGACTCAGTTAAGAGCGAGAAACAGACTTTGGAAGCCACCACCAGCATGTATCCTTGGGGCAGAAAAGACATTACAAATCTTGATGCGATTTCTATGGGCTCCAAAGTAGGAATGCTTTTCCAACTCCCTACATGGAGCATTCATGACGTGGGTTTTTCTGTGTGCTGCATGTTGGAGAGTACACCGCAGTACCTCATCTCGCCTGGGAGCTTTTCTGCGTGCTGCATGTTGAGTGGGAAACAATGAGAGGGACTCCATCACTATAGGCATTTTTTTTGCATGCTGCATCCTAAGTGGGGAAAATTGATAACTATTTTTTTGTGTGTTGCATGTTGGAGAGTACGCCACATTACCTCTTCTCGCTTATGAGTTTTTCTACGTGCTGCATGTTGAGTGGGAATAGTGAGAGGGACTCCATCACTATACGTATTTTTTCTACGTGCTGCATACAGATAAGTATTTTTGTGCATATCACATATTTTGGTTTGGAGATCATTCCTAAAAAGGTAATCCACTTCTTCATATTTGATGACAAGAAGCCTGACACCTTTTTTGTGCAACAGTGTTTCCAATTACATTGGCAATGGCTGAGAGAGCTAAACCTTGACTTATGCCAACATTGGGTATGGTCAGATGGTGCATCTTCTCATTGTAAAGATTGATGACATTGATTTTATGGTGATGTGTGGGCTCTTAGCCCCTGTACATTTTGTACAATTCCCTCATTAATCTACTTTTTTCTTGTTCTATAAAAAAAAAAGGGAAGTTATATACGAGTAACATCTCACATTCTGGATGATTGTTGCACGTTTAAAAGTATGCCTAACAATGTCCATTTAGTTTCATATTGTTCATTCATTGTATCTCACATCTGAGGTTTTGGATGATTGTTGTAGGTTTAAAAGTGGTATAACAAGTCTACATACGTAAGTGATGAAGCACATAATGATATCAGGTGAGCATACTCAATGTAAAGTCAATATAATAAAGTGGATTGATGAGTGGTAGATGTTATTGTATTTATGTTTTCTTCATCATTTGTAGTGTGTTGATGCAGGGCAATCTCGGACAAGTGAACTTATGGAATTTAATACAATACCAGTAGTGGATAGTGATCAGCAAGCATTAAGATGTTATTGGAAGGAAAAGAAAAGGAAATATAGAGACACAATAACATCAAAGTCGGGCACTAATGTGGAGGGTAATGCTAATTGCAATTCAAGCAACTTGGATGGCATTGTGTATAAGATCATCAAGTATTTTAAAAATCAAACTAGACACTTATGTTGCCAAGATAAAATCGAGGCACTAAATAGGATGTTGCAGAGTCCATGTGTTGGGAAACTTTTTGATGCAATGGGCAGTAACAAAGATCATGTAACATGTGCCCTTTTCATCAATCTTCGGTATACACTGCAAAGTATGAGAAAGAATTCTGATGACCTTGTGTTGAAGAGATCAACATTGATGATGGCTCTAAATAGTGATGCATATTCATCAACAAATCAGATAAATATTTCAAGACCTTCTAGGGTATTGGGAGTAAGTAGGAAAGTCGTCTATGATACGATTGGATGGTTAAGTATAGTTGAGTTTGATCATAGTTTTTTGAAGGCAACTGGTAGGGAAACACGTACCACATGTATCACACAAGAGGTCAAGCATCTTATTATCACATTTTGGGCAACAGAGAGCAAGGTGTCACCAAATAAGAAGGATATAAGCAGGTTCGGACTTGGTAGAAATCAATATTTGGAGCATCCTGTTCACCTTCTTGATGTATCTCAGGTAATCCTATTTTCAATCATCAGTTCACAATTTTAGCTAATTATACAAGAACCAGTAACAAGTAACTTATAGTAACAATCTAATAGTAATAACTGACTAGTAACAAGCTAATAATAATAGCTAACTAGTAACAAGCTATTTCGAAATAGCTTATTACAAACAACTAACCAAGAAACTGGCTCTTAAGTAATAGCCAATTAGTAACAAGCTAATTAGTAATAACTAATTACTAATAACCATCCAAGAACCAACTACTTAGTAATAGATAATTGGTAACAAGATAATTAGTAAAAACTAATTACTAACAACTAACCAAGAAGTAGCTATTTAATAATAACAAACTCTTAACAAGCTAAATAGTAATAGCTAATTACTAACAACTAAGAACCAGCTACTTATTAATAGGTAACTAGTAACAAGCTAATTAGTAATAGCTAATTACAAACAACTAACCAAGAATCAGCTACTTAGTAATAGCTAATTAGTAAAAGCTAATTATTAATAGCTAATTACAAACAACTAACCAAGAACTAGTTGCTTAGTAATATTTAATTACTAACAAGCTAATTAGTAGTAGATAATTACTAACGACTAACTAAGAACTAGATACTTAGTAATAGCTAATTGATAACAATCTAATTAGTAATAGATTATTAGTAATAATTAATTACGAACAATTAACCAACGACTAGCTACTTAATAATAACTAACTGTTAACAAGCTAAATAGTAGTCACTAATTACTGAGAACTAATTAAGAACTAGCTGCTTAGTAAAAGGTTACTAATAGCAAGCTAATTAGTAATAGCTAATTACAAAGGACTATCCAAGAACCAGCTACTTCGTAATAGGTAATTTGTTACAAGCTACTTAGAAATAACTAATTAGTAATAAGCTAATTAGCAATAGCTAATTACAAACAGCTAACCAAAAACCAGTTACTTGGTAATAGCTAATTAGTAATAAGCTAACTAGTAATAGCTAATTACAAATAACTAACCAATAACTAGCTACTTAGTAATAGCTTATTATTATCAAGCTAATTAGTAACAAGCTACTTAGTAATAGCTAATTAGTAGAAGCTTATTAGTAATAGCTAATTACAAACAGCTAATCGAGAACCAACTATGTAGTAATAGCTAATTACTAACAAGCTAATTAGTAAAAAGATAATGAGTGACAAGCTAATTAGTAACAAGCTATTTAGTAATAGCTAATTACAAACAACTAACCAAGAACTAGCTACTTAGTAATAGCTAATTACCAACAAGCTAATTAGTAATAGCTAATTAGTAACAAGCTAATAAGTTTCAAGCTAGTTAGTAACAAGCTAATTACTAACAAGCTAATTAGTAATAGCTAATTAGTAACAAGCTAGTTAGTAACAAGCTAATTAGTACAAGCTAATTATTAATATCTAATTAGTAACAAGCTAATTAGTAATAGCTAACTACAAGCAACTAACCAAGAACAAGCTACTTAGTAATAGCTAATTACTAACAAGCTAATTAGTAATAGCTAATTAGTAACAAGCTAATTAGTAATAGCTAATTAGTAACAAGCTAATTAGTAATTGCTAATTAGTAATAAGCTAATGAGTAACAAGCTAGTTAGTAACAAGCTAATTAGTAACAAGCTATTTAGTAATAGCTAATTACAAACAACTAACCAAGAACAAGCTACTTAGTAATAGCTAATTACTAACAAGATAATTAGTAATAGCTAATTAGTAACAAGATAATGAGTAACAAGGTAATTAGTAACAAGCTAATTAGTAATAGCTAATTAGTAACAAGCTAGTTAGTAATAGCTAATTAGTAACAAGCTAATTAGTAATAGCTAATTACAAATAGCTAACCAAGAACCAGTTACTTAGTATAGCTAATTAGTAACAAGCTAATTAGTAACAAGCTAATTATCAATAGCTAATTACAAACAACTAACCAAGATCGAGCTACTTAGTAATATCTCAGTATTAACAAGCTAATTAGTAATAGCTAATTACAAATTAGTAATAAGCTAATTAGTAATAGATAATTAGTAACAAGCTAATTAGTAACAAGAAAATTAGTGACAAGCTAATTAGTAATAGATAATTACAAACAACTAACCAAGATCCAGCTACTTAGTAATATCTGATTAGTAACAAACTAATTAGTAATAGCTAATTACAAACAGCTAACCAAAAAACCAGCTACTTAGTATAGCTAATTAGTAATAAGCTAATTAGTAATAGTTAATTAGTAACAAGCTAATTAGTAACAAGCTAATTAGTAATAGCTAATTACAAACAATTAACCAAGATCCAGCTACTTAGTAATATCTGATTAGTAACAAGCTAATTAGCAATAGCTAATTACAAACAGCTAACCAAGAACCAGCTACTTAGTAATAGCTAATTGCTAACAAGCTAATTGTTCTCAATAATAGCTAATTACAAATAGCTAACCAAGAACCAGTTACTTAATAATAGCCAATTACTAACAAGCTAGTTAGTAATAACTAATTACTGAAAACCAACTAGTAACAATCTAACACCTTGTAACAACTAACCACCAACTACTTAGTAATAGAAAACTGATAACTAGCTAATTAATGACTACTAATAACCACTTGTTTGTGTAATGTAGATGGAGCTATTTATACGCTTCAAACAATTGCATCCAATGATAAATATCCAACTTCAAAAGTTCAAATCATTGAAGCTATATTTTGTTAAGAGATTGAAGGACAGATTCACATGTTGCTACATTTATCACGTTCAAATGTCATACCTTAAGGATGCAATCAATCTCCTATGTCAATCAAGCTCGGTCGTGCATAGCTATCTTTGTAAATGTGATTGTTCTATTTGTCAAGTGGGGGAGACATCAAGGTGCAATGCTTCAGCAACTACATTTCGATCGATTAGCAGCATTATAGAGAGTATTCTATGTCCACGTCAAAATGATACCACATTCCACCAATACAAATGTGTGATGGGTGAGTGCTCTGATTGCAAAGTAGGACATTTTAAGTGGTGTCCGAGAGAAACTAGCATTGAGGAATATCATATTCTTGTAAAGATCTTTGAAGATGTCGAGTCAATGTATGAAGGACAAGTTCATAAATGGAAAGAATTGATAAAGAGGGAGATGAGTCCTAAAGTTGTAACAGGATTGTTTGAGAAAACTCTAAAGAAATTTATCAAGCACAATTTCATTTATTTATGGCAAGAGAATCAATTTAAGATGTGTGTCTCTGAATTCTGAGGCGATGTTGTGGTGTGAGTGGTTGATTTTGTAGAAAACTATACATTGTGCGAGCAAAATGAAGTACAATCTATGCATTGGTGGTCCGTACAGGTAACTATTTTTGTGCATATCACATATTTTTGTTTGGAGGGTATTCCTAAAAAGTTAATCCACTTCTTCATATCCAATGACAAGAAGCATGACACCCTTTTTGTGCAACATTGTTTCCGATTACATTGGCAATGGTTGAGAGAGCTAAATCTTGAATTAAGCCAACATTGGTTATGGTCAGATGGTGCAACTTCTCAATCTAAAGCTAAACGTCCATTTTACTTCGTAGGAAGATATCGAGGGCTAACAGGCATGACTATGATATGGAAATTCTTTGAGTCAAGGAACGGGAAGGGAGAACATGATGGTGCAGGTGTAGTTGTGAAAAGGGTGCTAACCCATGAACCACTTAAACTTGAAGGTGCAATGCTGAAGTGTGCTACAGATGTTGTGAAATTTCTCAAGGGACATTTGTTAGAGTCAAAAGGGAGAGATGTCACACGGGTCTTCTGGGAAGTGAAGATTGATGAAGTGAATCGGGAGAAGGCTTGGGATTGTAAAGGGATATCTCAAGTTTGATCCTTGCATTCGATTTGTGGATATTCAAGGTTAGGTGGACATTGCATTGGTGTCAAAGAACTAACATGTTATTGCTTTCATTGTATCCATGGTCAATGGAAAAGGTGCATCAACAAATGCCACATTTAAAATTGGGCGTACCATACTTTGACTCCTATCAGTGAGTCAGTTGAAGCAGAAGACTCATCCTTTTCCAATTTTACATTTGAAGGTGATGGAAACTACCTATCAGATGCATTGGCAATGGATGAAAACTTTGCAGTCAATGCAAAAGAGGACAATGATGAAGGTGCAGATTTCTATTTATTAAAGTGCACACAAGGAAAATAGTTCAATCCAAAGAATGTAATGGATGGGTGGAACAACTTGATATGTGGTGGGTTTATTTTATGAGAGACTAGAAGAAAATGTTTATAGGCTACTATAAACAAGACCACCAGCTTATATGTATTCCCATCTTATAAGATGCATTAAAATACCCATGTCACCAGTCCACGATTGTACATACATGTTTACCATAAATGGTGATGTGTATGAGGCTGTTTATAATAGTATGCCCTGGAACTTGTCATACCCATGTGATGTTGAACAACTTTTTTCTGGCACTATGTAGTACACGATTTGACTAGATAATTATAAACTAGTTTATTCAATAACTATTTCTCTGCTGACAAGTTCAATCAGGTGGAACATCTACTACCTCCCTAATAAAGTTGCTCAATGGATAGCTAGATCCGTGGATTCTTCTAACATATGGGCTAACATCATAAAAAGAAACACTAAACATTTTTATATAGAAAACTATAAATCCTAGCAAGATCATTCTTTATGGGATATTATTGTGTCTCCTCACTTTTTTGTTGTTGTAGGCACTTCACTTTGTTGTAGATTACGGAAGGCTTGGATGGAGGTTAAAAAGGCATGTTTCCCTAATGAGAAGTACTTTACTCATTCTTACTTTTTTCTTCAGGAAAGCGTCTGGATTGGATGGCTATCTCTGTGGAACAATTGCAAAATGGGAATCAAAGAGCACAAGTGTTGCAAGAAGGGATACTCTAGCTGCAATGACCTCACTATCAATGTTGGGGTCATTCATGACTGCTATAATGGATATCACTAACTTATCTCCTGCTTGTCTTTAGGTATTGCTCCTACACAAAAAGGTGTTGTAGGAGAGGCTTCTTCAATGCACTTCCCACAGGCCTGTTCACCTTGCTGATGTTGCCAGATACATGTTGCAAAAACTCAAGAGCTGCAAAGGGTTCAAAAACATTGAAGTGAGGTGTCTTCTTGCTATCAAGACAGCCCCTCCTGAGGATTTTCAACTGTCTAAACATCTGTATAACACCTTCCCCAACCAGTGGAGAGATTCATTACTTAAGTTGTACTCTAGTTCGAGATTTTACATGATTTTCTCATGTGCTCTTTGCCTCTTGAGGTAGGGGCAGGGGTTCAATCCGTGGCTATGGTAAGACACTATGTAACTCATCTAACCCTTGCTTTGTGGGATATGGGGGGTCCCATGGGTACTATGCCTATTCACTTGTATTGTTGCAATTTCAAAATTAAAGTCCCAGGGAGTAGGCTTAGGCTGAACCTCCATTTCAACAGGAAAAAAGAAAAGCATGGCAACTTACCCCCCTCAGAACAAAACATGCACTCCTAAAACAGATGAATTGATGTGCATGTGGAAGCATGATTTTGGAAGGAAATGCCATTTATGTTCCATCAGAATAGTTTGAATCCACCCATAGACTTAAAAGTTTTTTTTATGGAAAATAGAGATTAAATTAAATTAGGAAATATTGTACAGTTGTGCAGGGGGCAGGCCCTCTTGGGATAATACATCTTAGAGAGAGTGACTCTCCACTATTGGTATCTAACATTACATATGATTTTTGAATACATGGCTTGATGCATAGGAGCATCAAAGATATTTCATCAAGAGAAATTAATCTGGAAATAATATCTACATAGTCAATACGATTTGGGGCTATTAACCATTTCCAAAGTTCATCACAAAGAGTTCCTTGCAGATAATTAAGTCTTTCACTGATTTTCATCTTTGGTAATGTTAGACAACATCTTCTAATGTTTTAAAATAACTTCTAAGTAGTAGTATCAATTATCAATGTATTGTCAGGCCCGTACTCCATATTCTTGTCCCAGAAATGAGCCAATTTCCTTAAATGGATTGAAAAATTCTAAAAACATTGATCCCTCCCCCAAATATCCATAAATTTCCTCATGAACATCGGGAAGATTGTATCAATACAATTGTTGACCTCGTCTAGATCATAGGCACTCCAAATTGAGACATTGAAATGTTCAAGGCACCATTGAAGAAAAGCATTACTGTCAAGAAAGGCCTGCTTACTTCGGATATTCATAAATACTTCAACTTCCAGAATCAGAGCCCTAGGTTGTAAATCCTTGTGAATAGGTTTCAATTCCTATATCTCCTCCTCTGTCATGGCACGTTGAATCTTTGGAGGGTCCCTTTCTATCTCAATAAATTCTGGTTCCATTATCACATGATCCAACCTCTTTCATTTTTTTGACTTGCCTAGTATTTGTTTAGACTCTTGATTGCCTTTTGGTGTAAACACTAGTACAAGATTAGTTTGGGTCCAAACTGGTACTTTTTGCTCAATTGTTGTTGCAATAAGATCAATTTGAATTGAAATAGAACATGTTTGAGTTGAAATAGGATCAGTTTGAGTTGAAACTGATACTTTATTTAGTTTTTTTCTTTTTGGGCATCTTTCTGCTCAACTTCAATTACAGCCTGACATTGATTTGCTGATGATGTAAGACTGTCTTTTGCGGCATTTGTGGATGGAACTTTGTTCTTTATCTGACCTATAACCCAAACATCATTACAACTTACAATCAATGACACTGTTAGTCTATCGAAAATTGTACAGATTAGGATAAATACAATCAATAACATCGTTACAAAATAGGTTAAATACAAAATCCTATGAGAGCTAATTGATTTGGACAATGTCACGTGTGGATAGTAACCATTACAAAGAGGTGCTGTAAGAAGGTGAACAGTAGAACTAAATAGTCAAATTAGTTTCCTCAATTTGAAACTATTTACTACTATCCAAATCATATCATTGTAAAAAGGCATTATGAGAGGACCGATTGTAAAATTCATGCAAATGCGTTCCTAATGTTTATGATGGCATTATGACTTAAAAATATTTCCAAATGGGTGCTTAAGTTATGGACAAATGCCATTTTGCCCATATAATATCAAAAGAAGAATTGTTTACATCATTACAATCATTGACACAATTGAGCTATCAAATATGTACAGGGTATATAATACAAAGCGGAGACAACAAAATATTTTAATAACATCAATACAAAATAGGCTGATCACAAACTGTGATGATAGCTAATAGATTTGGATGATTCCACACGTATGGATAGTAACCATTACAAAGGACAATGATGTAAGAGGGTGAACACTGGTACTATTGTTTCAAAAGATCCTCTATATCAGGTACAACCTCCGTTCAAGTGTGACCGAGTAGTCTGTCGCCTTGTAATTCGGTGCAAATGGCTTGGCTTCTTCTGTCGTTTCACAGGTACTTGCAAATCTCTTTTTGCATTTGCCATAAGCTGCAGTAGAGTGGCATCCTCTTGTACATGAACACCTACAGCCTTTGTTGGGGATCCACACATGTCAGAATCTGAGGCGGGGTTACAATAGTTTTGCTTCATGGAGGTTTCATTTGTAGCATTCATTTGAAGAACATCTCTATTTGGACTCTTGTTAGGATCAAAAGTTGTATTCTGTAGATGAGCTTTGTTTGAACAAACAACGAGATCATTATCAACTACAGAGTTGTGACTAGCTAGATGAATATCTCGGCTGCTAACTGGATCAAGAACATTCTCAAGCATTCCATCTAGACCACTATGAAAATCAATGCATGTGGACTCTGCATCATGCATGTTGTGAATTGGACAAGGATCCACACTTTTATGGAAGTTACATACATGCAAATCGTTACATCATGCGACACATGAGTGAGCCGCGACTGTTAAGCCATTATATCCAGGACATGGCGTTTGGCCACATGGTTCATTCGTGGTACATCCACATAATCGTAGTTAAGCCATTTCCACACTCACCTACAACTCAAGTACTAGAATGTGACAGGGATGTTACTTGATTTCAACGATTCCAAGATGTTTCCTATAGAAGATGAACTTATCTGCTCCCACAAGCTTCTTAAGCATATCAACCCACATTAGATGATCTGATACATATAAGAGATGAAGTTTTTTCTGTTCTACAAGATCATGTATAAAATGAAACTTCAAATCAACATGTTTTGTTTTCTCTATCGTCGATAAGTGCTCTTGCATGACCATTTGGATCCAAAGCCTTCTTTTCCCATGAGAGCTAAGGCCACAAATTCAGCTTTTGTTGATGTCAATGCAACTGGTGTTTGCTTCTTAGAGAACCAGGTGCTACTTGCCATTTAACTGGCTGTAAAACTAGCCTATTAAATTACAGAGCATTAGACACACCGATTGATATCAGATTTGGAGCTTACCTAGTCCATTGCTTCCGCTTCAATGATGGACTCTTAACGGATGGTGCCTCTCCTCTGCCGAAATTGTGGCTCTTACATTAGAACCATAGAAATTACTCCTATCCATGTGAGCACCTAAATGTTGCATGCATGGATGCTAGACCCCATACCTGCTCATACTCGTTCCCAGAGATTGCGTTTCACCTTCGTCGTCTGATGGAATAACTTTGTTGATGGTAGCTTTCTCTCGTGACTGACAAATTCATGCGGACCTTCTGTGCTCCACTAGCACAGACTCCATAGACTCGCCACCTTGTGGAGTACATGAGGAATATGACATTTACTATCGATGTTCCAGCCATGATACCCAGCGGGCTGCCACATGAGTAGTGATCGTACGTCTAGCAAACTGAAATAGCTAAAAAGTGACGGGCTTAAAAGCAATAAATACTCCTAAAAAGTGTTCACATTAACATGCTTTTACCCATGCGTAAACTAGACACTAATATCTTCCCAACGAGCCATCTTGCACCCAATTTAGAGCTCTATAGAGAGAGCAGCAACCTCTGTAAGATTACTATTGGCAAAGAAGATGATGCAGAAAATTGAAGGAGCAAGACAATGATGTCTTAAGTGTATGTATATTGCTTCCATGTTTCAAGTCTTTATATATACACTAGAAGTGTTCCATGAGTTCTAAAAGTGGATTTTGAATTCAAATGAAGGTGGGAATGGTTGTTGGAGGGAATCAATTCACTTTCCTACAATCTAGGAAAAGTGAAGATCTAGTTTGATCTACTTTTAGGTGATTGGTTGCTTGATTGAATGCAACTCAACCACCACAAATTAGTGGGATTTAGACTCTCTCTTTCTACTTTTACATGTGTAAACTTCAAGACTTTTACAATGGTAAAAGATCCATGAAAAATCTTTTAAAAAAATACAATAAGTGAGCATAAGAAAAAAAGAACTCTTCAATGAATATTCTTTTGACACGATAGCCTTTGATGTAGATCAGATCCACCTCAACCATAGTGTAAGCATGATGTTCCAAGATAACACCTACAACTATAATTACTGAAGTTGATGCAGATGGTGTTGAAGATGGTGATATTCTTAAGATTCTTGTTCACCTACTATAGAGCAACTTGTTGGGATGGAAGAGATGCTCAAGCACATGCATTGATAGCCTTGTCTATCAAACATGTCATTATTCCCCACATTCTCTCTTGCAAAACAACAAAGGATGCTTGGTATACATTAACCACTTTATACTAGGCAAGGAATGAGGCTCATGTTTCTTACCTCCAAAAATAGTTATAGAGTGAGTACGTGAATGAAGGAGATTTCATGGAAAGTTTTTTGACAAAGATTAAAGGTTTGAAGGGGCAATTGATTTTTGTTGATGGTCTTGGCTGATAGTCCACTTCTGTAGATTGGAATGATCTTCCAGATTCATATCAGAGTTTTGTTTCTACTCTTCAATTGATGATGAAAGGCAATCCAAATGCCTTAACATTTGAGGAGTTAGTCTCTGTTCTCTTGTACGAAGATCAGTCTAGGCAGAATAGGTCCATTATGCATGTTGCAGATCAAGCTTTCCTGGCTAGTTAGAAGGGCAAAGGAAAATGGAGCTCATATATTAGTAAGCAGAAATCTGCTAATTTTGCATAATCAAAGAAAGATGACAAGGACGAGAAGAAAATAGAAAAGCAAAAATTATTTTGCAAGTACTATAAAGGAAATGATCATTTCACAAAGAGTTATCCAAAATTGGCAAAGAGAAAAGAGGTTGGAATGGTTTTTGCAAAATCCTCTACACCCAAAATAGATTCTACTAATCTTGTGTAGAATGAAGAATGGGCATTTAATATTGTTTGCACTTATAAACCATCTTCTCATGAATAATGTATGTCTGCAGTAGACTCAGATGTTTGGTACTTTGATAGTGGGGCAACCAAACATATTACCCCGTAGCACAATTTCTTCACTTCACTTGAGCGTGCCCCTTAATGGAATACTATCACATGCATCAACAACTCCTCTTATCCTATCATGGGAGTTGGTAAGATCATTCTGACTACTATCAATGGTAGTTCTCTTATATTGTCAAATGTTTTATTTGTGCCTAGGATCAAGAAAAATCCATTATCAATTTGTCCATTAGCAAGGATCCGCTTGGTTGTGAAATTTGTTGATGACAAGTGTATAGTTCACAATCTATCTAATGGCAATGTTGTTATTACTTCTAGAATTTTATATCGTGGGCTATATAAGCTCATAGATTATGCAAAATCTATGAATAATTGAACATGTGTAGTTCAAGATCCTCACGCTATGTTAGATGAAAAGCTTTGGCATGCACGCTTTGGTCATATGAATTTTGCTAGTTTGCTACACCTGTAGAAATCTGAAATGGTATCCTCTTTGCCCAAACTTGAGGCACCTCGTAAACATGTCTATGAAGGTTGTATTTTGAGCAAAATGCAATGTTCTTCCTTCCCAAAAGATGGTTCAATTTGAGCTACTTAGAAATTGTAGCTTGTTCACAGTGATGTCTATGGTCCTATGCAAACACCTTCTTTTAGGAACTACCTTTACTTCGTGAATTTCATTGATGATTTTTCCAAGCATGCATGCGTGTATCCATTGAAAGCAAAGTCTGAAGTATTTATGTGCTTCAAACAATTTCCTGTTTTGGTTGAAAATCTCTTAGCATGTAAAATGGGCACCCTCAATTCTAATCGAGGGGCAGAATATATGTCTTCTAACTTTAATGCATGTCTGGGTGAACATGGGATAAAACATCACTCTACAGTGCCATATACACCTCAACAGAATGGAGTTGCTAAAAGGAAAAATAGGCCACTCATGGAGATGGCAACGTGTATGGTCAAAAGAAGGGCTTTAGCAGATAGTTTATGGCTTGAGACTATTATGTATGCATCAATGTACTTAACATGTGCCCCATTAAAGCATTGTAGTCTATCACTCAATATGAGGCTTGGCATGGTAGTAAGCCATCTGTTGCTCATCTGCGTGTTTTTCATTGTCTAGCATATTATGCATTGTTGCCTGGACAACAACATAGGAAATCGGATAATAAAGCAATGAAATGTATTTCTGTTGGGTACAGTTTTGAAAGAAAAGGCTATCATCTATATCACCCACAAAAAAAATGCATTTTGGTTAGCCATGATGTTGTTTTTGAGGAAGATGCTACTCAACCATTAATTTCATCTACTAAAGAGACATCAATTAGCTCCAAGTATATGTATGATACTTTGTTGCATTTTTTCACAGGTGGATAGTCTAGTATTGGTCCAAATGAGGCAATTTCTCAACCTTTACATGTTTCAAGTGATGATGGAGATCATTCCATGTTCGATGCAGATTTACATGATGCACTTGTTGATGAAAGAAGTGATATAGAGGAGGCAAAGACTATGCCTAAATGGTTGGTGCAAACTTTGCAAGATATCAAATTAGATGCACATATGTCATATCATACTTGTTCAAGCTCTCATAGTGCTTACTCTGCATCTGATTCCTATGCAATGGCTACCTCTAGTCTCTATCATGAGAATGAGCCTGTTTTGTTTGATGAAGTACAAATTTCAAAAAATTGGATGGCTGCTATGCAAGCAGAATATGATGCTATTGTGAAAAACGGTACCTGGTCTTTATGTGACTTGCCTCTTGGCAAGAAGGCCATTAGCACTTAGTGGGTATACAATCTAAAGCATAAGCGTAATGGAACAATTGATAGGTATAAGGCTAGGCTTGTTGCAAAGGGTACATAGATGCTTCGAACAGTAGTCATTCGACTTCATGCTTGGTAGCTCATGCATATCTTGGTTGAGCAAGAAGCAACCTACTGTGGCCACTTCTAGTTGTGAGGCATAGTATAGAGCAACTTTCACAATGACTCTTGAGTGTGTGTAGGTAAGGCACCTTGTGGCTGATTTGGGTGTTGGTCAATCTTTTGACACCACCATCTTCACTGACAGTCAGAGTACATTGGCAACTGTGAGGAACCCTGTGTTCCATGCTTGCATTAAGCACATTGAGGTGACTATCATTATGTCAGGGAGAGGTTCTATTGAGCACATCAAAGTCAACATGATCAAAGTCAATATGGTCAAAGTCACAGGGTTCAAAGTTTAGTTGTCCAGGTGCACAGGTAGTGCACAATCAAATTGTTCACAATGGTTATGTTTTGCAAAAAGTGGACGCAAGTTGCAGATGTAAGTTTCAAAGATTTTAAAGGTGTTTGAAAGGTTCAAGTGAACCCTCCCTTAGGTACACATATTGAAGAAATGAAAGTTAAAGTGGAGGTATGTGAAGTGGAAGCAGTATGTAAAAGTGAAAGTATGGCCCCCCATTTAAAATTTTGTTTTAGTCCTAAAGTCACTAGAGGACAAAACAGGGAGTCCTTGGCTGTACACATTTTGAGACAATCTTGGGATATAAAAGTGAGCACCAAGATACTCTATCAGCTAGGAGCAGCATATGTGAATCGACACTCAACTCAAGGCATGCATTTTTCTTGGTTAGACTACGCAAGGTGGGCCTAGTCTACACTAGTAGAGAGAAGAGCAAGAGACATTCAGTTAGTATATGACACAAAGAAGGAAGTGTGATGAAAAGTGTGCTCTAGTGTGCAGAGAAGGTGTGTAGAGGAGTGGTAAACAAGGAAATAAAGGTTTCACAAGGTCCCATTGAAGTTGTGTGTGCATCGATAGAAGGTTTCCATCCCTCCTCCCCTATTGGAAGCTTGAGTGCAGGGTGTGCACAAGTGCACGCTCTTGGAGAAGGTGGAGGTATGGTGCAGAGAAGGTCGACGATAGAAAGAACCTTGGGTATTTTGTAACGTTGTTTGATTGTGTACTGTTTGGGATTACACATTACATAGAGAGAGCATTTGGCTTTGTGCTATACATCATCATTGTATTTTTCTCTTTATAATCTATATACAGAAGCTTTCGGTGTCTATATTTCTCTTCATCTCCTTATTCCTTCTCCTACAAACACTCAAATCCCTTTTTGCACAAGAATTCCCCAACAAAATTTGGCACACCCGATGGGACCTAAGGAGACTTGAGCATAGGAGAAACAGTATTTGCAAAGTGTAGAAGAAGTGCAAGGATACGGACAGTTGGCATGAGAGGTAATCTTTCTTCTATTTGTGATCTTTTCTTGGCATAAGAGTAGCATGAGCAGCTCATGACCGCAACCCGGTCTCAAACCTTGAGGTCCCTTGCAAAACAGCAAGAAGAAAAGTAGTTTGAAGGTCAACCAGCCCTTTATCATCAACATCATTCGTAAGGAATATGGCAGCTCATGTAGATTTAGAAACTCTAATCTCCATATTAAATATCAAATTTCCATCTTTCAAGGGATTAGCACAAGAAGACCCAGATGAACACATTAGGAGATTTCTAGCCTTATGCAAGACAAGGGGTATGATGGGAAAAGAAAATGAATTTTTTATTCATTTCCATACAACATTAGAAGGTTTAGAAGACAAATGATTTAGTCAATTTGTTGATAATCACTTCACTACATGGGACCTCACGAAAGAAGCATTTAAGACACAATTCCAACAAGGAGACACAGCTCAAAATATTATTGAAGAGCTAGAAAATCTAAGACTAGGTCCTGGGGAGAACTTTCCAGAATTTGTCACCAGGGCCAAGGCATTGATGGCTAAACTACCCAACCCTTCCCATGATTTTTTTATCAAGAAGTGGCTGGCTAAACCACTTCCAATATCAACACAATGTAAAATTAAAGAGTTAGTGTTACCTACAACAACAATTGAGGAATTCATTAATACAGCTACAAGATTGGAGCAGATTAGGCAGCAATATGGGACAAGCTCTTCCAATTTATCATATCTTGTAGAATCGGAGGACCTAGTAATTCAGGTAAGGAAGGAACTTCAGAGCTTGAAAAGGAGCAAACCCCACAAAGAGGAGGAAAGTGTAGTAACTCAGCTAAGGCAAGAAATTGAAGCCTTAAAGCTATAAAAAGGAGAGGAAGCCCAAGCCGAAGGGTTGGCTCAATTTCGATAGAAGTTACAAGAACTTAGAGGAGGTGGCATAAAAAATGGATTATGGTGCACCATGTGCAGCAAACAGCTTCATGTGGTAAGTGCATGTCTACTTTCAAGTGCAACTTGCCAGATATGCAAGAAAGTTGGTCATGAGGCTTAGGAATGCTAGTCAAGAGGTATGCCTACAACAACATATTGGACACAAGGAGGAGCCCTGCCACCAACCAATGTGATGGCAACAACACCCAATCAAGGTAACAATTACAACCCTAGACATAGGGAGAACTTTGGAAATGATCCAAGGAGGCCAATTATTTATTTCAAATGTGGAGAATGTGGGCAAAGTAGGTGCACTCTACCAGAAAATTCCCCTCTTTGCAGAAATCGCCCACATGCTAGGAACCATTATACCAATTTTATTCCTAAGAACCTGGCATCTACATCTGGTCCACACATTCAAATGATTTGTGTGAGCAAAGAAGAAGTTGTAGAACAAGTCAATGTGCCATCACCATCTACTAGATTTTTGCAGTTAGAAGAAATTGACTCCTTTGTAATGCAGACAAGAAGCAAAGGGAAGGATCAATTGGACATAGGTCAAGAGTCAAGGATTAATGGACTAAACAAAGACAAAGGGACATCTGAAGACAAAGCAAACACATGTGCAAATACAAGGCAAAAAGAAGATCTCATAGGTATTAGTGATGCCATTGGGCATGCATTTAGCTTAGTTCATGAGGAGTTTGATAAGTCAAATAGAGCCCATGATCTTAAGGAATCAGAAGCTTCAAAACTATTCAAATCTATGACAAAGCAAGTCAATATTTTTTTATTTAATAAAGATGGATATGAGATTCAGATTAGAGCTCTTGCAGATAATTGATGAGGCTTCCACAACCACTTTAGTGGCAAAGACTATTGCTATGCATAAAGATAGAATTGTAGGGGAAGCCCCCCTCATAGATTATAAGAGCCCTCGACTAACAGTCACTATCAAAAGACATGAGTTTCAAGGGGTTATTATAGATGGCGGTTCTAGCATTAACTTGATGCGTGTACATACCATGAAAAATATTATACTACAACCTTCAAGACCTGTCAATTTCATTGTAACACTGGCAAACCAAAGCATAGTAAGACCTATGGGGATGGTCCGCGGAGTCCCAGTGAAGATACAAGTTAGGTTTTGTTGTCTTAAGGCTACCATAGGTAGATGGAAGTTCCCCCTGTTGATCGAGAGACCCTGGTTAAGGCATGCCAAGATGCTGCATGATTGGGGTAAGGACACAATGTGGGTAAACCAAGAGGGAAAAGAGTTGCAATAGATATTTTTAGAAGAAGGATGAGACAATATACTAGCTTCATGCAGACAACTAGTATTTATATGGAAGAAGATTTTTTGGACAACCCACATGCAGATTTATATGAAGAAGCAAATTTATATGAAGAAGAAAACATGTTGGCTTGGCTCCATCGAGAAGACCCATCTTCCTGCTATAGAATTTTTCCAAACCACGCAAGGAAAAGAAATAACCTTAATGAAGCTACTTCAAGAAGAAAAGAAATACCCTTAATGAAGCTTCTTCAAACCCTATATCAGTGTCCACTTTGTTATGGATACTGGTATGGATATCGTTTCTTATGTTAATTTTTATGGCAGAAGATGTAGGAATTTACAAGATGTGGAAGGAGTACCTACAAGTCTTTGGAAATAGAGGATTCCATTGGCTAAAGTAGTTGGAATAGTAAAAATGAAATTTTGTAGATTAATCCATGCAATAGCTAAAACAGAGGTACCAAAGATGGAGTATGGGTGAGATATTATTTCAATGAAGGATTCAGGGTGGCTCTATCAAATGGTTAGTGTGCCCAAAAGGAAGATAGACCAAATGAAGTGCAATACAACTGGAAATTGTGTAGGGCAAAGAGTTTCAACTTGTCATCATATCAAGGCTCAAGGCCTATCATGAGCACAAGTGAAGATTTCTAGATCACCTAGAACTTGCAAAATCTGTCCACGTTGTACATAGTCTTCTCGTACTATTTTTGCTTACGTTTTAGTAGTTTTCATCAACTTTCATACTTCTTCTTTGCATTTTATGCAATTTAGAAGCCACTTCCCAACCCTTTTTCATGAAAAACTTGCTAGAAATTTTTAGGAGTTTTTAGAACTTTTCTAGAATTTTTTATCTTTTTTCAAAGTCATTTTCTTGCTAAAATAGATGAAAAAAGGAAGTTCTCTATGGTTTTGAGTGGGATGAGTGGTCTATAAATTTAGGGATTTTTTTGAGAATTTTTTGTTGATTTTTTTATTTTTTTGGATTTTTATCCATTTTTAAGGTATTTAAAAAAAAAGCGACCCTCACGACTGCTATTTTTTTATTTCACAAAAAAACTCTCTCTCTATCCTCTCTCTAGCCTCTCCCTCGTGTCTCTAATCTCTCTTCCTCCTCTCTCTATTCTCTCTCTCCTCTCTCTAATCTCTCTTTCCACCCTTCCCTCCCCCTTCCCCCCCACCATAGGATAATTTTATCCTATGGTGTGGCATAAATATATTTTTATTTTTATGGAAAAAATGCTTTTGGCTCTAGATCATGCCTCAGATGGCCATTGTTTTCAAACTTGCGGTCATTTGCATGTCCTTTCACACCTGTCAACTCAGTATTTGCATTAAGTTTACCATAATCCCAAATTTTCTCCCACTTTTGTTCAAAACACACATGTTTTATGCCTATTTATCATGTGCTTTTTATTTTGCATATGGTCCACATGGTCTATTATCACCTATTTTTCCCACATGTTTCATATTTTTCCATATGTACCCTTTGTAGATTTCCTGTTTTATCATTTTGGCGCTCTCGAGAGCTCTACTCCTACTCCCTGCCCCTCCCTTTATCCTTCTACCCAGACCCACACTTAACCCTCCTTACCCTATCCCTCTCAGCCCTTCAGCCCTCCCTAACCTTTCCTTCCTACCCTCCATTCTCAAGCTTCTACTTCTTTAATGCAAAATTTCTAGTTTTGGTTCTTCACTTGTGATTGTTCTTTTCGGCGCTTGGTGGACTTGGTAGCTGCTCAAATATCCTTTTGAAGTTTGTGCACAACAGGTATCAAAGTGAACCTCTTTGCTCTTGGTTTGGTTGTTAGCTCTCCGGGACGTAGAACCCATTAGGTGGTGGGGAACTATTGAGCCCATCAAAGTCAACATGGTCAAAGTCAATACAATCAAAGTCAAAGTTCAATTATCAAGGTGCACAAGTAGTGCACAATCAAATAGTTCACAATGGTTATGTTTTGCAGAAAGTGGATGCAAGTTGTAGATTGTCTTTCTGTAAGTTTCAAGGGTTTTAAAGGTGTTTGGAAGGTTTAGTTGAACCCTCCCTTAGGTAGACATATTGAAGAAATGAAGGCAAAAGTGAAGGTATGTGAAGTGGAAGCAGTACGTAAAAGTGAAAGTATATCCCCATTTAAAATTTTGTTTTAGTCCTAAAGTCACTACAAGATAAAACAGGGAGTCATTGGTTGTACACATTTTGAGACACTCTTGGGACATGAAAGTGAGCACCAAGATTCTCTATCAGTTAGGAGTGGTGTACATGAATCGACACTCAACTCAAGGCATGCATTATTCTTGGTTAGACTAGATACAGGACTAGATAAGACTAGAGCAAGAGCGAAGAGTAGAGCTTGAACTAGAACTTGAAAGTACTTACTTGGTGACCAAGACTCCTTGAGCTCCCAAGACTGGCATTGGCAAGATTGAGAATAAATGTGGCCAACCCCTCATTTTATAGGTGTTCAAAGGTGGTGCTATAAGGTAGTTACAACTTGATGATATCATCATGATATCATCAACTTGAAACAAGACCTCCCGGTGTCAAAATTCAACAAATAGACACTCAATCTTGGGGTTTTGGCACGTTTCGGATGCAATGGTAGCGTTAGTTTCTCCAAAATCTGAGCCAATCATGAGATATGGAAATTCACATGAAATCTAATGTTTAAGATGGTTTCCTTTGTGTCCATGACATCACCTCCCCCTCAAGTGACAAGTTCCATGAGGAGCGGTTATGTGACTGTGAGATCTTGTAGAACTTGAATCTTCATAGCTCTTGGTCTTTGTAGAGATCTTGGTATGTGGTAGTGGAACACGATGATGATGCATATCCATGAGGAAACTAGAAAGGGTTTGTAGTATATCTAAGTACAGAATCAAGACCATGATTCTCACGATGGGGAGTATTCTGCTTTTGCTTCTGATGATGACCCTTGTGATGTGGCATAGTGATTGTAGAAGTCCTAATTCCAACTTTCTTCTTCTTCTCAAGACATTTGAATACCATATGATCATGATCTCTACAATAAAAGCATAATCCATTATCTTTTCTATGTTTTCTTTCCTTTGGTGTAAGTTGTCTGACCCTAATGTTATCGAATTGCATAGGTTTTGGTTGAGATTCTTCCAACATATGTTGTTGAGGAACTGAGGTAAACTTGCATTCTCGATCATGGAAAGAAATATTCTTCTCTTGCTTTCTCTCAAACAACATATTGTCACATTCAATTGCTTGATTCATGAATTCATTCAAAGTATTTACCTTGGGCATGGTTAGCGTGAGGTCCTTGACATCGTCACGTAAGCCCCATCAAAATTGGTTGATAAAATAATCCTCGTCCCATGTCATATCACAAATGATTTGTCTAAATTCTGATGCATAGGTAGATGCAGGCCTATTTCCTTGATGTAGCTTCCTTAACTTTGTTTTGGCAACACGTGAACAATTGGTATCTCCAAATGAAGATGTGAACTCTCAAATAAAGGCCTTGAAATCATGCAAAATATCCATGTCTTCTCAAGGATAGGTGTAAACCATGAAAGAGTAGGACCACATAATTGAGTTCCTATGAGTCCTACTTGAGAAGCATCATCTGGGTACTTGTCTGGTTGCATCCTTATGAATAGCTTCACTTGTTGCACAAATCCTCGAAACTTTGATCTTGTCCCATCAAATTTCTCAGGCATCCTCACTTTTGGACTTTTCTTCATGTTAGTTGTCATGGGGGTACTTGAAGAAGATTGACATACAATGATTTGCAACTCTTAGATTTGCCTTTGAAGTTCTGTGATTACATTTGAATACTTTGTTGTTGAATCCTTTGTTGGTTTTCTTATATCTCTTGGACTTGTTGTTGAATGACTTTAAGTGCAGAAAAATTTTCTTCTTGAATAATCTTCATGGTGCCTGGTCTTAATGAAGGTAATATTGCCAAAATGTTAGGGGAGCACTAGATTATGCTCTGACTACACTAGACAAGATTTTGGAAATACACTTCTGATTACAAGAACACCCACCAAGGAAAAACGATAAAAGAATACGTGATGGATACAAGATTTCCCACAACCCGAGATGGATAGGTATGGAAAACTAGACTAGAGATAATACAGGAGATCCCACAACCCGGGATTGTAGGTATGGAACAAGATATCTTGATTACAAGAATTCCCTTCAGGGATATGAAGTAGATAGAAGAAATAACTAGAAAAGATCTCATACTATGAGATTACAACATGACAAGAAAGGACGTCCACGATACACGACTAGGTAAGACTAGAGCAAGAGACAAGACTAGAACTTGAAGAAGAACTTGAAAGTACTTGGTCATCAAGACTCCTTGAGCTCCCAAGACTGGCATTGGCAAGACTGAGAATGAATGTGGCCAACCCCTCCTTTTATAGGTGTTCAAAAAAGGTGCTATATGGTAGTTACGACTTGATGATATCATCATGATGTCATCGACTTGAAACAAGACATCCCGGTGTCAGAATTCAACAAATAGACACTCAATCTTGGGGTTTTAGCACGTTCCGGATGCAATGGTAGCATTAATTTCTCCAAAATCTGAGCCAATCATGAGATATGGAAAGTCACATGGAATCTAATGTTTAATATGGTTTTGTTTATGTCCATGATATCTAGTTGTGGTGGGAGCAGCCACCACAAGTTTATGTAGGCTTTTGGGCCTAAAGAACAGAGTTGATACACACATGCAAGTGTTGTTGGCCAATGTTTGGGCAATGAATTCAGCTTTTCAGTACCATTTTACTGCATATATTGAGCACATACACACTATGTACAATTCTGTGGATATCGCTTATGTACGTCCATGTGGTCATTGATATAGCGATTACTTTTTTGCATAAAGCCTTTTATGTTTGATAAAGAGGGTTGTGGTGAGGTTTTCTTAACTGAGTAATTATCCCTAATAGTAGCAACATTCAATTTTTAAAGGTTTATACAAATCCTAAGTTTTCCATTTTTCTTTGGTACTAAACCTCCAGAATGCTAAGAGGCTCTGGAACAAGGGTTTTAGACATTGAAGACACCTCTCGAAACAAGAAACACTCTCCTTCATAGTAGATGCATCGCTTGGGAACATTCAAAACCTGACTCCTCATTGGGCAAGATCCATCGTGCCATGAGGATCTTATGTGGCACAATGGCAATTGCCTGTCTAGAATTCCTAGAATCAAGGTGAACACAGACTATCTTATCACGCTTAATAAGAAGTGGTGCCTGACTTGGACAAGGCTGCGTTGGGATTTGAAGTTCATGTCTATCTCGCATCCCCTCATCGAGATCAAAAAATCAGCTCTCATGTGGCAAATTCTCCACCATGGTATCTGGACCAATCTAAAGGCTAACAAAATTTGTGGGGCTCCGCCATGGTGCAAGCGATGCCCCCAGAGCATTAAGGATCTGGGTCACATCTTCTTCGCTTGCCCCAAGTCTCTCCTGCTCTCGCGGACCCTAGGGAACATTTTGAGACTATAGCCACAAATCACTTGGACGCAAGCATTGCTAGGCGAAGCGATCAGCTTCTCAATGGCACTATTGAACGGTATAAGAGTGAAAACCCTCTAGAAGATTTGGAGGGAGCAGTGCATCGACAATTTTGGACATCTCCTAAAGAGTGGTCAATCGAGAAGTCTCTATTCCTCCTTGGCCAAAGAATCTCCAATTGTAAGAGGTCCCCACCTTTTAGGCATCATAAAGTGTTTCTCATTGAGAACAACAAGCTTAAACCCAAGCGGGCCTCACATGAGGGAGAGGAGGGGGTTGTTAACCTCCTTTGTAACACTCTCTAGACCCGCAAGTTCGGCCCCTGCTTTGAGGGATCAAGGAGTCCCAAGGGCACTAGTCCCATTCACTTGTAACTTGTTTGTCCTTTTTCTTTAATTAAAGTCTCGGAGAGTAGGCCAAGTTGGAACTTCCTTTTGAAAAAAAAAAACAAGGCCTTTCCCCAAGGGAAGGGCATGCATATCCGCCTTAATCTTGTTACCAAGCAAAGGATCATCAAATCATCTAACAATGTCTTATGAAATGTTTCTAGATCTAATTCTTGAGATGTAAGCCATATAATCTTGCCTCCACGTAGAGAGAATAGCAGCACCACTAATGAGCCTACAAAAATGACTCAAAATGAGGTCATGGTTTTCCTCCTAAGATGCAAACTTGATACCATTCTTGTTAGTCATTCTTGGAGGAACTCCTTTACTTTCTTTTTCTTCACAATTTTACACATTTACTTTGTTGGATTATTCATTTTCCCACCCGATTGTCTCTAAAATTGACAAAGAGTTTCTTTCTTTGAATTTCTTCTTCAATTTGATCTTTCTCCTGGTTTTAGCAAGACATTTTGCAAGAGCACTTTCCGTTTTTTAGCTTCTCTTCCAAACATGTACGCTTATTATAGAGCCTCTATCTTCTTTCGTCTTTTATTTTATTGAATCTGACATTCTATGTCTTGGTGTATAAAGAAGCTAGCGCAAGAACACCGATCGGAACTAGGAGGGCTTTCTCCCCAAGGTAGAGGACCGAAAGGAGGCAATGATGACAAAGTGATGAGTGACAACAATATTCATGCATAGAGATAGAGAAAAGGGACGAAGGAGGTCAACAATATTTTGTGACACAATCCAAGCCTGCATAGCCTAGTGATTTGATGCCTTCAGTCTTGGAGGAAGCCCTGAGTTCAAGTCTTGGCTGGACATATCTTGAATTCCTCAAGGAAGAGTGTGTCTACCATGTGACACATAATATCTATCCAATCTGTCATCGTGGAGATATGCGCATGTATAGGGGGTAAACCATGAGAATTTTAACAATACCTGAATGTAGTGAAACCTTGATGAAGCTTCACGAAATCCGAGTGATCTTCCTCAATTCCTTCTATGGGAGACCATACTTCTCCCACCGCTCAGCAAGACTCCACCATATTGAACTCCCTTGAGATGATCATGTCAAAAGGAAGAGATCAAAGAGAGTCCCAAGTTTTACTTCTCATGAATAGAATTCATGGAATACATTGAACTCAATCAGAATGTGAGTGGGTTTTCAAGCTTGACCCACTATGGAAGAAGCCAAACTTTTCTTGCAGCTGCTAAAAATGCTACCCAATGGTAATGAGCAGAAATAAAGCTCAGAATATTCATTAGATATTCCCATCAATATTGACTTCCTTAAGGTAGATGAATCCTCGGTTTTTCTTCAACCATTGACCAATGATTGCCGATTCAACAGCTTGCACATGTTGAATCAAAGGATGGTGTTGTCAGAGCTTCCAAGGGCATTCCTGCTTCCACCTGCTTTACCCTTTTCCCTTCTCTTCCACCTGCTTTACCCTTTCACCTCGTCTCATTCAAGATTTCTAATTCCTCCGTCAAATAACAGATTCTTTCCAGCTCCATGTCACTGCTGCCAGAATGTCGGAGGCTTGCTCCTTCAATGCGGTGTATTCTCTTTCGTCTGTTCGGCTTCATTCTGGATCCTTCCCCCTGTTCTTTCTTTGATAATGTAATGAAGGCTTCTATTTGCGAGAAGCTCTGCAAAGCGTCTAGTTCCTACCTCCTCTTGAAGTAGTGTTAAGCTTCCTCCTTCCGTCGACTTTCCAGGATGCATGGTTGTTCAAGGCTTCTTGTCTCCTGCGTTGAAATCGAGAGAGAGAGAGAGAGAGAGAGAGAGAGAGAGAGCAGAGATGCCTGCAGAGCAATTCCTCATTCCACGGGATGTACTATTTCGCCTCTTCTGCTCTGGCAGAGGAAAGACGAAAAAATTTGGGTAAGATCCATCTTGAAGTAGCGTTAAGCTTCCTCCTTCCATCGTCTTTCCAGCATGCATGGTTGTTCAAGGCTTCTTGTCTCCTGCGATGAAATCCGCAGAGAGAGAGAGAGAGAGAGAGAGAGAGAGAGAGAGAGAGAGAGAGAGAGAGAGCAGATGCCTGCAGAGCAATTACTCATTCCACAGGATGTACCATTTCGCCTCTTCTGTTCTGCCAGAGGAAAGACGAAAAAATTTGGGTAAGATCCATCTTAAAGCTAGCGTTAAGCTTCCTCCTTCCATCGTCCGGGTAAGATCCATCTTGAAGTAGCGTTAAACTTCCTCCTTCCATCGTCTTTCCAGCATGCATGGTTGTTCAAGGCTTCTTGTCTCCTGCGTTGAAATCCGCAGAGAGAGAGAGAGAGAGAGAGAGAGAGAGAGCACAGATGCCTGCAGAGCAATTCCTCATTCCACGGGATGTACCATTTCGCCTCTTCTGCTCTGGCAGAGGAAAGACGAAAAAATTTGGGTAAAGATCCACCTGTAGTGTGGGTTGCCTTAACCGTGTGTTATTATGAAAGTCCGAAGACTTCTCTCGTCCTTTTCGAGGGAGATGCTAACCGGGTCTCCTTCTATCGAACGCATTAAATATATAACACTAAAACTTTTTGAAGATACTTGTATGTGGGTTAAACTCAGAGCTTCCTACAACACCAACAATGATGTGCAGACATCATACGTATCAGCGCGAGCTTCGACTCAGAAAAAACAAGCCGCAGCAGTGGCATGTGAAGTCGGAGTGCGTTTTGAAAAGAATGTTGTCTCGTGTCTTTTATCACACAGATAAGGCATTGCATTTATTTATTTTTCTTTTAAATGCAGGTTTAGCCAAGTCTATTCTTTCGAGCTTTAACTTTGAAATTACAACTGTACAAGTGAATGGGCATAGTTCTCATGGGACCACCCTCCATATCTCAAAAAGTAGGGGTTACACTATCCGAAGGCGACACAAGGTACAACTGCTCAAAGAAATCAGGTTTCAATTGGATACAACATGGTTACATTGGCCTTAGGCTCACATGTACAAGACGTCTTGCCATAGACGGAGATCGAACCTTCACCCCCACCTCAAGAGGCAGAAAGCCCATCCAGCCAAGCTAACATGCGTAGACGATTGCGTTTATGTTTCAAAGCACTCCAAAAATAGCAATTATTCTCTCCTCCATTCACAGATGGGGTGAGACAAGTCCGCAGAGTGCTTGACTGCATAAGATGTCACACAATTATTTACACAAGGAACAACTTGCACACGTTGAAACAAAGATTAACCCCAAATTGGCTTTTCAACTTGGGGTTAATCTTTGTTTTTCTTGGGTCTTCCTTCCAAGTTATGAGTCGGGTTATTGTTTGGGGTAGGTTTCCCTTTCAAGGCACACTTTCACAGAAGGAGAAGGTCCAAAAAGCTTAACCTTTCAAGTCCGAGGCTCTTTTTTTTCATAGGTGTCCGAACTAATGGATCAAATACTGGAACTTTTGCCATTCCGGTTTGTGCTCTTAACTGGTGGAGTAGTCTTCTAGCCATTTCGCATTGTCAAAGCATGTTTCCTTCTTTTTCTAAAATCAGGACTTCACGCATATTAGACGATTCTTTGTTTTGATGCTTTTTAGGGATTATTTTCTTATTTCTTATTACTTTTATGTATTCTTTTGGGGACTTAGAGGACATTTGGATTTCAGATTCTATCTCTATTTTCAAGGTGTCAATAGGATTAACTATTGGCTCGGTGTCCCCCGTTCTAGTCTTAAACAATTATGGATTCTGGACACTTTTCTTAGGAGACACTTTTCTGAGGGGATATTCTTTGTTCCTATGGCCTTGAACACCATACTGGACACTTTTTGGACACTTTTCTCAGGTGATATTCTTTGTTCCTATGGCCTTGAACACCATACTGGAACCAAGAGTTGGGCAGGTTCTTATAAGTGGTCTCTTGTTTCAAAATGGTTCCATGACCCACACCAATGTTGATAGATGAGGGATATTTGAGTTGAGGAGTGCTTCCACAAATATTCGTGGGTGCCAGTGCACATTGAAAGAGTGAGATGACCCCTCATATCTAGGGCCTCTCGCTTTTTCGTTTTGTCACCACTAGCGTACCAATATGAGAGATAGCCTCTTTGATAAAGTGAAAGAAGTGAAAAGGAAGGCTGAGCATTTCCACCCACAGAGGAAATCTGTTGAGTTTTGTATCGTTGGGGATAACGTCAAAAACTACCTTAAAAGGCACACCATAGCTTGATGTAATTGCCAAGTACCTATACTGAGAGCTTAAAATGCTAACTCTTCACCCTCGGAAAAAAGGAGGTGGTTTGTAGGGAGAAATTGGCACTTCAAAACTATCATACCCTTTTGAATATTCTTAAGATCCTCTTGGATCCGCATCAGTACACACACATACATAGAGTCACATGCATACATATGCACACATGCATACACAAGTATATACATACATACATACATACATACATACACACATATATACATATACACACATGCATATATACACATACATAAAGTCACATACACACATATATATGCATGCATACACACACATATACGTACACACACATATACATACACACACATACACATATGCATACACACACATACAATCACATGCATATATATGCATATGCATACATATGCATATGAGGCATATGCATACATACATACACACATGCATACACACATACACACATACACATGCACACACATATGCATACACACACATATATACACATATAAATAGACATACATACTATACATACACATGCATACACAAACATAAACACATGTATGTTATGTTTACAAACTCGTAAACATCAAAGTACACAACGAAATGTGATGAGACCTCCCAAGATCTTCAAAAGATCAAACAAATATTTCCAAACTTCAAAAATCAAACTTTCCTTCAAACTTTCAAGAAAATAGAAATAGATGACTTGAACAAAATAATCACCAAAAACTTTGTGAGTAGAATTTCTCAAAACTAATCATATATTCTAAGATTAGACACTGATTAGCATGATTTAGAAACAAAAACATCACAGAAGGTGGAGTGTAGCTCCCAAACAAATAGTTTGAAGTCAAGATATGTGAAAGCCTACAACAGCAAGGTATGACTAATTGTCCGAATTGAAAACTGATATACAGAAGTAAGAAAACTCAATGATCTATGAAATGTTTTGATAAATATAGAAAGCATGAGAGATAAAAGGAAACTCCTCCAAGTGAAATCACTCAAAAAGACTTCATAACGATTGAGATATAAAAGTTTGAAGAGAGGTATGTCTCTGATGAGACATCGGATACACATAAGAAAAATGATATGCAAAAACACCTACTTCATGGGATATTTCCATTGCATTTTATAACAAAATTAATCTATGTATATAGATAGTACAAAATGTAAGCTTCACAACGCAACATGAATCACTCAATTTGGCCACCTACACTAAGAGAACCACTCTTTTTATTGAGAGGTTGTCAACAAAAGCGCCTTCCTTGTCTAAAGATAGACACCTCTCCTTTCTTTCTTACTTTTATCTATTTTTATCTATTTTTACTCTAAATTTGAAGATATGAGTCCTCCACATGTTATTTATCATAAATAATAAAATCCATAAGCCTAAAAAACAATACTTTAGAGCTTGTTCTTATGTAACATTACCCCCCTCAAGCTCTAAATCCAAAGCTTTGACTCCAAGTAGAACTTGTATTCGCTTGAGCTTCTGAGCATCCACTGCTTTTGTGAGTATATCTAATAATTGAGCTTTAGTTTCAACATGTTGAATATCAATATCTTCATTCACCACCTTCTCTCGGATATAGTGGTAGTGTACTTCAATGTGTTTGGTTCTTGCATGGTACGTTGGATTAGACGTGAGCTGTAATGAACTTATATTATCTCCAAAGACTAGTGGACATGGTGTAAATAGATTCATATCTTCATAAAGCTTCAAATACCACATAATCTCACATGTTGCATTTGTAAGTCTTCTATATTAAGCTTCTGTGCTTGAAAATGCTACTGTAGGATGTTTTTAAGAACTCCATGAAACCAAATTATTACCTACAAGTATCAGATATCCACCTGTACTCCTTGTGTCATCCTTATTTCCAGCCCAATCTGCATCATTGTTTGCTTTTAAATCCATAAATTCATGATATTTATAGCCCAAATCTTCATTTATTGTACCCTTCAAATATCTCAAGACCCTTTTAACTGTTTGCATATGAACATCTGTGGGTTTGTTCATGAATTGAGACAATGTACTTACACTAAATATAATATCCTGCCTTGTTAAAGTTGCGTATATAAGAGAACCAATCAAAGAATTGTAGATAATTGGATCTTCTAAAGGTTCACCATCTTCAACATTGTACTTCACATTGGGTTCCATCGGATTACTCATACTCTTGCAATGCTCCATTCCATATTTCTTTAACAAATTTGAAATATACTTCCTTTGTAGAAGATATATGCCATTATCCTTCTTCATAACTTCGATTCCAAGAATATACATCAATTCTCCTAAATCTGAAATTTTAAATTCAGATCCAAGCTTTGCTTTGATTCTGGCTATCTCCCCTTCATCATTTCTTGTTATTATCCAGTCATCCACATAAATTGAGATATAAACAATGAATGATCCTTCAACCTTAACATACAAAGAAGTATCTTCATTCGAATACCTATATCCTTGCTTTTCAAGAAACTTTACTAATCTAAAATTCCAAGCCCGCGGAGCCTATTTAAGACCATACAATGCTTTTAAGAGTTTACATACATGTGTAGGCTTCTTGCGATCTTCATAACTTGTAGGTTGCTCCATGTATACATCTTCTTTTAAATCACCATTAAGAAATGCATTTTTTATATCTTACTGATAAAGATTGCATACCTTGCTTGCAGCAACACTTATTAATGCCCTTATTGTTGATATCTTGGTAAGAGGAGAAAATATCTCCTGATAATCGATGCCATAACTCTGTGCATAACCTTTATAAACAAGCCTTTCTTTATATCTACATACTAAACCATCATTGTTTCTCTTTATTCTGTACACCCATTTGTTACCGATTACCTTCATGTTAGATTTCCTTGGAACTAAAATCCATGTTTTTTTCTCATACAAAGCTATCATATCTTCATCCATTGCTTTAACCCATTTCTTTATCTTTGATGCTTCTTTAAAAGTTATTGGTTCCTGCTCCTCAAGAAGTTTTTCCATATAAGCTTCATAAGAAAATCTTTACGGTTGCCTTCTTTCTCTTAGTGGATACCTTGATTGACTTCTTGTCTGACCATGCTTTTCTTGCCTTCGAGTTTGAGTTCTTCTTGACGTAGAACCTTCACTTTCTTCTTCTTGTGAACTAGTTTTCTTTTAAATCAAATCGAGAATTTTCTTCAACTTTTGATTGGGGGAGTTATCTCTTCATGCAAAGAACTTGGCTCTTCTTCATGACCTCTTGTGGTTTCTTCTTCATCTTCCTACACTTCATGCTTATACCAAGATTTATCCTCATGAAAAGTAACATCTCTTGAAATAATTACCTCTCCACATCTGGGTTCACACATCTATATCCTGGTTGCCCTTCTGCCATACCAATGAAAATCATTTTTTATGACCTTGGATCCAACTTTGATCTTAACTGTTGTGGAACATGAACAAAACATATGCTTCCAAAACAATTCATAAGGTGCTTTTTGTACATGACTTTGAGTAGGTGGTAACCTGTTGTATAACTATGGGTCAAAGTGGCCAAAGACATAGGTTTTGAGGGTCCAAAACCACTTGGAGAACCCTTGGATTCTATTGGGAAAACCTTGGGAAAGTGACTCCAAGAGTGTGGTTTGAACCCTTGAGTTATTTGGATTTATTTGCTCCCAATTGAAGGGTTTTGACCCTTAAATTTGATATTTCCTAAGAGTATGATATTTAATCCTTATGGAGGCCTCTCAAGCCTTGAGACTTGTATGTACAAGCTTGGGAGAAATCCTTTTAGAATCCATGTGAGAGCCATGTGATTCCATGTGATTTCCAAGGTTAGAAGGCCTTGGATTAGCATCCATGTGGAGAGGACACTTGGCAAGCTCTCCTCACATTTCCCCCTTGGCCTTGTGGTATATATATGGGTGGAGTCGGTTGGGTGAAAAGGCATCTCTCACCCCTTGTGGGTTTAGTGCTATATATATGGGTGGAGTTGGTTGGGTGAAAAGGCATCTCTCACCCCTTATGGGTTTAGTCTTGTTAGAATAGCCCTTGGCCTTGGTAGGCTTTGCTTAGATATGTTGTTTATACAACATTGGCATTCAGAGCTAGGTTCGTTTTCACGCGAGCATGATTTGAGAGAGAAACAATCACTTCGTGAGCCTTTTCTGAGAACAGGTCTGCGATCATTTTTGAAGCTTTAGTTTTCCTCGAATTAAAAGTATGCAAGCTAGTTCAAAATTATGAGAAAGCGACCACACGAATCACGAGTAGTAATTCATGGACTCCACAAAGAGGAACAAATCCACAAAGAGGTATATATATGGGTGGAGTCGGTTGGGTGAAAAGGCATGTCTCACCCCTTGTGGGTTTAGTGCTATATATATGGGTGGAGTTGGTTGGGTGGAAAGACATCTCTGACCCCTTATGGGTTTAGTCTTGTTAGAATAGCCCTTGGCCTTGGTAGGCTTTGCTTAGATATGTTGTTTATACAACATTGGCATTCAGAGCTAGGTTCGTTTTCACGCGAGCATGATTTGAGAGAGAAACAATCACTTCGTGAGCCTTTTCTGAGAACAGGTCTGCGATCATTTTTGAAGCTTTAGTTTTCCTCGAATTAAAAGTATGCAGTCTAGTTCAAAACTATGAGAAAGCGACCACGCGAATCACGAGTAGTAATTCATGGACTCCACAAAGAGGACCAGATCTGCGACGTCAGGTGTATACTCTACCTGCTGGAAGACGTAACTTATTCTCATAATAATTCTAATAGAACTAAAAAACAAAGATTTATGGAGAATGTGGGATATGTTGCTGGCGCGTCTCTTCCTCCGTGTTTTTCTCCCGTGCTCTCTCCAAAACAGAGTGCATCACATACTTCAGAGTGTACATTTTGCATACATCTGCTCTCACACATAGACATGCCAAAGCCTTTGAAGTCTTCCACACACGCTAAGTAGTTCCTTTTTTTTTGTGGAATGGAAAGTACATCAACAATTAAAATTGTAGCTTCTTTCATTGGGATGGAAAGAACGTCAACAATTAAGATGGTAGTTTATTTCTCTCAGTTAAATGTTAAGTACATTACATATGGCCCATTGTTTGAACTCTTCTTTTTTATCCTACACCCACGGATGCCCATATACATATAGATAATCACCATGTGATTATCTAGATAACCCGAGTAGTCTCTTTTTTGAAGTAAGAAGAAGATATGGAGTACAATGGGGCAAAGAATGAGGTTTGAGTCTTCTTCTATTAATGCTAATTTCTCATGCCATGCATAAATTGTTTGAAGGAATATGTTGTTGACATTCTTTCATGCATACACACATCGTATCTCTTAGCATGTATGCTTAGAATACATGTATGTATTTTATGCACATATTGGGCAGACTACTAAGTATACAAATGCCCAAGAAGAACTTCAACATCAAAAGAGGTGGAATGGCCCAAGTTGACATCATCACCATGAAGGCACTCAAACAAAGTCAAGGGATGGCTCTTTTCCAAGGCAGAGGAAGGACGAAGCTTGAAATAAAGCTAAGTACTTTTTAATTTATGTTCGATTTTGATATGTCCTTGCCTTAACCATCATCTTTGCATACACACCTAATTGAAGCATGAGATAGGACTTCAATTTTTGAGTGCATATATGAGGATGTTTTCTAATAGGCAAACATATATTTTTGGAAAAGAAGTTAACCACCTCAAGCACTGGCATGCATTGTTGCAAGGAAGAGAAAAAAATGTATGTGCATTGCCTTTTGGCAAGCGATGATTTTAATGCACTAACTTCAAAGATAAAGTTTTCTTTTGTGCATATATCATGTTTACTCTTCATTACAAATACTTTAAATGCACTAATTGATGTGCATTGGCACGATGACGTATGTAAGAGAAGCACATGTTTATGCACAAAGAGAAGCACACGAGCATGAACTTATGGATCAGTAATACACATTTCCTATTTGAAAACATGACTGAAATGATAAAAATGAACATGATCTTGAATAGATAGTTCACTTCTTAATAGAATCAGGATCTTGTGGAAGAAGAAAATTTACGGTATTTGCAAAATCATTCTACTTAGATTTTGCAACTAAAATACCAAGAAATTTCTCCTTCAAGTAACATTTATACTTAATGTTCGTTTACATTAAAAGTAATGATTATTTCCTGCTCCATTGAAAGGGAAGAAATGTGTTTAGATACATTCCCTTGCCAAAGAAAGCACCCAAAAAATGTGTAAGTTCTTCAATGACTTAGATTAATACTTTGAAATGATTTTCAAGTGAAAGCACTTTGACATGGGTGTAATATAATATATATGTCAGTGTAGAGAACGTAGCATATTCAATGCTACGTAGCATATTGAGTTAGCATATTCAATGCTAACTCTAAGCATAATGAAGATACTTAGAGATGGTTTAGAGAACGTAGCATATTCAATGCTACGTAGCATGTTGAGTTAGCATATTCAATGCTAACTCTAAGCATAATGAAGATACTTAGAGATGGTTCAAAAACAAACTTTGAAATGAGACTCCTTAAGTAGATGGCACTCGAATACATCCAATGTCTTCAAAGACATAGATGATTTCATTGAAGGGTTCTTTAGGACAAATCCTTACATTACTTTAGAGAACCTTCAATACTATTACCCTAAGTATAAAGATACTTAGGGGGGTTAATTAGAAAAGGTTCCAAATATGTTTTTGATGAGACATCCTAAATAGGATAAAAACCCTTAATAGAATGGTACTCCGAAATGGTTTTAGAAGTCTCGATACAAAGCTCTTATTTTGATCCATGCAAGATAATGATGGAATTTCAATATGAGCAATTGAACTTAAAAGTTCAATCAAAGTCTTTCACCAACATGAATGGTGTAAAGTATTTGCATTATCATGAAACTTTATAAAAACCTGCGCTTAGAAGAATTTTCAAATTAATTTAAGGCTTTAGTATCTCAAGTTGAAAACCAAGATAGGTTTTATGAAGGAGATGCAATGGTTCTGAATGGAAGGAACTTAAAGCTCTCTAGGTACAATGATGGAAACAAATTATTTTTCTTATTTCATAAGTACCTTCAAAGCTCATATTCTTTGATTATTCTTGAAAATTAAAGCCACCTCTCCTAACATAGATAATTATGAACTTGCATTATTAGGAAACATGAGAATTCATGAATAAGTTCATGAGTATGTTACGGCAGGTGGTCTTCAAGCTACATCTAGAAGATGTTTTAATCAATACCAACACTAGAACCCCATTCTAGTACATATACTAGAAAATTTCAAGGCCCTCACAAGCATTGAATAGTCCATAATTGAAGGAGTCATAGTAGTGGCTCTCTAATTGTGAATGAAGCCATAGTTTACATAGTTTTTGAGGACGAAAACTCTTCAAAAGGGGGGAAGAAAGTACCAAATCACATCAAATTTGGTACAATTGATTGGATGAAACATAAAATCTTGGAGATACATTATAGATAAAAGAACATCTTTTAGGATAAAAGATGTTTTGCAAAGAAAGAGTTGCTCAGAAAGCAACTTTATGGCATATTAAAGATAAGTATTGGAAACCTATCAATGGTAGAAATGATTTAGATAAGATAGGTTGCAACCATCATAACCATGAAAAATGGTACTTAAATCAATGGAAGGTGAAACTTATATTCACCTATCCCTAAAGGGATTTTTTTGAAAGAAACCCAAAAGCATGAGAATACTCTCATACTTAATCAGTAATGAGATTCGTTAAAAACCCTAGAGTAGCTTTTTGAAAGCTTTGGATAAACAAAGGAATCTAAAAGGCAAGAGTAATTTCTTGTCACTTCAAGATAGTTAGGGAAGAACTAAGTAGATCTTGAATATGATTCAAGACACTTGGAATCGCACTCAAAACCTTAGAAAGAAAGGATGGATATTTATTTCATCAAAAGGTTTAGAGCTTCCAATATGATTTTATGAATAATTAGGATCATAAGAGTGATCATATGTTGGAAGCCCTGGTTCCCTAAGCAAGATGGAAAACATAGAAGTAATTCATTGACTTCAGATTCTGGCAAGAAGAATCTAAGTAAAGGATACTCTATAGTTAGATTAAGCT
Source organism: Ceratopteris richardii (assembly GCA_020310875.1). Classification (NCBI taxonomy): domain Eukaryota; kingdom Viridiplantae; phylum Streptophyta; class Polypodiopsida; order Polypodiales; family Pteridaceae; genus Ceratopteris; species Ceratopteris richardii. Next base: position 42,118,037 of record CM035406.1, on the reverse strand, counting down.
TCTAGACTTTAAGATAAATATCATCTACACATTAGTATTGGATATAAAGTATGGTGGTATGGGACACTATACTCTATATTCACATTAATGTAGGAATGATGGTATGGGACATCATACCTTGATATGATAGGTATCTTTTAGTCTTGGGCTCATGAGTTGGAGTGAAACTCCATCCCACTGGTTGGAAACTGAAACTTCATAAATAAAAATGAAGTATAGCTTGGTCAAGAATATGACCATATCAAGTAACTAAGAAAGTTCGAAGATCGTGAAATGAAATCACTTTCTAGACCTTCATAAATATTTTTAGGAAGACTGATGTAGTGTCTTTAAGGATTTTGTAGTTCTTTATCATAAATGCTACATGGATTTCTAGAGAGAGAACTTGAAAAGATCCTTTCAAGAAAGGTAAGTCTGAGTAAGTCAATCTAGGATAACACACTTAGTTGATAAATACAACTAAGTGAGTTAATATCTTTTAGAATAAAGATGTATCAAGAGATATTGAAAAAGATTGACTTAGTTATCTACGAAATTGGGGTTAGACTAAGTTACTCCAAAACATCTTGTTGATAGTACAACGAGGTAATCAATATCCTAAAGTAAGAGATTTATACTAGACTTGGTATTCCAGTCTATAGGAGTCTGAAGAGATTGAAAAGGACTAACTTTTTAATTAAGATATTTGAAGCATCATAGTAAAGTTGAACATCATCAAAACTCGATGGCTCAAGACATCGATGTTTTTACCACTAAAAGTCTGGTAGATGGAAGATGGTTTAAACTTTACCCAATGGATCTTCTTGAGAATTTAGATTCAATCTCATAAAGATAGAAACAATGCTTCAAACCATTACTTCCTTAAAATTTTGAGTCTCATCTGATTTGACTCAAATTCTTTTAGTGTTTCAGAAGTTGAACCGGTGATATCAAGTTTTGGTTCTTCCTTCTCGCTTTTCCAAGACCTTGGATTTGACTTGGAAGGAATCTTCAAAGTCACTCCTAGATCAGGTTTAGCTAGATGGAATGATAACCAAATTAAATGTTTTGAATCCTTTCAATTTCAGAAGACACTTAAGATTAAGAGAATTTATTCATCCATCTGATACTATTTTAAGATTAATGGATGAAGAATCTAAAAAGTTCTCTTAAAAGAGTTTGAAATAAAACTCTTAGGAATCGTTTAAAGATTCTAATAGTTCCAAACAAGTCAAGGCTTTTGAGAAAGTCTTGGGAAAATCATTTTGAGGTTGGATGCCCAAAAGATGTACTTCTTTCCTACATTCTACCTTGACTCTAAAGTACAATAGGACATGGTAGTTCTGTATTTGGAAAAAGGATCAGTAGATGTTGGTTAAGAAGTAGAAAATAGTCAGAAACATCTTATTTAGATGTTTTGATCAACCTCAATTTAAGGAGATTTCTCAAAGCTTTGAACTAGGAAGAGATCCATCTATTTTGCTAGGTCCACACCCGAGTGGTACATAGAAATGGATCAGCATGGCAAAATAGTTGGAGACTATTATAATCCACCTACTTCATATGTTTGTACTATTGGATGTGGAGTTTGCACATAGGGAAACATTGATTTAGGCAGGGATGTTTTAATCCACCCTTATCATTCTATCCATACTTATCATTTGATTTAGTGTTTCACATGCAAAGTTAAGTAATGATTTGGGTAGAAATTATCCCCACAAGTGGATTTCCTTCTTTTGAAATCAAGTATGAGATATAATCTCCTTCTGATAAAGAAGCAAATCAGAGAGATGAGAAAAGCCATGATCTATAGAAAAGATCATGGGGCACGGGGGAATACTCCACATAGTATACCTACACACATTTTCGAGGATGAAAATGTTCAAGGGGGGAAGAATGTTGTATAACTATGGGTCAAAGTGGCCAAAGACATGGGTTTTGAGGGTCCAAAACCACTTGGAGAACCCTTGGATTCTATTGGGAAAACCTTGGGAAAGTTTCTCCAAGAGTGTGGTTTGAACCCTTGACTTATTTGGATTTATTTGCCCCCAATTGAAGAGTTTTGACCCTTAAATTTGATATATCCTAAGAGTATGATATTTAACCCTTAGGGAGGCCTCTCAAGCCTTGAGACTTGTACGTACAATCTTGGGAGAAATCCTTTTAGAATCCATGTGAGAGCCATGTGATTCCATATGATTTCCAAGGTTAGAAGGCCTTGGATTAGCATCCATGTGGAGAGGACACTTGGCAAGCTCTCCTCACATTTCCCCCTTGGCCTTGTGGTATATATATGGGTGGAGTTGGTTGGGTGAAAAGGCATCTCTCACCCCTTGTGAGTTTAGTCTTGTTAGAATAGCCCTTAGCCTTGGTAGGCTTTGCTTAGATATGTTGTTTATACAACATAACGTGTTCATCACATAAATTTCCATATTGCATGCTTCAGCCCAAAAATTAAGTGGTAAGTCCTTTTCATTTAACATGAACCTACCCATCTCCAAGATAGACCTGTTTCTTCTTTCGGTCACACCATTTTGTTGAGGTGTGTATCTATTTTTAGTCTCCTTTTGTATTCCTACTTCCTCTAAATATGTAAGAAACTGATTAGAAAAATATTCATCTCCTCCATATGATATGAACCTTCTTATGCTTCGATCTGTTTGCTTTTCAACCAATGATTTAAAATTCTTGAACATGTCAAACACTTTTGATTTTTATTTCATAAAATAAATGAATGTAAACTTTGAGAAGTCATCAATAAACGTTACAAAGTACTTGCTACCTGCCATGGACTCTTCTTAAGATGGACCCCATACATCAGTATGAATCAAGTCCAAAATACCTCTGATATCCTGCTTTTGAAAAAGGACTTCGTACCTATTTTCCAAACTGACATGCCTCACAAACAAAATCCAAATCTTGCTTAGATAGTTTTGGTAGTCCTTTAACCAAGGATTTTTTTTGCAATATCCTTGAATCTGCCAACATCGATGTGTCCTAATCTTTTATGCCATAAATCCAATTAACTTACTTGAGCCCCATTGACCATTGTATAACCTGCATAATCTAGAACTTCAACTTCATAAGTATATAATCTATTTACTTTTTGTCCTTTTATAATAAAAATCCCATTCTTCTTCTAATAAGCCTACCAGTGATTATTGTCAAAATCGACCTTCACTCCATTGTCCTCCATCTGTCCAACTGAAATCAAATTACTTGTAATAGTAGGAACAAACAAAACATCTCTGAGGCTTACATGTTCATTAAGTGGACAATCACCAATGTACACTACTTCATGCTCAGTACTATCTCCTGTAGTACCTATGACTCTTGAATCTTGCTTGTGTAAGTTCACACACATATTCATGTTGTGACTCATGTGGTTTCAAACTCCTCTTGCACTATGTTGTTGCTTTGATGCATGTGATCTTGTCCTCTTTCTCTTTGTCGTCCTCTAAAACTACCTCTTCTATTTGGGTTGGAGAAGCAATCCTTGGCATAATGACCAACTTTATCACAATAATTACAAGTAAAGTTACCTTGCTAATTTGGTTGAGTCTGTTGACTTTGTTGTATTGTTCTTCCTCCTCTAGGAGCATTAGAGCTTCCTCTTCCTCTTGCACTGTTGTTGAATCTTCCTCCTCCTCTCAAATTTCCTCTACCTCTTGATCTATTTGATGAAGTATAAAGAGCTTGCCCTTGACTACCTCTTTGTGAATGATAAGAGTTCCCACCTTCTATGTTGATTTCTTCAGTGATCATGAGCGTTTGTAAATCTTCAAAGGATGGTAGATTCTCTCGAGTCATGATAGATGTAATGAAAGACTTCCATCTTTCATCTTCTCTCAAGCCATTTAACATGCTACTAAACTTTATATCCTCACTAGGAGATGCATTAATAGAGGCTAATGCTTCAAATATAATCATTAACTGATTGTCATGGCTTCTTTTTTACTCTTGTCAACTCACCAATAAGTTGCATTTGCCTTGCTCTATCGGTAGTTGAAAATAACTTTTCTAGAGACTCCCAAGCCTCTTTACTAGTATTCAAACCTCTTATATGTCCAACCATATTATTCGAAACTGTTTGTGATATAATAAACAGAACTCTTCTATCTCTTCCGATCCATTCTTGCTCTCTTGCTTGATCTTCTTATGTAGGAGCTTTTGGTAATATTGGATTCGCTTCCGTACGTGCTATCAATCCCCAAAGATCTTTAGACATGAGATAAGACTCCATTCTAAATTTCCACATGGGATAATTTCTCCCATTTGATAACTTCTCAATCGATGCACTCAAATCTGCCATGTTGAATTGTTGTAAATAAAGAAGATAGTTCAATAAGTTTTATGAAAGATCTGATTAAAAAACAAAAGCTATAATACTATAATGTTATGTTTACACACTTATAAACATCAAAGTACACAACCAAACGTGATGAGACCTCCCAAGATCTTCAAAAGATCAAATAAATATTTTCGAACTTCAAAAATCAAACTTTCAAGAAAATAGAAATAGATGACTTTAGCAAAATATTCACCAAAAACTCTCTGAGTAGAGTTTCTCAAAACTAATCATATATTATGAAAGTAGATGCTCAATAACATGCTTTAAAAAAAGAAACGTCAAAAAAGGTGGAGTAACGCTCCCCAACAAATAGTTTGAAGTCAAGGTATGCGAAAGCCTGCAATACCAAGGTATGACTAAGTGTTCGAATTGAGCAGATGGAAAACTCAAAGATGTATGAAAGATTTTTATAAACATAGAAAATATGAGAGCTAAGAAAACTCCTCCAAGTGAAATCACTTGAAAAGACCTCATAACGACTGAGATATGAAAGTTTGAAGAGAGGTATGTCTCTGATGAGACACCGGATACACATAAGAAAAAAGATATGCAAAGACATCTACTTGTGCAGGATTTTTTCATTGCATTTTGTTTAAAAACTGATCTACCTATATAATACAACTTGTAAGCTTTGCATCGCAATAAGAATCACTTAATTTGGCCACCTACACTAAGAGAACCACTCTCTTTATTGAGATGCTGTCAACAGAAGCGCCTTCCTTATCTAAAAATAGACATCTCTCCTTTCCTTCTTATTTTTATCTACTTTTACTCTAAATTTGGAGATATGAGCGGCTCCACATGTTATTTATCATAAATAATAAAATCCATAAGCCTAAAAAAAATACTTTAGAGCTTGTTCTTATGTAACAATGTATACATACACACACATACACATAAACACACACATACACATAAACACACACATACACACATATACACACATATACATTTGAAAAGAGAGATAGAGAGAGGGGGAAGAGATAGAAGGGGATACAAATTGTCATGTAATGAAATTTAGCTTAGTATTTGAGAGAGAGAGAGAGGGAGAGAGAGAGAGGGAGAGAGAGAGAGATAGATAGATAGATAGAGAGAGAGAGAGTGAGAGAGAGAGGAGAGAGGGAGAGAAATCAAAATGTAATGTGGTTAGCATTTGGGAGGGAGGGAGAAAGAGAGAGAGAGAGAGATAGATAGAGAGAGAGAGAGAGGGCGAGGGAGGGAGGGAGGGAGGGAAGGAGGGAGGGAGGGAGGGGGAGGGAGGGAGGGAGGGAGAGAGAGAGAGAGAGAGAGAGAGAGAGAGAGAGAGAGAGAGAGAGAGAGAGAGAGAGAGAGAGAGAGAGAGAGAGAGAGAGAGAGAGAGAGAGAGAGAGAGAGAGAGAGAGATGTAGAGAGAAAGAGATCATAAAGAAAGAAGGGAGAGAGAGAGAGAGAGAGAAAGAGAGCATAGACAAAGAGGGAAGAGAGAGAAAGAGAGAGATAGAGAGAGAGAGAAAGAGAGAGAGAGAGGCACAGAGAGAGAGACCTACACATGTACACATAAACATAAATGTAAATAAACACACATAGACACACAGACACACAAACACACATACACATATACACACACATACATATAGTCACATGCATACATAAATATATGCATATATACAAACACACATGCATAACACATATACACATACATGCACATATACATACATACACATGCATATATAAACACACATAAAGTCACATAAACACATATATATACATATGCATACACCCATACAAACATACACATACATACACATGCACATACACATACATGTGAGGAGAGATGGATGATGCACTCCAAAGATGTGCTTGGTGCAGCAAAAACCTGCTCTACACCTGCCAAGATAGCTTCAAAGATGATAAGTAGACACCTTCTTCTTGCTAAGGATGCATATAAGGCATCCTATTGCTTTGAAGCATCAATCTCAAAATGATTCATTAAGACAGACTACTTGACACAAAATAGATGAAGCAAAACTTGCTATTTTGGATGAGTTGCACTCTGGAAATTAACTCAGAGCTCACAACCTACTAAAAATTGAACATAGATCTCTGGCACACTTCTAATTAGATAGATAATGAATCTAAAGCAAAACTTTTGATGAAACATATTGAGAGAAATAAACCTAACAACATATGGGTATCATCTCGACATTTAGGAACTAACCGCCAGACTACCTAGTTGACTTCAAATAAATGTAACTCACAAACTAATCCAATGATGATGAACATTGGTATGGTGCAAATAGACTTATCAAGTTCACTATACCAATTTAAATCTCAGTAAAAGATTAAGTATACATAGAGAACTCATTCATTGAAGTTGACTAAAGAGAAGAACTCCAAAGTGTAGCTAGAAAATCATTCAACATTGAACATATTGTACATGATATGAATGGACATGAAGATTAGGAAGGAGAAGCACAATGTGTGCTTCACTTATGGCTTGGTGCTTGATCACAATCTTCTCATAATGTAGCTCTAAACTCTACTCTAATCCATGACTATACATAGGTGTTTATATAGAGATATTTGAATTTAAATCTTGAAGAGATTATACCTAAAAGTTCCCCTAAAGTTGAGGAATCTCTTAGCTAATCAATCACTCTTAATTGAGTTTAAATCTTGAAGGGATTATACCTAAAAGTTCTTTTCAGTTGAAATGTTGTCTATGAGCTTTGCCAAATTGAAAGCCTCCACACTTGTATATCATATGTTGTTTTGTGATGTTTGGAAATCCATGTACACTTTGATCCCTGCAAATTTGTTTCAAAGTTCTCTCACCAATATGAGCAAGCCTTTTATGCCATACCTCCAATTCAGAGACCGTTTGAGATCCATAGCTAAATAATGCTATGTTCTTTGTGTCCTCCACTTCAAAGGTGAAGAGTCTTTCTATCTTTTCTCCCTTGGAAATCCTTCTAAATCCTTACTTGGGATCTTCCACATATGCTCCATGTCTTGTAAACCTAACCTGCAATCCTTTCTCCATAATGTTTCCAACACTTATCAAGTGTTTGGTTATGGTAGGTATATAGAAAAACTTTCTTAGAAGATTCATGTTGCCATCTGATGCCTTGATAGTACCTATCTTCTCTACAGAATGTCTTGTACCATCACCTATCTGCACTTCATGTTTATTTTTGGGATTTTCTTAATCGGGGAGTAATGCTACATTTCCTGATATATTATTTAAGCACGCTGAGTCAATATAGAAAACATGATCACCATCCTTACATGGCTTCAATGATAGGTTCATGAGGAGTAGTGATTCGTCTTGGCTTTGATCTTCAATTTAGTTGTTGTAATCCTTTCTTCCTATGTATCCATTTTGGTGGTTGGTATTGTTGTAGTAATTGTTGTTGTATCCTCCATTGCATCTACCTCTATTTGATCCATAGCCACCTCTATTAAATCCTCTTCCTCTAGAATTCCTTGGGTTCTTGTAACATTCTTTAGTGGTATGATTAGAGTAACCATAGATGTTACAAGGTTGACATTTTTGGGGTCTCCCCTTGCCTTGCATTCCTCCTCTACCGCTACCTCTAGCTTTTTCTCTACTTGTGAAGTTGGCTTGGAAAGAACTACGTTCATGTTCATTCTTCTTAGACTTTGATTTAGCCTTAGTTTCAGCTTTATCAGAGTATAAGGCAGAAGATTGATTATCTCTTGAGGATTCATCATTCTTACTTATCTTTGCTTCATGCGTGAAGAGTTGGCCCATAAGAGTGTTGAGTTCAGGCACTTGCATGTCCATGTTTAGGTCCATGGAAGTTGTAAAGTATTCCCACTCATCATTAGACTTGATTCCATTGATGATTTGCCTTATGCTTTGCTCTTCTTCAAATACCTCTCCAACGCTTGCTAACTGATCAAAGAGCTCCTTCATTTTCGTGGCATAATCAATCACAATTTGCTTGGGACTTTTCTTCTAGTAAACTCCATCCATAGATGGTTCTTCCTTGCTGTAGTATTTGAAGAGAAGAAAGAAGCAAGTGCTTTCCAAGTTTCTCTTGAGGTGTTGCATCGTTTCACCTGAGGTAAGATAAAATCAAAGATTGAGTTTAAGATGAAGGACGTGGCTAGTGCATCCTTTGAACACCAATTTATAAGCCTTTCTTGCTCTTCATGTGATAAATCAGAATCTTCTCAGAATGCAGCTCTAAATGCTACTCTAATCGGCGACTATACATAGGTATATAACACCTAGTGCAAGTATCAGATATTTCATAATCAATGGATTTGTATTGCATACATTTGACAATATGGACCTTTTGCTTTGGATCAACTACAAAATGTATGCTTCCAGTAGCATGGTTTAGCTAGTGAGCAGATCAACCCACATGACATTGCACCATTGTCAGAGAGATTCCCTCTCTATTACTTGATTAGAGATATCGAAAAATTCTCTTCAAGATTTTCTAGCTCTCTTATCTTATATATCAAATGTTTTAGAATGATCAAATGTCTCATAAGATCATTTATAAATTATTGAGATTCCATTCTTTGTGACAATATAAGGGGGGGATGTATTGCACGAGATAATTTGTTGAAGTTTTGGAATTGAAAAGATGCCTACAAAATAAAGAGAAAATAATTAAAATTGTGTAAATGTCTGCGAAATGAATGTTTTTTCTTGTGATTGTTGTGAATGCATATTTGTGCATTTTTTGAGCATGTAAATATACCATATTTTGTGTGCATTTTTGTGATCAAATTTCCATCTTTTAAGGGGTTTGCACAAGGAGACACAAATGAGCATATTAGAAGATTTTTGGCCTTATGCAACACAAGGGGAAGAGAGGCTGCATTTTTAATTCTTTTCCCAGCAACATTGGAAGGATTAGCAAATCAATGGTTCAACCAATTTGCTGATAATCATTTCACTACATGGGAATTAATGAAGGATGCTTCTAAGACACAATTCTAACAAGGGAATACAACAGACAATATTATTGAAGAATTAGAGAACTTAAGGCTAGGTACTAGGGAGACATTTGTCAATAGAGAAAAAGCACTCATGGATAAATTACTCGACCCCATCATGATTTATTTGTCAAGAAGTGGCTAACCAAACCACATCCAATTTCAACACAATGCACAATTAAGGATTTGGCATTACGTAAAACGAAAATTGAGGAATTTATTTCTATAGCTAGAAGGATAAAGAAAATCAGATATCAATATGCAACAAGTTCTTCTAGTCTACCATAGCATATGTACCTTGAGGACCCATTGATACAGTTGAGAATGGAGATTGAGATTTTAAGGAAGAACAAGCACCAAAAAGAAGATGAAAATGCAGTTACTCAATTGAGGAGGGCAATCGAAGCTTTATAGTTACAAAAAGAAGAAGAGGCCCAAGCAAAGGAGTTAGCACAACTATGACAAGAACTACAAGAGCTTCATGAAGGGGGCATAAAAAAAGGAATATGATGCACTATGTGCAGCAAACAAGGACATGTGGTAAGTGATTGCCCTCTTCTATATTGGTGCAATATTCACAAGCCTACATACTTGGTTAGCTAGCCATAAGTTTCCATATATCCTCATGCATACTCATGGGAATACCCCCTTATAAAAGCTTAATTTTATCCTTTGTAAAAGTGCATGTGTAAAAGTCTCCTTCAATCACGAGGTGTTAGGAGAATAAGTTATGAGATATTTGGTGAAGGAGTGATGATAGATGAATTCCTAAGCTTTAAGAAATTTTTTTGTTAGAATTCGAAATTCAAAAGTTGAAAATTGACTCCAACTTTAGCTATAAAAATGACTCATCAAGTCGCATGAAATAGAACCCAAATTAGCAAAGACTCGAAGGGGTTTTTCATGGTACATTGATCTCGCACTATAGCTCTATCATTCCCCTCATAGTATGCAATCATTCGTTTCCAATGTCATTTTAATTTATGTGCATTAACACATACACTTTGATCAGTGTCATCTCTGTTTCTCTCTCCTACACCACTCAGAACACTGAACTTCTCCAATCAGTTTCTCAGTGTATAATTGCTCATTTTTAGTGCTATGATTTGAAATAGATTTAGTAGATAGTCTATTTTCATGTTACAAGGTTCATTCTTATTGGCTCAGCCATTCTTGAGTAATGTGCACAATAGTGCTCTCTAGTTGTATATTTTCAACCTCCTAAAATATACCTCTGACTTGTTAAGCATCATTCTCAGTGCATAGTTTATCATTTAAAGTTCAATAACTTGCAAACCTTAACTACCCACGTAAGTTAGATTTTGAAAAAAGGATTTTTTTCAATTGTTAGAAAAGAAAGAGCACTATTCATTTCTTTGAGCAAGTGGAGTGACCAAAATAGAAAGTTTTTGATTCATGATGAATGTCAAAGTTATCTATTTTGATCCAATGATTTGATGATCATCTTCCAAATTACTTGGGTGATTATTTGTGATTCCAGGAAAGCTCAAGAGGTATACATTGCACTCCTCAACTCAATTTTGGCTAGTGTGAAGCAGGAATTTGCAGCACCATCTCATCTCTGGAAGGTCTCCACCATCTCCTCCACCAATGGTATGAGAGCAACATCAAGATAAAATGGGGGATGGATTTCCATCATTCATTGACAAACTAGACATGGGAAATTACTCAGCATGGTCCCTAAGGATGAAGGCTTACCTCGAAGGAAGAAGCTTGTATGGAGACATATCTAGAGATGAAGAAATGCCAACCTTTGGAAGCAAAAAACAACCTACAAGAGAGGAGCAAGAGAGACTAGCCGCATGGTGTGAAAAGGATGCTCTAACCAAGTCTTACATACTCAATTCAATCTCTAATTGTTTGTTACCTCATATTAGGAATTGTACGACTTCCCAAGAGGCTTGGGGGGTGCTATCTTCATACTTATCATAAAATACAAGGGCTGCAAAGAACTAGCTGTGGATGGATCTCACAACCTTGAAGAAGCAACCAAAGCAAAGTGTAGCTGACTTTGTGACCAAGATGAAGGATGTAGCTAATCAACTTGGGAGTATTGGAGAAGAAATAGAAGAGGAGTAGATAGTAAGGCAGATCATAAATGGCATCAAGGCTGATGACAAATGGGAGTCTTTTACCATAGCAATGGACCTATATATAGACATGCAGATACCTCACCTCAACACATTGATGGGGCAACTCTTCACACATGAGACAAACCTCAACAAGAATGGATATACTTCTAATTGAATTCTATTATTGATAGTCTGTATCTCTTTTGTTGTAAGTACCCAAGGAGCAGATGCATAAGTCATTTCTTGTCGATGTCTATCAAAAATTGGCCATAACTTTGGTTTGGATTTTTGATCTTTCAAATCATTCCTTGATGCTGTGGTATCTTTTAGTCCAAGAAGATGCTGCCATAGTGAATAACCAATATTTTTGAATATATGCATAGGATCAAGAAGATGACATACTTTTAACTCTTTCCAATACTCCAAAGAATACCATATTGATATGTTCTCTACGAGTGCCAATATTCCTTTACCTCTATTCACATACTCATTATCTGAATCATCACTGAAGATTTCTACTTCTGGATCTATCAGAGGTCCATCTGTCCATTTTTTATACCAATCCATAGGCGTCATAGGTTTTGGATACTGACCTATTTCAAGCTTTCCATTAAAATGTATCGCTTCTCTTTTAGATCTTAATGGATGATCATCAGGCAAGAATCGTAGATGTCGAAGATAAATATTTTTGTTGAGATTCTTACTATAGATTGATCTCAACCAATCACCACAATATGGACAAGCTTTATAACCCTTAGTAGATATTCTTGCGTCATGGAAAATGATAAAAATATAATTAGATTAAATCATATTTATTTACATGCATATTGAATAAAAAAATTACATCAATACCTGAACAAACACCATATCCAGGAAAATTGTGAATAGTCCAAGCCACAATACCACGAACCATAATATGTCTTTCATTCATGCTTTTCGATACATCAATGACATTAATACCTCTCCATAACTCTTGAAGATCGTCAATGAGAGGAGCAATATATACATTCATATCTTTAACTTGTCTTTTGCCTGGGATTAAAAGTAAAAGCATTAAATGTTCCTTTTTAATGCTAAGATATGGCGGAAGATTGTAGTTTATGACTACCACTGGCCATGTTGACCATTTACTGGATTTCATGGAGAATGGATTAACCCCATCTAATGCAACTCCTAACTTTAGATTCTGTGGATTTTGTGCAAATTCAGGCCATGTAGAATCAATATGCTAAAAAGCAACACTATCATGAGGAATTCTGATTATTCCATCAGTACTTTTGTGATCATGTCCCCAAGTCAAAAGATTTGATAACTCGGGGCTTTGAAACATATGTCTAATCCGTGGAGCCAATGGAAAATTACTCAATACCTTTTTTTGGGATTTTACCTTCTTCACCCTTATATCGAGGAGATTGACATTCGGGACATGTCAAAGAGTCTACATATTCACCTCTATACAAAATACAATCGTTAGGACATGCATGTATACATTGATAATCTATACGAAGATTGTTGATTATCTTCTTCATTTCATCATGTGAGGTAGGAAGAATATTTTGACTTGGTAAAAACTTTTCAGATAATAACCTGCAAGTTTATCAAAAAAAGATATATTAAAAAAGGTAAATAAATAAATATACAAATATACATGTAGGTTTTTATTCTTACTTTAGATAAGGTAAGAACAAGAACTTGAATTGAATGGACACTTTTTGTCCGCGCATCTTTTAAAACTATTAATGCATCTTTCAAAATATTCGTGCAAAATTTGATTGTTTTGGATTGTAGGATACGATTTTTTGTTTTGGAGGATATGAAGTATGTACCTTCATTGAATGATTTGTCGATTCACACATATGTTCAGTTTGAAAGTGTGAGAAGCGGATTTATAATTGTTATTCAAAGAATTTGGCACTATTTATAGGCCATACAATGGTGACCTGAATGAATCGCATGCACAGAGGTTACTCAAGATAGAGTAGGATTTCTCGGGTATGCAGTAAACCTCTTGCGTGTCAATGATGAGCATCTGAACTTTAGGATACAAAGTGGAAATCATGGTGACTTGAGAGGATCACTTTTATACAGCTTATTCAAAGAACTTCAAGTTTATGACATGCAAGAGGCTTACTGCATACCCTAGGAATCCTGCTGCCACTAGTCCATTATAATCAGATTGCTCTATCTTGAGTAACCTCTGTGCTTGCAATTCATCCAGGTCACCATTGTATGGCCTATAAACAGTGCCAAATTCTTTGAATAACAATTATAAATCCACTTCTCACACTTTCAAACTGAACATATGTGTGAATCGACAAATCATTCAATGAAGGTACATACTTCATATCCTCCAAAACAAACAATCGTATCCTGCCATCCAAACAACCAAATTTTGCACGAATATTTTGAAAGATGCATTAATAGTTTTAAAAGATGTGCGGACAAAAAGTGTCCATTCAATTCAAGTTCTTGTTCTTACCTTATCTAAAGTAAGAATAAAAACCTGCATGTATATACATATATATATATATATATATATATATATATATATATATATATATATATGCATATATATATATAAATAGATAGAAAATTGAAAATTATACCTTAATAGTGTCGAAACAGATACATTACTCGATCCAAAATGATTTTGAAGCTTGAGAATAAGTAAGCTCGCACTTAGTCATGTCAAATGACTTCCTTCATATACATGTTTTAGACATTCCTCTCGAAGATATTTCTCATTTTTAGAAATATCAATGCTCTCACTGTCATTCTGATACCAATCCTCAATAAAATCTGTCATGCCATCATCTTCATCATTGTCATAGAAATCTTGTACTTTATTGTCTTTTGAATATAGATCTTTCAACTTTGCATATTGCACAAGATTAGTTTTGCGTAGCCTCCTCATGGAAGCTTCTGATAAATGAGGTCTTACTGGTAATTGTGAATGTTGTGGACGAATATCATCAACATCATACATTGGAATCTACACATATAAATAAAACTCATTAGTATTCGATAAATGAATAAAAAGTAAACTTAAAATATAAAATTAAGTATATAACTTATCAAATATGGATAGAAAATTTTTATTCTCTCTAGCTAAAAGGTGCTCTTGGAGGTCTACGCCATCCATAATTCACTAATAGTTCATCACCAGCATGTAATGTAGTAATAGCATTGACAACTATGTATCTTGATACATCTCTACTCATGTATGGTGATTCATGACTATTTTCACGCTCCTCAAATGTGCAATTAGTCCTTGAACTATTATGTAACCCTCGACTACTATTTATTAAACCTGATATATTTCCATGTGTGTAAGGTCTTCCATCAATATATAATCTTTCATTTTCTGCATGTAAAATCCTTCTACTAGTAAGGGATGCTGCGTTCAAGCATATTCCATAAGTACTCATGCTTTGAACATAATGTGAAAGTCGATGCCAATCTCCCCATCCATATATAGGACCACAAAATGACATAAGAGTGACTTCAGAGTTCGGAGGCACATACAAATCCTCTACAATAAAGAGACCACGACCAACATTAGTAATAGTGGATGGAGCAATCATATAGCGATTACCCCAAAAGTTGAAAACCTCTCCACCTAAAGGAAGTGGTCCTCTATTCCATCCTCCATATCTTCTTCTATCATATGTTTGTACTAAAGAACGATCACGAGCTGGCAATGGATAATCTCCAGCCGTTTCATTCTCTAAACCAGGAGGTAGAGGATTTCTAGAAACCTCTACTTGCAATTGATGAATAGCAAGTCCATGACGTGTACGAGGTATATTAACATTATGAGAAAAATCATCATCATCATCATCATCGAGCAAGTATTCCTGTATATCAACAATAATTTGATCTTATATATGGTTTTAAAATAAAATAATGACATTAATATATATAGAAAATATATACCCAAGCATTATCACGTTGACTAGGTGATGGTGCATGCTCAAAAGTACCATACTCTACCTCATGTTCAATACATTCCAATCGTGGTCTTCGATACGTGCCATAACAAGAGTTACACCAACATATAATATGCTCTTCATAGTAAAATTCATCATAATTCCTATCGGAGGACACATGTGAAGTCGTTGCATGGGTAGGAGGTGGTGGAGTACCCTCTGTGTTGATCAGAGTTTGCACATAATAAGAAACATAAAAAAAAAAAAAAGTTATGTATCCATCAAATATATTTAAAATTAAATGTTTCATATACTTACAGTATAAAGTGGTTGCACGATGAGGAGACGGTGGTGGAGTTCCATCTGATTGATCAGAATCTAATATTAATGGTATTTGATATTAATAATTTGATTATCTACATACATAAAAAATTCACATATACACATTTACACATACACACATATTCACATATACACAACTACACATTATTGTGGGATAAAAGCATGTATTTTGTATGAATGAGTGTATATGCATGCATGTGTGTGTACGTATATATGTGGATATGTATATGTGTGTTTATGTTATATGTATGTATATATGTATATGTATACATATATGCATGCGTATATGTTTGCATGTATATGTGTATGTGGGTATGTGTATGTGTATGTGTGTGTATATATGTGTATGTATTCTGATTTTTTTTTATGTTTGAGATTAAATTAACAGGAGATATTGTATGGTCGAAAAAAATAAGAGGCGAGCTAACATACCACCTGAGACGTGGCAGTTTTTTTGTAGACAGCTACGTCTTCAGGAGTCATTTCCTCAGCAGAAGGTACACAAATTAATAGTTTATATTTATAATTTTTATATATTTTAGTAATTTTTTACATTTAATTTATGTATTTTTTTCTTGAATAAACAGGCTGCTGCAAAGAAGAGAGTGGAGTCCGGCCACACATTGCACCTAGGCCAAATGGGCCATAATGGTTTTGTAGCTACGTTTGTAAGTATATGTGTTATTGTGAGTATATTATTTATTTTAGTTAAAATGCAAGCAACTAATGTTTTTTATTTGTTTCATTGCAG